>OU343160.1:189732356-190166342 GCA_910595825.1 Philhelius pedissequus
TCTTTCATGAATTTGAAATGACAATAATCGCCACAGTGCTTCATTAGTACTGACGTATCTGCCCATTTGGAAGTTGCTGATTTCGTCATTCGCATTTTCCGACGCAATACCAAACACAGCCATGTCGCTGCCTTTTGTGACGAACTTGCACAAATATTTGATTGACTTGGCGGAATGACAACTCTCAACGTTTGCATGTGTTTCGAAAAATCGTGATAGCAGCGGGCAATATGGTACAATGAATTCATTTCCGATCTTAATCTCTTGATTTTGAACTTTAAATTTGATAGTTCGACCATTATCTTCTTTTGAACGCCGACGATAAACTAGATATCCATCGTTCCCTGTGACTGTTTTAGCAACTAACGGTCGCGGATATCGTTTTGTGCACTTTCCATCAGCCATGCAAGGCGATAATGGATTTAATGCACCGCACGGTCCATGCACCATCTGTGTCGTCACAATGTCGTGTAGATGGGGATCAGTGACTGGATCAGGAATTTCAGCTGATATGATGTCATCCACTTCATTTGAATGTAATTTGTTCAGCAACCAAATTAGGATATGAGCATGCGGTAGTCCACGCTTCTGCCATTCCACCGAGTACATATAACAACGTGTGTCACCAAAAACTCGATACTTAGTAAGCACGGCGATTATGTCATGGCGATCTTGCGGTTTTTGGGACGGTTCCAACTCACGTTCAATTTCCGTCCACTTTGGATTGCATGTGAACGCAATAAATAAATCCGGTGTTCCATAATTTCGCACGTACGTCATAGTGTCTTGAGCGTATTCGTGCATGTGGCGTGGGCTTCCGATATAAGATGATGGGAGAATCGTCAGACGTCCAATATACTGAACATCACCATCTGAATGAATAGCATCACGCAAGTGTATATAGTCCTCAGATCCTAGCTTTGCCTGATTGAATCGGATGAACGCTAAACGTTCGGTCTCGACTTTGACATACATGTCGACAGCGAATTACTGGAATAGCCGACGGCACTTCCGAATGACATTCACCTCTATGTACGAATCATCATACGATACGCATAGTAATTCATTGCGCTTAGATTTTTGTTCGTTGATACGCCTGAAAATGCAAAATTAAATGAATTGCTAATGGAAACCAATAATAGCAATAATAGCAATAATTAGTTTGTGCATATTGTACCTGTAATTGAATCGACCATCTTCAACGTGATGTCGTATCCGTCTTGCCCTTGCCAATAAATGATTGGATATTGTAACGCATCGTACAAACGATGTGTCTCGTTTACACGATGTATGATATTGCTTCTTCGCTGAACGACAATGTCTCGCGATTTAGTTGGATCGGCAACAATAATTGCAGCAACATCATTAACGGTGGGTGCATTGAATCTTCGCACATGTTCACCTGTTGGGGTACAATCCGATCTTATGACAAATTTATCCGGTGGCATTCGTTCCAATGCTGTTCTGAACATACGAGTATTAACCACAGCATTATTAGCGTGAAAAAATGCTTGCAACTGTTCAATAATTCGTCTCTTTAACTGTTGTGTTCCCTGGATATTGCACCGCACATTCAGCTGATCCACCATCGACGAAGTGAAATATATTTGCAGAAATTGATGCGGTTCATCTGGTGTTGGCACCATTGAACCATGCAAATGATATATTTGTCCTTGTATCTGTAATTGCAAACAATCATTTGTTGAAGAATACGGTGTAACTTCTGATAGTGTGATGGTGTAGTGTGTGGTGTATATGTAGTTGTTATGTGTTGCAATTCATTGTGTTGGTGTGAGTGATTGGTTATGTGTGTTGTATCTTTTACCTTGCAAGTCGGAATGAAGCCGCCTTCTCGAATGATATTAGCTCCAAAGGAAGTCATGCGAAAGCAGTTATTGTATTCAAGGATGTGTTGAAGAAAATGGCTGGAATCGGGATCACTTCCATCGAACAATGGTTTCAGTGGCTGTGGTGGTGTAAGTAACGGATCCAGTTTGACTTTTCCACTTGCGCAGCACAATCCAGCCGTTTCTCTTTTGAACTTTAACGCATTGCAATATCGGCATATAGTCGTCATTGGTCCAATATCTAAATTTTCATCATCACTGTAGTTCGCAGTGGGATCATATTGGAATGCCAAGCGATTGTATGATGTCAATGATCTTCGTGTGCTCACGCGTTGTCTCAATCGGGCATTTTCTCTTATTATATTTTGTCTTTCTTCGCTTAAGTTCTGTGAATACACTTGTTGCTGGCTTGCATTTTGGACTATGGACAGAGTGGTGAATTTTACCTCAAATGCACGATCCACATAATTTACACAGTTCAACTTACCATCTTAAAGACAAATGCCTACTGTTGAAATTGAATAAAAATTTGAACAATACACGTGATTGATTTGATGGTTTCCAATTGAAATGTAAGGAAACGAATAACTTATTTTTTTAACTTTTTTTTCACAATTTCACAGTGAACACAATACCGGTTTGTCACATGAAATTAACTGAGCAGAGAACAGTGAGCTGTCAAACAATGTATCACGCACCAGCGCCATCTACTTAAAATATTGGTCGGCAGCATCAACTTAAAATATTGGTTTGTAGTACATGCTGTGTAACAGAGATGGCGTTGTATCTGAAAAATGATTTTTCCGCTTTTCTGTTGAAATTTTTCCTGAATTTTCTTTACTATAAACCTCACGGAGCCCGAGACCTTTCCAACTTTCCAACGAATGCAAGACCGTGGAATTCGGTTCGTGCGTTCTGGAGTTATAGCGTCAGGAAAGAAAACCCGACTTATTTTTATATAGAAGAAGATCTATTCATCAAACGGAAAAGTTTTGCTGAAAGCTAAAATATTAGTATTTAAAAAAAATACATAAATAATTTTTGATGGTTAAATGTTTATTATATATATATATTATACACTTATTGAAGAAAATAGAATAAATATAATGATATTTTTGATGATAACATATTATTATTTAAAAGGGAAACCACAAACTAAAAAATATTAACACAAAACAAAATCAATTTGAAATTATGGTTGAATTTATGTGTTCCCATCCGGATTTATCAAACGGCTATTTAAAAACTGCAGAATCACAGAGAACTTCAAGTAACCTGTGGAAGCGTTAAGCAAATGATTTAAACGCAGCTGGTCAACCAATGCGTGAAGATTATGCTTGGAATAAAGTACGCATTTAAACAATCACGTTTAACAAATTCAAAAATATTTATTGGGTTTTGGCCGATTATAAAAATCTCATTAAGTCCAAAGCATGGAAAAATAAAAATTGTGTTTCGGGAACAGGAAGTGGCCGGTCTAAGTATTGCAGTTTCAATGGTTTGGAAGGAAAAGTAATAGCGTTGTTATAGATAGATGAATCTCGGTCTCCGAGACGAAATTACTTTAAAATCACCTGAGACGAGACTAACAAAATTCTCGCCTGATCTCGTCTCGTTGCCAGCCCTAAGAGAAAGCAATTTGACTTGGATTAGAAGTACAAAAAAAACATATAGAACTTGATGAGAGGAGAGCTAGAAAAAGAAAAAATTGAAATCAAGAAAAAAATGAAGCCGAAAAAGCCAGAATAATGTTACCAAATTAGAGTTAAAAAAGCAAATCTTGAAGTTGAAGACGAAAACCGGGTCAAAAAATTAAACTTAATTAAAAATTGCGATTTTATTGCAAATTAGAAATTCTTTTTATTTATTTCCTTAAAATAACTATTTTTCTTTAAAATAACGATAACAGGTGCTGGTATCCAGCTTGTGCAAGAAATTTAAGAATTGCACCTAGTTTTATAATTGCAGCCATTGAAGACAATCTTTTCCTTTCCCGCAGATCATCCACTTATGCTGTTCATAACATACATAAGTGTATCTTTTAAAAGACAATCATTTTTAACAAAACTAGAAAAAATATGTATTAGTATAAATATAAACATTATAATTATAAATATAAGTATAAAAATTAAAATAATCAAAAACGAATATTATTTAAGTGTTGTTAAATTTAAAATGTCATTTTTGACAAAAAACGAGCTCGAGTTCAAAACATTTATTCGAAAGTTGCAAAAGTTATTTTGCAACATTTCCTTTCGATTCGAAAGTTGTTCCAAACTAACTTTGAATTTAGAATCGTAAATAACTTTCGAACGGCTTTTACTTTTGAATCGAATTGCCGAGTTATGCCCCGCAGTCGTACATTTTATTTACATTGTCTTTTATAGTTCGACGTTATTGCTTAATTACACGACTGACATATTTTCTGCCTTGTTACCCATTTTTGCCATTAAACGCGATTTTATATATAAAAGACTAAAATATAACAGAAAATGTGGGATGCAATGGCGCAGTGGATAAAGTGTTTGATTGCTAACTTAGACGTGTGGGCTTGATCCCCACGCTGAGCATATTCTTTTCTATACCTCCAATTTTAATTGGATGCCGCCCATGGGTTAAAATGAGATAGTCAATACCTGGTTCTCAAATCCACTGTGCAGACAAAAAATTCTTTCCTATCATTCTCTTTCTTCTAAATAGTGCCGTGCAATTCAGACCTTAGGTCTTACAGGCATGCAGTTAAATTTAAAAAAAAAATAAAATGTAATTTTGTCGGTCGTGTAAATAGCTGAAAGTTTAAACAAAAATTAAAATATAAGACTGCTTTCACACAAGGAACCTGAGTTGCCGGCAACTGAAAGTTTTGAAAGCGAGAAGGGCAAGAAGTAAGTGGAATTCGCCATACTTCTTTCCCGTCTCGCCCTCAGAACACTATAGAGCTTGACTGCTAACTTGGAGCATTCTTTTCTATACCTACCTCCAGTTTCAACATAATGCCTCCCAGTGTTACGAAACCAAAACTATTTATGTATCCCTTCGAAGGAAAAAAAATCCTTCGAACATATTTAAAAAAATATCTGATTAAAGTATTATTAACATTTATTTTATTTTATAAATCAAAAACATTTTAAAAATTACATACATACATATACATATTTTATATGTTACCGTTTCCCCTGAAATGATTGTGAAAAAATGTGTACATTTAAAATAAAAATCATCCACTAATATAAGAAACTTGCCCTTCTAAATATGAAAAATCTAAATGCACTCGTTCATAAGGTGCAGTTGTAGCTCTCCATGATCCTAAAGGAACAATTTGGTATAATTTTCAAGAGCCAAAAAAGTTTACATTCCTTAGCCAACTGCCTAATTTCTTTCTCCAAAGACTTTCACCATACATACAACCTTGCCAGTTTTTCATCCTTACTATACCCACACATGGAGCTACCATTGGAGCTTTTCTGGAATAACTAATCTATTCCTGAAAAATATATAACCTTCTTCGCATTCCAATTGATTCCATCCCCGTTTACCGCAATCCAAAACCCTAATCAAAGGGCAATCCGCTTTCGTATACTTAGAAACAACTGCCAAATTCAATGGGAAATTACTCTTTTCAATAATATTTCTAATTATGCCTGGTTCAATTTCCAAATCTTTTGATAGTGGCAGCCACGAAGAGCCTTCGCATTCGCCAATATCTTTCCATTTCTTTGTATAATTTTGTAACTATACATACCCATATATATAATTCATCTTTGTACTCGCGTGGCGGCTACTGGTAGCGTACACTTAGGGATTTAAAATTTCTTTTAGGGGTTGGTGGTTACTAACAATACTGAATTCTCGACCATACACATAATTATAAAATGTTTTAATAGCAAAAACTATAGCTAAAAGGCATTTTTGTAATCTACTCTTGATACTCTCAAATCAGCATCGAAAGTTTTTAGGTAGAAGGCTTATTGAAAAAATCACTCTTGAAATACGCATATTTAGAATGATGTATGCGTATTCCTGGAGTTATTTTTTTTAATACAACTTCTTTGCAAAAAATGTTGATGCTTCCTTTGAAAGTATGAAGTTTCGATTCTAAAAAGATACACTCCAAAGTATTTTCAAATTATGTATTTCAAGGTGAACAGTGAATAGCTTTTGGACTATATCTTTGGAACGGGTTGTCAAATAAAGGCGAGCGATATCTTTTTAGAATCAAAACTTCATACTTTCAAAGGAAGCATTAACAAAACCAAAGGTAGTTTTGTCACCAAATAATTTTTTAAAAATAATTCTTGGACTTGAAAATGGTATCCGGAATTAGTAAGAAACCATAAATTAGAACTCAGAACTGTTTACACCATCCCAATGAAGCACGTAGTTTTGAATTTTTGATTTACCTCCCAACTTCATTGATTTTCTTAAGATTGATAGAAATTTCATCAAATCGGCAGATGAACCAGTTTATAAATCCAAAAGTAATTGCCTAATTTGGATCATTTAAACGGTTCTGAGTTTTATTTTAAATCATCCATGTGTGACCTGAACCATTTTTATATCCATTACATCTAAAAGTAATTTGGTGACAAACAAATTCCATCTAAAAGTAATTTGGTGACAAAACTGTTGTTTTCGTTAGCATTTCGCCCTCCTAGTGGAGACCACCGAAAATTTTCGTTTCTTATAAGCAGCGTTAAAAACTTAAAAATGTGTATAGGTTTAATGATGAAATCTAATAATTTTTAATGGAAAATAGAATGACAAAAGGAATTCGAGGATAGTAAGGAATATTTGATTAAAAATAATTTATTGATTCATTATGATGAACATTTATACTTATTAGTATTGCTTGCGACCCAAGTCCCTATGGGGTAGGTGCGGTTTTGTCCCACCTCGTAGATGGAGTAGAATTGCTAGTTCTTTTTGCGAGTACTGCGTTGAGTAAGGCTGAACACAGTTGCATTGTGAAGCCTTAAATGTTGTCATATAAATACATATGTCGATCACACTTATATGAAACTTTTTAGTCATATTTATATGGTGAGTTTGCCATATTTATATAATAAGTGTAATTCTGTCTTTTAGCTATAGTTGTTGCTATTAAAAAATTTCATAATTATGTGTATGATCGAGAATTCAGTATTGTTAGTGACCACCAACCCCTAAAAGAAATTTTTAATACCTAAGTGTACGCTACCAGTAGCCGCCACGCGGGTACAAAGATGATTTATATTTATGGGTATGTATAATTACAAAATTATACATAGAAATGGAAAGATATTGGCGAATACGAAGGCTCTTCGTGGCTGCCACAATCAAAAGATTTGGAAATTGAACCAGGCATAATTAGAAATATTATTGAAAAGAGTAATTTCCCACTGAATTTGGCAGTTGTTTCTAAGTATACGAAAGCGGATTGCCCTTTGATTAGGGTTTTGGATTGCGGTAAGCGGGGATGGAATCAATTGGAATGCGAAGAAGGTTATATATTTTTCAGGAATAGATTAGTTATTCCAGAAAAGCTCCAATGGTAGCTCCATGTGTGGGTATAGTAAGGATGAAAAACTGGCAAAGTTGTATGTATGGTGAAAGTCTTTGGAGAAAGAAATTAAGCAGTTGGCTAAGGAATGTAAACTTTTTTGGCTCTTCAAAATTATACCAAATTGTTCCTTTAGGATCATGGAGAACTACAACTGCACCTTCTGAACGAGTGCATTTAGATTTTTCATATCTAGAAGGGCAAGTTTCTTATATTAGTGGATGATTTTTATTTTAAATGTACACATTTTTTCACAATCATTTCAGGGAAACGGTAACATATAAAATATGTATATGAATGTATGTAATTTTTAAAATGTTTTTGATTTATAAAATAAAATAAATGTTAATAATACTTTAATCAGATATTTTTTTAAATATGTTCGAAGGATATTTTTCCTTCGAAGGGATACATAAATAGTTTTGGTTTCGTAACACTGGGAGGCATTCAGTTGAAACTGGAGGTAAGTATAGAAAAGAATGCTCTAAGTTAGCAGTCAAGCTCTATAGTGTTCTGAGGGCGAGACCGGAAAGAAGTATGGCGAATTCCATTTACTTCTTCCCCTTCTCGCTTTCAAAACTTTCAGTTGCCAGCAACTCAGATTCCTTGTGTGAAAGCAGTCCTATATTTTAATTTTTGTTTAAACTTTCAGCTATTTACACGACCGACAAAATTACATTTTTTTTTTTAATTTAACTGCATGCCTGTAAGACCTAAGGTCTGAATTGCACGGCACTAGTTAGGAGAAAGAGAATGATAGGAAAGAATTTTTTGTTTGCACAGTGGATTTGAGAACCAGGTATTGACTATCTCATTTTAACCCATGGGCGGCATCCAATTAAAATTGGAGGTATAGAAACGAATATGCTCAGCGGGGTGATCAAACCCACACGTCTAAGTTATCAATCAAACACTTTATCCACTGCGCCATTGCCACCCACATTTTCTGTTATATTTTAGTCTTTTATATATAAAATCGCGTTTAATGGCAAAAATGGGTAACAAGGCAGAAAATATGTCAGTCGTGTAATTTAGCAATAACGTCGAACTATAAAAGACAATGTAAATAAAATGTACGACTGCGGGGCATAACTCGGCAATTCGATTCAAAAGTAAAAGCCGTTCGAAAGTGGTTTACGATTTTAATTTCAAAGTTAGTTTGGTACAAGTTTCGAATCGAAAGGAAATGTTGCAAAATAACTTTTGCAACTTTCGAATAAATGTTCGGAACTCGAGCTGGTTTTTTGTCAAAAATGACATTTTAAATTTAACAACAGTTAAATAATATTCGTTTTTGATTATTTTAATTTTTATACTTATATTTATAATTATAATTTTTATATTTATACTAATAAATATCTTTTCTAGTTTTGTTAAAAATGATTGTCTTTTAAAAGATACACTTATGTATGTTATGAACAGCATAAGTGGATGATCTGCGGAAAAGGAAAAGATTGTCTTCAATGGCTGCAATTATAAAACTAGGTGCAATTCTTAAATTTCTTGCACAAGTTGGATACCAGCACCTGTTATCGTTATTTTAAAGAAAAATAGTTATTTTAAAGAAATAAATAAAAAGAATTTCTAATTTGCAATAAAATCGCAATATTTAATTAAGTTTAATTTTTTGATCCGGTTTTCGTCTTCAACTTCAAAATTTGCTTTTTTAACTCTAATTTGGTAACATTATTCTGGCTTTTTCGGCTTAATTTTTTTCTTGATTTCAATTTTTTCTTTTTCTAGCTCTCCTCTCATCAAGTTCTATATGTTTTTTTTTTTGTACTTCTAATACAAGTCAAATTGCTTTCTCTTAGGGCTGGCAACGAGACGAGATCAGGCGAGTCTCGTCTCAGGTGATTTTAAAGTAACTTCGTCTCGGAGACCGAGACTCATCTATCTACAACAACACTATTACTTTTCCTTCCAAAGCATTGAAACGGCAATACTTAGACCGGCCACTTCCTGTTCCCGAAACACAATTTTTATTTTTCCATGCTTTGGACTTAATGTGATTTTTATAATATAAAAAAAAAATAAATATTTTTGAATTTGTTAAACGTGATTGTTTAAATGCATACTTTATTCCAAGCATAATCTTCACGCATTGGTTGACCAGCTGCGTTTAAATCCTTTGCTAAACGCTTCCACAGGTTACTTATCTGTGCTTCTGCAGTTTTTAAATAGCCGTTTGTTAAATCCGGATGGGAACACATAAATTCAACCATAATTTCAAATTGATTTTGTTTTGTGTTAATATTTTTGTTTGTGGTTTCCCTTTAAAATAATAATATGTTATCATCAAAAATATCATTATATTTATTCTATTTTCTTCAATAAGTGTATAATATATATATATAATAAACATTTAACCATCAAAAATTATTTATGTATTTTTTTTTAAATACTTATATTTTAGCTTTCAGCAAAACTTTTTCGGTTGATGAATAGATATCGAATGAAATTTCAGAAATTCGAATGTACTTAGCAATGAAAATAGCGTTGCTAAGTTCGAAATTTCCCATGTTCGATCCCAATTTCGGATTTCAATTTCCGATTTTCAAATAAACAGTACATATTGTCCGAATTCGAACGATTTCACTTTAGAATCGAATTACAGAGAACTTGCTCTTATAGCTAGTAAGTAGGAATTCTAGTTATTATTAGTTAGGTTTAAAGCGGATGTAGGTAAGATTACTTTGGTTCTATAAATGGTATAAAATTTTTTTTGAATAGATGATTTAATGAATAGTTACATAGGTGCATACATACAATGGTATAATTAAATGGATTTTAATTATGTAAATTAGGAGGGTAATATGTACCTACTTACATAGATGGAACGTAGGTTTGTAAATATGTACATATACGCACATGTTCTGTATTTCCTTTTTTGTGAATTAGATGTTCTGTATTCCACATGAAAATGTTCTGTATTCCACATAAAATATAGTTTGTAAATAGCTCATTCTGAATGTGGAATTTTAGGGTTCTGAATATGAAAATTCGTGTTCTACATTTCGAATATGAACAGTTTTTATACAAATTGACTGTTAACTGTTGATTTTGACAATTCGAAGTAAAGTGAAAGGAGTTGAATCCACATGTAAGTTTTCAGTGACGTGGGCAAAAATGAAATACACGCCCTATTCTTGAAACCTTCACGTGCGTATGCTATCCGACGGAAAAAACAAATTGTTCCAAAAAGTAAATAAATGTAAGTTTCGATCAAAAATAAATTTTAACAATTATGTTCTCTGAATTAAACAAAAAAATATTATAGTAAAGCTCAAAAGAAATAAGAAATTTAAAAATAAATAATGCAAAATTGAGTGAAATATTTACGTGAAACGAAAGATTCGATCGGCTGATAATTATGTGGAAATAAATGGATTATACACATAATACAATCTTTTTAAATTGCTTAGCTGTTAAAGTTAGAGGGAAATAATGCCATTTGAATTGTTGGATAAAAATGTAATATACTAGTATCAAAAAAAAAATCAAAATCATTGGAGCTGTTTCTTTTAGAAATATAATTTTTTATTTATAAAATTTTAAAAACATTAAAAATAAAAATTGAAATGTCAAATAATTATCACGTCATTTACATATGTATATTTATATATATATGGGAGGAATTTGTAAGTGCATTAGATCTTGAAGAATCTCTCTAATTTTGCACAAAATCTCATCCTGAAGTTGGCCGCACTCAAAGTATGATAACACCGAACCTAAGGTAATTATGAATTAGCATCGCTTCCATTTTCAAAACCTCGATACATCTAGAAATTTAGATGAAGGATCATTAAACGCACGATTGTTTAACATTTCTTAACTTACCTTCATGTTACATAACACCACACTCGTAGGTGAAACAATTCATTGAGAGTAACAGTTGCATTTATGGCGTTTTTACTTGGCAATCCGGAATTCTTCTCCGATCCGGAATCCCAACTGAACACTTTTGTGTGATTCTGACGATTCTGAATTTTAATGAGATTGTATGTGTTAAAATAATTGTGTACGTGAGAATATTCAAATTCAAAAAAAAAAATTTTTGTTGCACAATTATGATACAAAATATGACAACAGTCGAGTTTGACGTTCGAGTATATGAATGGGTGAGTGCTTCTGGTTCTGATTCTGATTTCAAATCCAGAAGCAAAATTCTCTTCTTTTCAGAATTAGAACAGTCATTTTTTCCCAAGTGAACGCCTGCCGGTATATTCTTTAACCGAATAAGTAAATTCCTGTTTTGCATTGATCATTATGCTGAATGAGGAAGATCAACCAGCTGAATGAATCTAATAAACAAATAAAATATTATTCTGGATGAACACAAGATTAATCTAACTTCTTTATCAAAAATGGGTGTTAAAATAGTCGATAATAATGAAGGGCTAAATGTGTGCGAAGCTACACCATAGAACTTTAACCACCCTATTAATAAATAAAAACTAAATATACAAACCTTATCCTCAGGTTAACTAGTCCATGTATTACATTTTCTTTTAACTTAATCGCAACACTAAGCAGTTGTTTTTGCGTTCAATAAAAACAAAATTCTTAATCCATGAGAATAAGATTTTAAACTACAGTTTTTTTTATTGATAGGGCAGTAATATAATAACTACATAATGAAGACCTTACCGTCTATATTTGCAAGATGCTGAGTTTGCAGCTGCCTCGAAGTCTTTTTAAAAATGCATAACTTCTGGATTTATGAAATCTTTGTTCTGCAAATTAGGTATGTATAGCAGCAGAGATTATCATTATAGTAGTTTTGTCACTATAGGACGAGTATGAATATTACGTTTCGCATCTTCGTAATTCTTAGTCATTGAATTAATTTTCTCCTGTAAGATATTTTTTTTTTTTAAAGAAAAATCTAGATTCTAGATTCTATTGATTACTTTTTTTCGTCCAACCTGTAATTTCGTGTATTCCATACAAGATTTCTAATTCAAATCGTAAGTAAAGTTAATTTTGACGTATTGCCTCAATATTGGACTCATCCAAATCTTTAACACTCCTTTTTAAAATAGACTGAAGATTGGCCTATTCATTTAGTATTTCAAGTTGTCGTGATAATTCAGCTAAGTGAGCTTTGTTTTCTTCAGTCAGTAAACTGAGTTCTGGTTCAATTTTCATAAGGGTTGATATTGATGATGATATTTTCAGGTTCAGTAAGATTTGTCTCTATAAACCATAATCTGCGATTCTTTTGCTTATTTACAAAATATTGTTCTCCATTGAATTCAATATCATCGATGTACATATGTAAATACAAAAATCATTTTTTTACTAATTTTAGAGTGCTTTAAGTACCTCATTAAGCAAATAGATTGGTGATTGTTTTTTTTCCTGCTACAGAAATGAATAAAGGCTTTACGTGGGCGCCTGCGAATTAACGCTTGTATCCCACGGTGGGCCTACTAACACTGTCGGGGTCAAGAAAAGCGTTGACCAGCGCCCCAGGGCTAAAAAGGTTGTGCCCCAGTTCAACTTCGATGGAAGGTTAAGGCCTATCCATCTCCCCTTGCTAAGGGCGAGGCCTATCTAACACCTCTACCATCCAAGGCTCATAGATGTTAAACAGAGTCCTTGGAGTTTTTAACGTTCCTGCATGTTGGGAGCAACCACAGCCACCACGATACTCCCACTAGGGGGCCTACCTCACAGACAGGCCGGCATCAAGACGTCTGGTGCCTCCAAGCACCAGAAAGACGAACATGACCCGGGGACTCCTGTCTCCCGTGGTACCAGAATATAGCTTCCGGTGGAGCTTCGCAACCGTAAAGGTCACTTTCGGATGAGTCCCTTAAAACTCGAGGCCCGACAACCTCAGGTATGCACACCTGGACAATCTACCGAGGCAGTGGACAATGGCCAAGCGCACATACCTAACTACCTAACCTCTCGTTTGCTCAACGGAAAAGACTACCTGAAACATCTCACGAAATCGGACCCAGGTATACACTGCCTAAGCCGTTCAACACCCACCACAAGGAGTCACTCTCCAATAGGAGAGCACGAGCACATAACACATGCACTCATCCCTGCCTTGCGCCTCCCGAAAACAACAACAAAATGGCCAAACACTACAACGAGAACACTATCTACTATCACTATGCCACTGGTCAGTTCGCGAGTCACCGCAGACGTTATGCCCCCCCTGATCGATGCACCTATTGGTGCATGATCGAGCTATCCCAGCAAACATACTCAGGCACCCCACGCCCCACATAAGAAGTCTCAGCATGGATTCAGTCCAAATGCCACTGGGTTAAAAACCCAGGACAAGAGGCACCTTCACCATTGATGAGTACTAATTGTAGGGTGAACAACCCGCTGATAGTGAGTGGGTCAGGATGCGATATTTAAGTCACCCTCCCGCCCAAACAGTAACCAGCCAGATGTTCAGGGAGTTGGATCATAGAGATACAAACCTGGCAGAGAGCTGGTGCCCTGGAAAGAACATAACCCGCAGCTGTGCCTAGACCCACACAAATACTAAGCCATCAACCAAGACCCCATGTGAACAAGGAGTCAAGTCCAGCTATGTACCAGTCCAATGGGTGAACCCCTGGCAACACAATGATGTCTATAACTAGGACTAACAGGGTGCCATTATTGCCGCCGGGTCCGGAAGACACGGTCAGCAAAGATGGCAAGATTATCAGCCGTCACCCTCGAATGAAGTATTCGGCTGAAATCCCAGGCATTACCCTCTCGAACCACACCCACCGCAGAGAGGTCCCTGAAGTGAGCATATTGCGGACACTCAACCAGTACATGCCTCCAATCCTCACTCGGAGCTCCACACGAGCATTCCGGAGAACCAGACAAGGTCCTTTTGTGCAAGAATGCATTCAAGGAGCCATGTCCAGTCACCAAAAAGTCCGCATAGAGTGAGAGGTCCAGGCACTCCCGCAGAAACAACACGGGGGAGGAACTCAAAAGTAGCTCTCCTTTCTCGCTACTTTCCCACCTAGCCTGCCATCTGGAAAAAACACACTCGCTCATTAGAGCTTTACGTTCCTTAACACTCAAAGAATGAGCATTGAGGCACTCAGCCCAGTCGGACGCAGAGAGTTGCCGTTGCCTCTTGACCTTTCCAGCAACACCTTGCCGTATTACCTCAAGGTCAAGTGGAGGCACGCCCGCCAGCACCTGTAGAGCATCTGTGGAAACAGTTCTGCATACACGAAGTGACCCAACGGGCATAACCCTTTGACAAGAGAGAATTTTGCTTCTTCCTGTCACCATTTTGGCTGTATCGTCCATACAGTAGAGCCAAATGCTGCACAGGCAACAAATAACCCCCCATATATGACACGAACAGCCCGTCTAGACAGGCCCGAGTCACACTTCATCACTCTGCCAACTGCTGGAACTAAGGAGGTGAGCTTCAATCCCACCTGTTTTAGGTGAGGAAGGAAGCTCATTCTCTCCCCAATGGTAATACCAAGGTATTTGACCTACGTCACATACCTTATGCCCACCTCACTAACTCTAATACACGGAGGGCAACTTACAGAAAGCTTACCCTTCAACAGCATTATCGATGTCTTTTCTATAGACACCTCAACTCCCACGCCCGCACCCCAGGCGCTAACCATGCCCATGGCCTCCGTGCCCCGGTTTTCCAGCTCAGCACGTGACTGGCCTTCAACAAGGACAAGGAGATCATCAGCATAAGCCGCGCACCTGCAGTGCAGCCGCCAGGATGAGAGGCGTTGCAACAGGGGATCCATCATGAGGTTCCATATATATGGACCACCAATGGACCCCTGAGGACACCCTCTCTCAACGTCCAGTGCCACCGAGTCAAATTGGCTGACAACCCGGGCGACTCTTCCTGAGAAATAACTCCTCCAGATAGCAGTCTCCCGACAGCCAACCTCTATCAACCTTCGCTCCACACTAGCCCAGTCCAGGAAGGCAAATGCCCCCCTGAAGTCAACAAATATGCCAAGAACATACTTGCTGACTGACGCATCAACAGAGTCTTTAACGTGTAGCCATGCATCTTCGACACTGCAGCCTTGCTTAAAACCAAACTGAAATGGAGATTGCATCGGTAAGCACTCCATCAGTCTGTCGACTAAGACTCTTTCCAGCACCTTTCCAAGTACTGGTAGGAGGCTTATACCGCGATAGGCCCTAGGACTAGTCCTGACCTTATCATTCGACTTCAGCAGTACAATTACCTTTGCACATTTCCATTTCAGGGGAAAGTAATTTTCCCTGAAACAGCACGAGTAAAGAGCCATCAGGTATTCGGGGACAGCCGTCCACATAGCTTTCACCATGCAGCCGGTCAGTCCGTCGAAACCCGGTGACTTCCTCGATTTAAGTCTAGCAATGGCATAGCCAGCTTCTCCCTCGTCCACCAGTGGCGGAGCGTTGGTCAAATCCGGAAGTGGCTCCACCGAACGCACGCCCCTGGGGAAGAAGGTATTCATCAAGGCAGTCATGATATCCCTCCATGATGAGAGCACTACGCCCCCATCATGGATGGCCCCTAACTCTAGAGTCTTCCTTCCCCGACAAACCCGGTATAACTGACCCCAGGGGTCATTCCGATGATCCTCGGCGAAGGATCTCCATTCCTCATCCTTACATCCTCTTGTATTCAGCCAAGCCATGCCGATAGGCAAGTCTTGACTGATCCAAGTCAGCCAACCCACGACGCCGACAGGCTTGGAAGTGCTTTCGCAGCCTCCTCACCTGGCGACGCTTCACATTCAATTCAGGTGTCCACCACTTCACCCTTTTCCGATTTACCAATCGGCTCCTCGGAAAGAGATGGTCGTTGACACCCCACATACATTCCTCTAACCATGCAACCTTGGAGTCAACCCCCAATCTTTCAAATGCACCTAGTGAGGCCAATCTTACCTTTATAGCGATTTCCCTCTGGTAATGCACCCAATCAACATCATGGAGACGCCAGCGCTTTTCATCCCAGACCCCACCAGCCCCCGATGTACCATCAGGGCGGGCGATCACAACCTGCATTAGGCTGTGGTCACTCACTCCTTCGGCACGACGGATAGACCAGTCGAAGCTGAAGTTTCGGAGCGCTAGCGTATTCGCCAGGGTAACATCGATATCACTCTGTCCATTCGGTCCATCGAGGGTATATAGGTCGCTAGGCTGGTTGAGAGCACCCATGTGATTTACAGCCATCCATTCGATGAGCAGTACACCCCTGTCGGCATTGTGAGACTCGGACTTGCGTCCAGACATCTTACTATACTAAACAGGGGAAACTGCATTAGCGTCCAGGCCAAAAATCGCAGGCTGGTTCCCAATCAAACCCAGCAACACATCCAGGTACGCAAGGCATGGATTTATGTCACGAGAAGGCTTAAGGTAAAGACTGCACAAAATCAGTCTACCAAAGCCTCCCTCGGCATTCACACACACACCCCATTCACTTGAATCTATCAGCGAACACACAGTGCTTAAATCATTTACTACGACAGCGGAGTTACCCCCTCTGTCAGCAAACGATCGCATATACGCTGGCAACCCCCTCACCTATCCTTCGACAGTATAAGGGTCCTGCAGTAGCGCAAAGCTACACTGTGTGCTGCAACCAACTCATACATGGCCGCTCTGGCACCCTGGCAGTTGAATTGAATCAACTTGACCATTTTAGTGTCGAGCGCACGCCCTGGCCACCGCAGCATTGTAGACTGGACAGTCTGCGCTTAGCATGAAATTTCCAGCCAGGTTCCCTCTAAAGTCGCAGTCGCGGCAGTGGATTGCATTATTGCAGTCACGCTGCGAGTGACCCGACTGTCCACACCGAAGACACACCTGTTCCTTTAGCCTACACCTAAGACTATGATGGTCCAGGCTAAGACACCGGTAACACCATGACACCATCGGTGTCTCCTTCACAGGGAAAGCGAAGTACTTGATATAGCACCATCCCCCTTTCAACAGAATACCAGCTACCCTCTGGCTGCAGTCGAGAACGACTTGCGTCAACCCGTCTCCAACCGTCCAATTGCTTCGGAGAAAGACCTCCTTCTGGACTTCCTCCCTTGGAATATCACCCAAGTTTAGCTTGAAGAGATCTTCAAGGAAGGCTTCCGGAGAGATCCTCTTCTCCACCCTTGAAACGATCACCGGCCTGCCCATCGTGGTTGCTGCCGATAAACCAACCTCCTCGAGCTTCTTGTGCCCGAGGAACGCATCTCTTTCTGCAATGGAGGGTGTTCGAACCAGAACACTACCTTGTTTGCCAGGGAGCACATTGTGCACCCTGACACCCACCGCAGGCACCAGTTCCTCCACCACTCTCTTCTTAATGACCCCAGCGGGCTCATTAGCCTTCCAACTCACGACAACAGACCAAGTCTCCGTCGGTTTGGCAGGCTCAACTGCTGGTGCACGCACCAGAGTCCTACCCATCAGACCAGCGGGGACCGAGGCTGCGCTCGCTATTTGCGCAAACGAAGGTCTCTCATTTACATTTACACCTACTGGGACGCCTTTCAGCTTCATAGCCTCAGGCGCCACAGCTGACGAAGACTGCGAAACCTTGGCAGAGTTTTCTCCCCCGTCAATTCTACCCCTGAGCCTCTCATTAGCAGCAGAAAGGCCCAGCACCAAATCCTCGTATCTGCCCGCGACTCCAGCTATGCCTCCACCAAATTGTGGGCAGTCCGCTATGAGTCAGACCAGTTCTCTCTTTATGTTCGTCATCTTTGCCATGACGCTGGCTAAGCTGAGATTGAAGTCCCAGCTGTCTCCAGCGGCAGACGGCAAGAAGGAAACCTGCCTATGTCCTCCTTTTGTGGGAATTGACTTGGACGGGTCCTTCTCTTTCCGAACCTCCACGGCAGCAGCAGCAGAAACAGGCGCCTCAGCGAGCTTCTTCGTGAGCGTTGACAACACCTCCGTCGCAGTCTTTTTAGGGACATTGGAAGGAGGGGGGGCAACGCCTTGGGAGGACCCATCTGCGACGTCTTATCTCCACCCACTGCCTCCGCAACAGGCACAGCCTCGGAAGGAACCACCTCCATCAGTTCATCCACAACTGCACTAACACCTGAACTACCTACCTCGTCGGACACTGGCACAACTTCACTATTTACTACAACCTCAATGGGGACAAACAACTCCTGATTAGCCTGTCCGACCAGACCGTCCGCTGACACCTCATCTTCCATCTGGGCAGTCTGATTCATCACTTCCCCGATGATCACTTTGCGGCACACGGCTTCAGGGCTAGAGAGACCCTCACTCTCTGGACCCCTCTTCCTGGCCTTCACTGCCTCTACTACGTCCTCTGTCTCAACGGCGGACGAACCAGAAGAGCGTAGAGATTTCCTCTTGCCCTTCCTGCCTGGCTTCTTCTTTGGGTTAGGCGGCTGCATGATCTTCTTAGGGCTATCCCTTTTGAGATCGCTTGTCTTCGCCTTAGGCAACCCCTTGTCCACAGCTTCCACTTCAGAATCAAAGTCAGAAGTGATGCTTCCTCCATATGCTTCTGTGGGAGCTGTCTCCCCTTCGGTCCCTGACACTGCAACTACTTCACTTCCTACTGAACCTACTTGTACGATCGAGCTCCCTATATTACCGCCACTGATATTGGTCAGTCGCAAAACAGGGGCCCTCTCACCTAACACACTGCGCGGGGTGCTATCCCCTTCCATGCTAAACTACTATAAGAACTACAATACCTAAGATAATGATAATCCCTAGTGCCCTATATATCTAATGCTAATACTACTATAAGAACTACAAATACTTAAGATAATGATAATCCCTAGTGGCCTTTATATCTAATGCTAATACTCCTATATACTCAGTATAAAAGTATAAAAGTAATCCTACTGTTATACACTATAGCTACTATACCAATAATATACTTAATATAATTATAATATCCCTAAGTAGTATGGCAACTCACCTGGACAGAGTGTACTTACTTAAAATAACGATAGTAATTATTCCAGTTCATTGCTTTCTTCGGATAGGGGTTGTGCCGATGTGGGCGAAGGAAACATTCGATGATGGGACCAAATCCTCCTGCTGCTGAGTTGATGGCTGGATCATTATGTTCGATGCCAATCAAGCCACTATGTTTTGCAGTTTCTTTTTCTCCAAACCTGCGAATGAACAAAGAAAACATCACAATTCAGTCAAAAGAAATGCGCATAAAAACTGTTTTCTTTGCTTTTTAATGAAAAATACATCTTAAAATTTCCCATCCGCTCCCGTGCCTAACTAAAGAGGATGGTACCAATATTAAAATACTACAATTACCAAAACGAAGTAAGAAATTGTTGGCTATATGTAAAAACGTATGGCTGACAGAGAGTGTTATGACTCCTCCTGTACTTGAGAGCGTATATAATTTCATGAGGCTAACTTGTGTCGCACTCATGGAGTTGTATTTAAAGACCGCGATACACAAATCCGCTGGCCCGGATCGTACTGAAAAGGTGTTCTTCAACGGTGGCAAAAACACTGCGAAAGCTTTACCTTCCACCCTACTCTACCGGTATCTTTCGAAGTGTATTGAAAACAGAATTTGTATCCAGCCTGTTCATAAAAGAGCGAAGCTTCTTCAATCTTTATCCATCTATAATTGCATTTACGTCCCTTCTTTTCAAGGTCATGCGAACTCTGATTAATGATTAATCAGCATCTTGGAAAACGATAAAGCGGTTTCGTAGCAAAAGGTCCATGATCTGATGCTATATCTCACCGAACAGTGGCACGAATCTTTACATCGTTTTTGAAAAATCCAGATTATTGCACTTTATATTTCATCAAGCTCTCTTAACGAAAATGCATTAAATTTTATCGATGAATCTATTCTTCATTGGATTAGAAATAGCATTTCCGGCATATCAATACAAGTCGTATTGAAAGGTTTCAATTCTGTTACTCATAAAGTAAATGCTAGTGTCTCCAGTGCTTGGCTTTTAATCCGACTGTTTTTCTTATTTTCTTTAATGCTGTTCGTAATCGTTTTCAAATTTAGATCCTGAAAAATTAAAAACCGCTTAAAATTGAATGCTTCAAGAACTCAAAGCTGCAGTTTGTCGTTAAAGCAAAACCCATCCTCCATATGCACTATCCACGAGCACGTGTATTAAAGGAACTAATTAGCTCTTAGTTAAATGTATGTGTATCACATACTCTCTTTTGTTGAACAATCACATATTCTTTGGTGCTAAAAATACTGCTAAGTTTTTACGTTCATCTTCCCTTTGATCTGGCTTAAAAGCTTAAGTATAACTCCCATATAAGGACGGGGGTTCCTGAACTCTGTTAGACAGAATTTAAAATATATAGCCCGTAATATCTATAACAACAACTAAAGCATTTACAACTCTAGAAAACACCGTCGAAATGTTACCGGTTTTTCATTGTTTTATCTCAATTCTTATATATACAATGTACTATGCAAATAGCCATTTGTATTCCTCCCCTTAAGCTATTCAACCGTAATATTCGAGCTTCTAGGAATTTTCAGCAGTTTACCCTTGAGCCCAACTTCGGACGTAAAGTAACGAACAGAGATTCTCAGATTCTCTCTTTATCCGTACAACACGTATGTGCAATACGGCTCTATTTTTCTCTACCATTTTGATATTCATAACTTTAAAACGAATGTACTTATATCGGCATCTCCTCGCATTGTGCTTATTAAGGGTAGTTAAAATCCTCTTGGTGCGCGTATATAATTAAAAAAGAAACACTGAAATCGCACAATTATTTAAACCAACTTGGATTTAAAAAATTGTAAATAAGAGACAAAAATTAATGAAGTTGTTGGTAATAATTATTTTATTGACTAAATGAGATGCAGACCTTTGCCCATACAATAAAATATATTACTCAATGAGACCTTTTATATGAAATGGGTCATAAAGTGATGCAACTCGCCCAATAAAGCCCATTCTCCTTTCTAATAATACCTCGTTGTCAATAATTAATATTTCAATAAGCTTAGAAAGTTCTTCTTTAAGAGGTATTCTCATAAGCATGATCGATCTTGAAATCTGTCGCAAGTTTTTTTTTTTGAGATTTTTGTCGGTGGCATTTTTTCGGTTTGATATATTATCTTCAAGGTATTCGCGATTGCTTGATACCTAGCTATACATCTATTTCATCTGAAGGCAACCACGATACCTGCGTTCCTAGATATTGGACAACTATAAAATTTATGTTCGCTCTCGAAATAACATTCTCTTCATCAGAGGATTCAAAACACCTTACCTCGCCATCTCTAATCAAGATTATCAAATAATTTAGTTCACCGAATTGAATTGAAATTAATTTTATTGACTCTTTATTATGGTTACAGTTTCTGTCTTAGTCTAATACAATTCTTATTTCAGGTTTAAAATTAGTACATATGCGGCTATAATATATTGCCTTTTTCTATTGCTTTGTATTAAGTTATACAATGTTTGCCTCATGACGGTCGATAAAATGTTTTCCCTCTTGTTCAATCAAGGGTTATTATATACTTTTGCGCGTGGCGTTTTGCCACTAAATAAATACAATTTATTTTTTTCTTTGTTGTCAATAGAGCGAAAGCTCAGTTTTTTCTTTTGAATATTAACATGTATGTATACATATATAACACTTAATTTTTATGAGAAGCGAAATCTCAGAATTTATAAAAATGAATAATTACACTTTTTTTTTTTTAAATGAATATGTTCTTTTCTTTTTGTTAGATTCAATTTCTTTTGATACCTATTTGTCGCGAATAGGTTAATGGAACATACATATAGAAAACACTTGTACATTTATGCATGGACATTTATGTTAGACATAATTCACTGTTGCTTGGTGGAATATATGTAATTTTGATAGTTCGATTCGAGAACTGTATTTTGGTCCCTTGGTTATAGCGGGTTTTATGGAGTGTGTTTTGCGGGTTTCGTTTTAGGTAGCTCCAATTTTGCAGGAAGGGCTGCTATGTAATATACTATCCTGAGGATGCTTCAGATTTAATACAGCATCTTCCATTGCGGAAGATGTGCGCGGTTGTGGTCAATGTGCGATACCTGGAACTGGGAATTTATGGAGATTGGTTGGCTTCTTCTGTTGCTGTTCCGATCGTTAGTTTCGACACATCACCCTTACGTTTGGTTAATTTGCACAACATTTATGAAGACACAATTACTTTTTTTTTTTTTTTTGTCACTGTTTCTTAATTTTTAATGTGTGAAAGCCAGTAGCCAACCTTAGTTCACCGAATTTCATATTTTCTTTTTTCAGACTTGACAATTGGAAGGGGGGCACGAGTACGATAACTTTGGCGCCAAGATATAATAACGGTTTTTGGTAGAGGGGCTTAATACAAGCATTTTTTTACTATGGGAGGGGGGGTCTATCTCAACTCGTTTAGGCGAGAGGGGTAGTTTTATAAAATTTACTTAAAATCTAGAAAAAAAAATATTTAAAAACAACGGCAACACTTACAGTAATAAATTATACTTTTTTAAATAGTCAGAACTCTACAATTTATAATAAATTTTAAGTAAAGTTGTTTCAGTCAATAGTTTTTGCAATAATTGACTTCAAACTCAAAATTTATGAAAAAAAAGTTAAAAAAATCACTTTGAGTATTATTTTTCTCATAATTATAAATACCAATAAAGAAGTAACTGATGTAGTTAACTGTTGCAATTATTTTTTAATCAAACACTGAAAACTATTCGTTTCTATGTTTTCTAGTTTTTGAGAAAATTGAAAAACAAAAAAAAAATAATTTTGTATCAGATGGGTGCATGTAAAGTTTCTTTTACATTTAAAGAATCTGGATTAAAAAAAATAATTGATATTATATACATAAACGTATGTACATAGAAAAAAGAAACACTTAATAACCGCATTAACTGCAATAAAATCAAAGGTATATATGAAATTTACGATGCAAACAGTGATATGCCTAAGGGGGGGCATGCTGCCCCCCTGCAACCGCCCTGCTTGGGTTCACTGTAGGCTCTTGGGGAGGGTGAAAATTTTATTATATGCAAAGTTTCTTTAAAATTAAAGAATCTTTTAAGTTTAAAGAGCAAGTATAATTTTACTATTTTTAAATTACATATCTTAAAATCTAGAAGACATAAAAAGAAGTAGTTTTCTGTGTTTAATAAAAAAATAATTGGAGCAGTAAACTACATCAATTATTTTTTTATCGATATCCATAATCATGAGAAAAATAATATTCAAAGTGATTTTTGTAACCTTTTTTCATAAATTTTGACTTTGAAGTCAATTATTTAAAAAAGTATTGACTAAAACAACTTTATTTAAAATTAATTATAAATTGTAGAGTTCTGACTTTTGAAAAAGGTATAATTTATAACTGTAAGTGTTGCCGTTCTTTTTTAATATTTTTTTTTAAATTTTAAGTAAATTTTTATAAAATTGCCCCTCCCGCCGGAACGAGGGGAGATAGACCCCCCCCCCCCCTACCATAGTAAAAAAGTTTGTATTAAGCCCCTCTACCAAAAACCGTTATTATATCTTGGCGCCAAAGTTAACGTACTCTCCCCGGAAGGGGAGATTGGGACAGAATTTTGTTTTTGTGTGTTGGTACTGACTTCATGAATGACAATTTCGAATACGTTGCGTTACGAAGTGTGTAAATTGTAATTGTTTATAGAACTGTCATTTTGTTTAGTTATTCTTAATTACTTATTGAACAATTGCTTCACCAAATTTGAGTATAGGTTCACTAAATTCGAGAAACCATTCCCCATCGATTGATACCAATAAAGCCCACTTGTTTCCATTGGTTGCTAACTATACGCGAACTTTAAATAGTTAATAACTTTTAAACTATGATTCACCAAATTCTTAGATATGGCTCACTAAATTCACCAAATTCTCACTAAATTATTTGCATCAAAAATTTTAAAATTCCAGATTTTTGGCTGCTAACTATACGGTGGTCTGATTATTTCCCACATTTACGCAAGTATTATTCGGTGGTTTTCATGCAAAAGTCTGACGGAAAATTATATCTTTCTACAAAGTGGAAAATTATATTGTTGCATGAATACCCTTAATGATAATTTCGAATAAAAAGAACGAAATTCGAAGTAAAAAAAACTGTCAAATTTGAGTCTTGACTCTAAAGTCATGTGCTTAACAGCGCGAGCCTCAGCATACGAATTTTCAAAGAAGAATTCGAAGAAGAGTCGCGAATCAAAAATCGAGGTGCAAAAACAGTCGTGTAATACCATTCTATCGAATAGGGCTTTTTACCAAGCTATCTCTCTCTAAAGTGTCCATCCCTTTCTCTATACATCTAGTGACACTTTGAGGGCAAACAAAATAATTTGATATAGAGAATCCAACAATGTTTTCCTCAAAGTGATTTATCTGCCATTTTTGTTTGCCATTGACGTATTCCGCCAGTACCCTATGCCTTTGTATATATAATCGACAGTAATATCATGGGGTGCCTACTTATGTTAGCCACCTAGTGTCCTTATCCAAAAATTTCTCTCAACACTAAAAGTTGCGGAAAAAATGTTTAATGTTGAGGAAATTTTCAGATTGGGAAACATGTATGTGAATATATGGTGGAATAATTGACAATTGCGTGAATGGGAACATTATATAGAAAATGTTTAAGAATGCGAGTGACCACAAAATAGAACATTATAGGCAAAAAAAGCTGTATTTTTCGGTACTGTATTGCATGCATACATAAATATATTGGTTTGGGTGTGTAGTTCCTAATGAATGAAAAAGATATTTTTTTTTGACTAAAGGCGAGAAAATAGAAATACAATGTTTTTCTATAGATGTGGATTTGGTTTGGTATGGGTATATAATGAATGAAAAAGATATTTTTTTTATTAAAGGCGAGAAAATAGAAATACAATGTTTTTCTATAGATGTGGATTTGGTTTGGGTATATAGATTTTTACGAATTCATAGATATTTTTGTAGGTAATATCAGAATTTTCAATTTTGGTGCGAAATCCAGCAACGTTGTACATATAACTACATCAATGTGGGAATGCAATTAAATTTGGCTCGGTTAGAATAAAAAAAGTGTCAAGAGAAAATCGAGAAAAAGGTAAAAATCCTATAACTTATGAACTATTGGAGATAGTAATTTTTTATAATATAAAACTGTTTGTATATTGAATATTCCAAGGTACACTATACATAAGTACATTTTTGGTTACAAATTTTTTACTACTTCATATTTTTTTGCAGTTGTGCATATACATATGTACCTAACTATTTTTGCATTTTTGTGAAGGTAGGTATATTTCTAATAACACATATAATAATAATAATAATAATAATAATAATAATAATAATAATAATAATAATAATAATAATAATAATAATAATAACAATAATAATAATAGTAATAATAATAATAATAATAATAATAATAATAATAATAATAATAATAATAATAATAATAATAATAATAATAATAATAATAATAATAATAATAATAATAATCATAATAATAACAATAATAATAATAATAATAATAATAATAATAATAATAATAATAACAATAATAATAATAATAATAATAATAATAATGATAACAATAATAATAATGATACCTAATAATAATAATAATATTTCTAATCTAAATTTGAATTCTGATACCTATTTAAGGTAGGTATGATTATATACAAACAACTCCAAAAATCTTGGAGCGGTTTTTGAAAAAAAAATATTTTTTACTTGCGATTATAGGTGCCAACTATAAAGCAAGTTATTAATGGATTCGAAAAAAATTTTTTTTCCTAATAATATATCATGGTATTACGAACATAGGGAACACCAAAAAAGTTCGTCCCCCAATTCCATCTGTCTGTCTGCAGCCTAAATCGTTCGGTGGATTTGCTTCAAGCTTGGTACATATTATTTTTTCGATAATATGCCTACACGTTTTTTTTTCATTTTTTTAAGACGACAAATAACAGCACCTCTTATTCATTTCTTTTGGCCAAAAATGAAAATCTTATTTTGCTCAACAACGGCTCAAACGATTGTTATACAAAAAATCAGTTCATTAATGAAGGGAAAGGGTACTTTTGATAATTTTTTTTTGGAAAAAAAATTGTTATTTTTGTTGCCTCTAGTGGAATCATTTTTATGGTTTTCGAGTTTCTGGGAAACGGTTAATTTGATTTTTTTGAAATTTTTTATGTTGAACCTCCCAGGAAGCTTAACACTATTGCAAACCAAAATTTAAAAAAAACTCAAAATTTCAAAAACGACTCAATAGATTTTTCTAAACTTCGTATTTGGAAGTTTTTTGACATTATCTTGAACAGTTAAAAAAATTATTTTCCTAAAATAAAAAATAACGGTACCTCGAAAACGGCTCCAAGAATTTTTATAAAAAAAATGTGTGTGTTCTTAAATTAGTACAGTCCACTTTCAAATATAAAAATATTTTATTTTGCGTACTTATTAACAATACTTCCCATAGAACCACTTTTAGTTTTTATTAACACACTTTAATATTATCGACTTTCAGTGTTAATAAAACTGCTTACTCAAATTTAATAAATTTAAATACAAGTTTTTCGATTTTTAAGAAACAAATATTGTTTTTTTTGAAAAACCGATTTTTCAAAAACCAGTAATTGATTTTTTTTTTAGATTTCAATTTTATAAGTATATTAATAATATCTAATTAAAAGTGTTTTAACCAATTCGATATGTTCAATTTTAAAATTTGAAGATTTCACTTCTTCGGCTTTTTTGGTCGTAATAATTTATTAATGAAAGATATTCATTAGTTTTCCCAACGTTTCGACTGAGTTTTCAGGCTTCTTCAGGGGCAAATTATATGAACGAAACTATTTTATCAAATTACATATATATATAAAATTTTTTAAAAAATAATGACAGTTTTGTAATTGAATATTTAAATTAAAGCACTTCTTCTTAGTTAGAAGTTAAGTCAACGTTGTTGGACCAAAAAAGCCGAAGAAGTGAAATCTTCAAATTTTAAAATTATTAATAATATCTTCAAAATGTAGTTCCATTTTTTTTTTCTAAAAATGTTTTTAAAATTTTATACATAAAAATTAAAAATACCACTCCAACGATTATTTTTGTTTTATATATTCTTATTTATCCAGGAATTTAAATGGCATCTTTCTTTTTCCTCAAACTTTACCAACTAAGCAATATGAAAATATTTACATTTGGTATTATCCATTTATTTTTAGTCGGCAAAAAATGCGTTTTTAATCAAGTCTTATCGTCACATCGTTTTGTATTGTAACAAAATTTAGCTTATCATTGACATTTAATATTTTTTACAAAAATGTTTGTATTATTTCAAATTTCATATTAAGAATTTAAGAATATAATAAGAAACTTCACTTTTGTCAATTAAGAAAAAAAAATATTTGAAAATTTTTAGTCAATCAAAAAATATAAAGTCGATTTCATATAGCCTTTCCAAATTAAATTCACGTTTTTACAAATCAAGTTCAACTTTTTGCAAATCAAATTCACGTTTTTTGGAAATTAAATCATTTTAAATAAATTTATATGAAAAATATATCAAACCATGTGAAAAACAATGTAAGAAAGCAAAAATTTTATTGACTGAAATTCAAATAAAATAATTGCATATTAATATGTTATGGACATAAAAACAGAGAATTTTTTTGACAAAACAATGTAAAACAGTTAAGTATATAGGTACACATATACAAACAAAAATATATTACCATATTAATACGATGTTGTTGCTCATTTATCTTGGTGTGGAGGATAAATCACTGCAGTCCTGAGTCCAGCTGTTAGTAAGTCTTGTCACAAATGTTATATTTTGGTACTACACAAGTTATAAGATATTGTTTGTTGTAATTTAAAATGCTATATGTATTTATTAAAAAGAACAGCCGACTTTTAATTGTACAGACTATACTTCCAATAAATTCACACACCATCCTTTATTATTATTATTAAAAAATAACACTATTAATGCAAGCACTTTAATCACAAAAAAAAAAAAAAAAAAAAATGTTCACACCACATAAAAAGAAAGATACCAAAGAAGGTATGTAAGTATGTATATAATTATTGACACTTCACAGATCTTATAATATGTTCACAATACTTAAAATTAATGAAAGTCCATATGACAATAGAATTGCATTGTAGGTGTTTTAATAATACCTACATTTTATCCACGAAATGCAAACAAAATTCTTACCTACAGCACAAACTGAAATTCACAAAATCACAAAACAATTATGTAGGTATGTAATCTGCCCATATTCAACTGGACATTTTTCACTATTTTATTATTAAGAAGTTTTTTTTTTTATTAATAATACAAATTCTATATACTACTGAAATACATCAGCCAAGTAGAAGACTTAGCACTATGATATTTGGACTTGTTGAATTATTGATTCAATATAGCTTTTAACGGCCTTTAGTCCAACAATTATTATTATTATTAATATTTCATTCACAGTATATCCAATCTCTTTGAACTTCTAAAATTTGGAAAAAATATTGCAAAAAATAACAAATCAAAACAAAACCAAATTAAATGTAAAATTCACACACACGCACTGAATAAGTTTGTATTTACTGGCAATTTGTTTGGTCTTTGGCCTTGATATAACAAAAAATAATATTTTTCATTTAACTCTCTTATTCCTTTTATTAATATAGGCAATGTATATAATATAACTTGCTCATTCTAAAATGGTGTGTATATTCAAAATGTTGCAACAAATCTGAAAATGTTGCTAATTTTTATGTAGAAGCTAGCGCCCTCACCAGTCGTTATCCAGCGTAAATAAAAGCTACCTCGTAATATTACTATAGATTTTATATACAATGCCTATGCACTATCCAGTGTATTATAAAGATTGTTCAGTGACGAAAAAGTTAGAACAGAATAGAACAGAACAGGATAGAACAGAACAGATTCGTAAGAAACTTCAGAACAGGATGGAACGACTTAGAACAGTCACTCATCTGACAGAGATTATAAAAAAAATTATTGTTGCTTACCTACAATTCAAATTCGTTTATTTTTGCAGAAACATTCTTAAAAATAATCTGAAATGGAGTTGAGAGTATTTAAAAAAAATATTTTCCATGAAATTGAGTTGCATATGGCACGAAATTTGATTTATCAACTAAATCTAACAACGTAATGTTTTTTTTTTAACAACAACAATTGGTTTTGGCAGTTCTCACAAATCTGTTCTAACTTGTTCTACCTAAGAGCAAGTGCAGAAAATCCTGTTCCAAAGTGTTCCAAACTGTTCCAACAAACTCATTGAACATTTAACCAGAACAGATTACAAATTTCTCATTGAACAGCAAAAACCTGTACTTTTCTATCCTAGTGTTCTAATCTGTTCCGAACAGCCTCATTGAACACACACTACGTTTATATGGAGAATTGAATCGGTATTGAATCAGGATTTATGTCGATTTCGTTTCAATTATTAGGATTCGCTACTAAAACCAATACTTTTTGGCTTTGAAAAGAACGATTACGGACCGAATCTCTTTTTGTGACTGTGTGTGTGTCGTTTGACAGCAATAAAGAAAAAAAAAACAAAATCAAATCGTTGTTTCGTGTCTACGAGCTTTGGCGGCTATTTTTTAGCAATTACATTTAACAAAAAACAAAAGTTTAAAGAAATATGGACAACGAGAGCACAATTATTGAGCTCTGTGATTACGATGTCGTGTGTGACCACAGTGGAAACCCAATTTTTTTGGATAATATAAATATTATGATCCAGAGTACTATAAGTAAGCACGCTTTTCTTTGAAATAAAAAATAAAAATTTATTTATTGTGTTGTTTTGCAGCAAATCAAATAGTTAAAGTTGAATTTGAGGAAGTTGCAGCATATTACGGGCTTTGTAGTACCGAATACCCACCAGAATCACAACCAGTAGAAGCAGTACCACCAGCCAAATCAATAGATGGACAAAAAGTGCCACCAACAACAGCAGTGCGACCAGCAGCCGCAGTAACAACAGCAGCAGCAGTACCTCCAGCAGCAATACCATCAGCAGCAGTACCTCCAGCAGCAATACCATCAGCAGCAGTGCCACTAGCAGCAATACCATCAGCAGCAGTAACACCAACAGCAGCAGTACCTCCAGCAGCAATACCATCAGCAACAGTACCTGCAGCAGTAACACCAACAGCAGCAGTACCTCCAGCAGCAATACCATCAGCAACAGTACCTGCAGCAGCAATACCATCAGCAGCAGTGCCACTAGCAGCAGGAACAACAGCTTCAGAAGCACCACCACCAACAGAACTAATAAATAACAGCTATAATAATGTCTCCGTATTTAAATGGACGGATGAACAAAGCAGGTTCCTGCTTCATTTGTACGGAAATATGATGGGCTCTGTTGGACCATTAAAAAAATTCCGTAACAAAAAGTTGATGTGGTGCCACTTGGCCAGGGAAATTGGTAAAAGATTTCAAACGCAGCTGTCCTGGAAGCAGGTTGAAACCAGGTATAAAGTCATAGCCAAGAGAACAAAAAAAGCATATGACAACAACAATACGAGCGGCTCCGTGCTGGAAGAAGTTGAGTACGATGAGGAAATGTATAATATCTTGGCATGAGATGACTCCCTACTCATCGACACGGCTTTATCGCCAGGAGTGGTGCAATCTAAATCAGACTTGCTTGCTCCAAATAGGGACTTGTCGTTAAGTGGAGAACCGTCGACTGCGACACAATCCTTTACTTCAACATCTTCAACACAACCACGCCGCCAAAGGCAAAATATTCCAGAAATCTTGCTTGTAACAATAATGCATAATTCCGCAAAATTGGATGATGTTATTAAAATAAAAAAGATATGGCCGAAAAGAAAGAGGCATATTACAACAAAAAAGAGCCATATTACAACAAAAAAGAGGCATATTACAACAAACAACTCCAAATTTTGGAAGAGTTAACAAAAAAAATAATTTTTAATTCGTTTTCAAAACAAAGATTCATTTCTTTCATTATGAATTTTTGTTTATAGTTATTTATGTTATTTCTTTTTAAGAATTAAGTTTTTATGAATTAAAAAAAATTGTTTTGTTTAAAGAAATAAAATTTATTATTTGTTATTACCTACGTTTAGTTTTTTTTTTAAATAAATATGGTTTTTAGAAAATTTGGAAACACCCACGTCACCTGGTAGGTAGCTATATATTTTTACTTGCGATTATAGGTACTATAAAGCAAGTTATGCATTCGTCGAAAAAAAAAGGTTTGAGATAACAATCAAACATGACATTACGATGGTAGCGAAGACGAAAAAAAGATGGTCTAAAAATTCTGTCCGTCTGTATGTATGTCTGTCAGTCTGTCTGTATGTATGTATAGACACCTACAGCCCAAACGGGTGGGCCGAATTGCTTCAAACTTAAAAAAAATATCACATGCTCAATGAGACTGACTGCAATTACTACTATATTATTACCTAAACAAAAATGTATATACATACTTACATTATGCTTTCTGTAATCAAATAAAGAATTGTATGTTCTCTCACTGATACAGTTTTCAAAAAAATTGACGTTTAAACATGTTAATTCTACTGCCCAAAAATTGATTAATACTTGCTGTTCCTACGTTAATCGGTGAGCGAACAATTGGGTGGAAAGCCATTCAGAAGCAAAAGGGTGCACACACACACGGAACGATAATGTATGGAGCAAAGGAGCAACCCAGTCATTATTGTGATTTAATCGAATTTATAGATGAAAAAACAAAAATTTGATAAATTCATAATTTGTACCTACATGTATTTCTCAGGTTATAAGAACAGTTTTGAAATCATTTAGTGCTTAAAATATGCATAGTGATGTTAACTTAAAAACACAATAATCTTTCTGCAAAATATGTGACGGGTTTAACACGTGACAAAGTTATAATAATTGTTTCGTAAATATAATATATATATAATATATAATAATAATATACATATACTATATATACATATACATAATATATAATAATAATATATATATAATAATAATATATATTTAAAAATAACGAAGATTAGATACGTTATTATATATTTCAGGTTCAGGCAATTATCTAAAAATACAACAAAATTAAGAAATAGAAATGCATAAAAAGTCAACAACTTGTTTCAAAATTACATTAATACGGTGATGGCATTCCTTTTTATTTCCCCCTTTAGAAGCAAAATTGCTTCTAAAACAGATTCATCGTCCCGGTCACGTGCATTACCTCCTTCAATTGTAACGGCTTGTTGCTGAGTATTATCGGTAATATCCGCCCATAAATCGCCTTCATCGATGCACAAATTGTGTAAAACACAACACCCTAAAACAAATTTAGCCATTCGCCCGACAGTATAGTAATCCAACCTTATTAGCTGTCGAAATCTCTGCTTAAGCAGGCCGAAACTGTTTTCGATTTTAACCCTTGTATAACTGGAATGTATACGCACTTGAAATTGATATGTTAAACAGATTGGCCACTTCTCTGTAGGTGTTTTTGTTTCCAGCAAACCTTAAAAGGAAAAAAGAACAACAATTAAAACAAACATTATATTTTACTAATTAAGTAACCTACCATAGAAATGCCAAACATTGCGTTTCAGAGCTCACGGCCTTCCTTCCTGAATTGTTTTGCCTTTTTCTGAAATATATTGAGTTGCCAAACTTTTCAGTTAGGATTTCAGCTGTTCTGCGTTTGACTCTGAAATGTTTTCGAAACTGAAAATAAAAAATTAATTCAATAATTTGTATATGAATATAATAATTGTTTACTTCTTCGTCCGTATAATTGTAGACAACTTCTTCCATGAAGTTTAAGACTGAATGCGTCTTGTTTTTCGAAATAAGTTGTTGCAGGACCATGATTTCAGCATTTATTAATTCATTAATCATTAATCCGTCTTCGTCGGATGATTCAGAAGATGATGAAGATGTTGTAAGTAAATCCATCAAGCTATTATACATTTATAATAATTTAACTTCTTTGAAAGGTTCAAATTTAATCTTGGTCTCGTACTCTACTCGGTGTCGTCTTCTTGTCTCATCTGTTGTTGTTTTTTTGCAATTTATTTCCTCAAAATTTCGATTATGTCCAACCAATGGACCTTGGACGTTGTGGATTGGGAAAACCGGCCATTCGACGATTGATGGAAGCCGCCCGAAAGAAAAAGGCACATCTATGGTGAAATAAATGCAATATTACCAATTCCATGTACGTACATATATCTTTTTACCTGGGTTATCTGCTTCGGGGGAATTCCTAAATCAATTTGCACTCTTTCTTATTGCACTTGCAAGCAATTTTTTGGTAACAGTTCCAATTAATATTAATGTATGTCTATTTATTTAAACGAATATGTTCATAATAAATTCACTGCCACAAAATAAAAACTTCATTCACAGAACAATATTTGAGAAACTTCAAAACAAATGTTGTAGTGTGTGTGAGAATCTGTGTACAAATCCGTTTTGAATCCGTCTCCAAAAAGAGATTCAATACGGATCTGTTTTTGAAGAAAAAGTATTGGTTTTAATTTGAAACGAATTTGATTTTCAGAAAAAAATTGACGGCGGATCGACGGCAAGTCGATGTTTTTGTTGAAACGAAATCGACATTAGGTCTTTGTATACTTGAATCAGATTAATATAGGATTACTCGATCCGATCCCACTAGAAGAGCTGAATCGAATTGAAAATGTATTTATATACCTGAATCGAGGAATTGAAGAATCGAATTCACATCTGATTCTTGGTGTGTGTGTGCACCAATAGTGTTTTTTTTTGTGTTCAGTGGGTTTCCGTTTTCTTTGCATTTTTTCTGTTGCATGTTTTTGTTGTTTATTCTGTAAGCTCAAATTGTCACTTCGATTCCATTTTAATTCAATCTTCCGATTCCACGCGGCCATATACCTGAATCGAAATCTCAATTCGATTCGATTCGATTCCTCAATTCACTCATATAAACGGGGTAATAGATAGGTGATGCTGGTGACCACAAAGAGGCCATGCTAAGATCGGAAACCTTCGTACGTTTCACCCCCCAAAATACATTTGTATACATTGTTGTATTTGTAGCTTTGAAACTCTATCCATGAATAGATGGGAAATCCAAAAGCAAAACAAAAACAAATTACTAGGGCTGTGTTGTCTATGTGTCTATAGAAATAGGAACAGAAAAGATTCTTGTGTGCGTTTCTATCAATGTGTCTATTGGAAGAGGAACAGAAATGTTACTTGTGTGCGTGTTTCAGCTTGTAGGCAAATGTCAAATGAAAGCAGAGGTTTCCGGTCTTTACATTATTAGAGTATGACTGAAACACGCACCCAAGTAACATTTCTGTTCCTCTTCCAATAGACACATTGATAAAAACGCACGCAAGAATCTTTTCTGTTCCCATTCCTGTAGACACAAAGCCAACACAGCACTAGTAATTTGTTTTTGTTTTGCTTTTCGATTTCCCATCAATTCATGGATAGATACTACGTTTATATGGAGAATTGAATCAGGATTTAGGTCTTTGTATACTTGAATCGGATTAAAATAGGATTACTCGATCCGATCCCACTAGAAGAGCTGAATCGAATTGAAAATGTATTTATATACCTGAATCGAGGAATTGAAGAATCGAATTCACATCTGATTCTTGGTGTGCGTGTGCACCAATGATGCTTTTTTGTGTTCAGTGGGTTTCAGTTTTCTTTGAATTTTTTTCTGTTGCATGTTTTTGTTGTTTATTCTGTAAACGCAAATTGTCATTTTGATTCCATTTTAATTCAATCTTCCGATCCCACAAGGCCATATACCTGAATAGAAATCTCAATTCGATTCGATTCGATTCCTCAATTCACTCATATAAGCTGGGTAAGAGTTTCAATGCTACAAAAACAACAATGTAATGAAATTGGTCTTTGGGGGTGAAGCGTACGAAGGTTTCCAATCCTTATTATGGCTTATTTGTGCTTGAGTGCGTGTTTCAGCTTGTTGGCAAATGTCAAAAAACAGCAGAGGTTTCGGGTCCTTATGTTATTAGTTTTCGCTGACGACTTGAAGAACTCATTCATGAAAACTACACAATATTATTGTGGTATATTCACTGCACCAGAGATCAAAAATCTCTAAATTGTTGTTGTTTGGCTGTTTTGGATTAATGGATATTAGGCACTGATCTCTATAATACACTGGATAGTGTATTCACACAAAAAAATCGAACCCAATAGAAAACTGTAATAATTGTAGTGGATCCATGTCAGTATAACAGTATAACATATTTGTTGCCAAAGTGACATTTCAATATGGTTGTTAATGCTTCAAATTAAACATTTAAATCATTTTAATCAAGCAAGGGCACTTTAAAAAAATAATATATATAAGATATAAAAATAAATTGTCAGCACATAAAGGAACAATGGTTATAAGTTTGACCATGTAATGATGTAAGTACGTCTTTTTCTTAATTAAAAAAAACATAATAATGATATGTTCGAGCTTAGAGCTTTATTTTGAGTTCTATCCAAAAGGTTCAAGTGATTTTTGGTATCTCCTGCCCAAACGTGAGAATTATACTTCAGTTTTGGACGAATGAAGGCCTTATAGATTACAAGCAGATCAGATGGGGAGTAGAATTTCTTACATCTTTGAAAAAACACCAAGCACTTAGCAGCGTTTTTGGCGACATCGAATATGTGGTCATTCCTCAATTGGTTTTCTGATGCACAAACCAAGGACTTAACGCAGATCATTTTCTTCAATGCAAGAGTCGCTCACGGATACACTGGACGTGGGTTCTGCTTTAGCGACAGAGGACAGCATTGAATTTTTGAAGCTTTAAATTCTACGCGGTTTTGTATTCCCCATTGCACAATGTTGTCAAGATCAGAATTTAATGAGCTTATCATACGCTACAGTTGCAGTTCCACATCCGATGAACAAAGAGGAGAATCTGAAAACGAATATGAAAAGCTTAGAGTACTATCATCCATTTGTAAAAACAAAGAACTTGTTTTATTTTCCCAACAATTGTATTGCAATAATTTCAGTTTCATTTAATGATAATTTGTCTGCAATATGTTTCGCCTTCTTGTGACGGGGTTCATCTTCTTCGTTGTCATTTGAATCGCAATCAGTTACTGAAGCATTTCTAAATTTTCTCTTCTTTTCGTACAATCCGTCTGGTGGTCGGTAAACCAAACTTTCACTTCCACTTGCTTCGTCGACTTCATCTTCGTCTTCGACATTCTTGCTTTTTGATTTTTTCTTTTGAACCTTGTGCTTGGCTTTGACAATTTCCTTGAAACGTTTCTTATCGAATTTATTCTCTTCACGAAGGACCTTCTTTGTAGTTTCAATATCAATTCCTCCCTCGTCTTGGTTGATATAATCTCTTGCGAGATCCGATTGTAATTTTTTTCTTGTGTCGAGTACTTCGGTTCCGTCTTCATTGAACTCAATTTTTGTGTTGGCTGCAGTAAGTTCAGCGAGGACTTTCTCATCATCAACTTTGGTGTCGCCACAATCCTTTGGTCTTAAATAAATCATCTTTTGCGTCGGAATTGTCACTGTAAGCTTTAACCATGGGCTTTATGACGAGCGTTCCTTCCTACCTGATGGATGTACTGTGTGACATCTTCATGATAATCCCATTGAATTACCAAATTGCCGGTAGGAAAGTCGAAACCACGTGAGATGATATCGTTTGCAAACAACACCATATTACCTTTGCGGCAAAAGTGCCGATATATAGCAACTCTGCGATCCTGATCCTCCATCCCATACAGTTCCAGCAGTCTTGGTCTAATACGCAAATTATAAAAGATTTCGTAAATGTAATTAATCTGTTTGCAACAATTGTTTGCTCAAATCCCATATCGAGACAACTATCAACTTCATCAGGAACTAAAACTTGCATTGTTGAAACATCGAACAGTGGATTTTCATTCATGTGTTGCAATTAACGTCTAGATGCAAATTTTAATGTTACACTGGTCCATTCTTTTTTTTCTCGAACTTTAAACCTCCAATAATTAAACCAGCGGAAAAATCATGATGCGCTCCGACCTTTTTGAGCGTCTCAAAGATTTGGTGTGCCAATTCCTCAAGTTGGAGATATGATTAAAAGCACCTATTCCATCTAACCAGGTCCATTTTTCTGACGAATAAGTTCTCAATCACCTTGAAAATTTAAAAAGATTAAACCAAAATGTTTCAATTTTTATTATTTCTTGAAACATATTTTATTCTGAATTGTATTGTTCGCAGTTCTTATGTTGAAATTGACAATAAAAATAAATTGTTTGTCAATTTTTTTTTGTTTTCGAAAAGGAGCGCAATATGTCTCTTTCTTGCTTTTTATAAAAAAATCGAGATAGGCAATTGCATTGGCGCTACTGTCAAATTCAATTGGAGTCAAAAAAACTGTTATACTTTGTATGGATTACACTATCCAAAAAAAAAAAAAAAAAATGTAACCTATAGTAATATTATGGGGTAGCTTTTATTTACGCTGGATAAGGACTCATGAGGGCGCTAGTTTCTACATTAAAATTAGCAACATTGTCAGACTTGTCGCAACATTTTGAATATACACACCATTTTAGAAAGAGCAGGGTATATTATGTACATTACCTATATTAATAAAGGAGTAAGACAGTTCATTAAAAAATATATTTTTTTTGTCATATCAAGGACAAAGAACAGATAAATTGCAAGTAAATAGAAAAATATTCAGTGCGTGTGTGTGAATTTTACATTTAGTTTCGTTTTGTTGTAATGTCTTGTTTTGATTTATTTTTGGCAATTTTTTTCTTACATTTTTTTAAAGTTCAAGTTCAAGGTGTTTCGATAAGAATAAGAAAAATAACATCTTAATAATAATAAAATAGTGAAAAATGTCCAGTTGAATATGGGCAGATTACATACCTACATAATTGTTTTGTGAATTTCAGTTTGTGCTGTAGGTGGTATTTTGTGTGAATTTCGTGGATAAAATTTAGATATAATTAAAACACCTACAATGCAATTCTATTTGCAAATGGACTTTTATTAATTTTAAGTGTTGTGAACATATTATAAGATCTGTGAAGTGTGTATAATTATATACATACTTACATACCTTCTTTGGTATCTTTATGTTGAGTGAACATTTTTTTTTCGTATTTAAAGTGCTTGTATTAAAAGTGTTTTTTTTAAAAATAATAATAAGGAAAGGTGTGTGAATTTATTGGAAGTATAGCCTGTACAATTAAAAGTCGGCTGTTCTTTTTAATAAATACATATAGCCTTTTAAATTACATCAAACAGTATCTTATAATTTGTGTAGTATCTTAAAATGTAACATTTGTGATAAAGGAATTACTAACAGCTGGACTCATAACTGCAGTGATTGTGATTTATCCCCCACACCAAAATAAATGACCAGCAGCATCGTATTAATATGGTAATATATATTTGTTTGTATATTTGTACCTACATACCTATCAGTTTTACATTGTTTTCTCAAAAAATAATTTTTTTTGTTTTTATGTCTATACCATATTAATATGTAATTATTTTATTTGAATTTCATGTAATAAAATGTTTGGACATGGTTTGACATTTTTTTCATAAAAATTTATTTAAAACGATTTAATTTCCAAAAACGTGAATTTGATTTGCAAAAAGTTGAACTTGATTTGTAAAAACGAGAATTTAATTTGGAAAATGTACCAAATGTAAATATTTTCATTTGCTTAGTTGTTAAAGTTTGAGGGAAAACAAAGATGCCATTTGAATTCCTGGATAAATAAGAATATATAAAGAAAATGTCAAAAATCGTTGAAGCGGTTTTTTTTTTAAATTAATTTTTTATGTATAAAATTTTAAAAATATTTTTAGAAAAATAATTGGAACGATATTTTGAATATATTATTAATATACATATATAATTCAAATTTCAAAACAAATCACTGACTGGTTTTTGAAAAATCGGTTTTTCAAAAAAAAAAATATTATATATATTTTTATATTTGAAAGTGGACTGTACTACTATAAGAACACAAACATTTTTTTTATAAGAATTCTAGGAGCTGTTTTTAAAGTACCGTTGTTTTTTATTTTAGAAAAATAGTTTATCTTAACTATTCAAGATAATGTCAGAAGACCATCAAATACCTACGTATTTTCGAAAAAATCTATTGAGTCGTTTTCGAAATTTTCGAAATTTTGAGTTTTCAAAAAAAAATGATTTTCTAAAAAAAAAATTATTTGCAAAATTTTGGTTACAATAGTGTTCAACCTTTTTGGGAGCTTCTGCGTAAATATTAAAAAAAAAATCAGATAAACCGTTTCCGAGAAAATCGAAAACCAAAAAAATGGTTCTACTAGAGTTACCAAAAACAACTATTTTTTCGGAAAAAAAAATTATCAAAAGTTACCATTTCCCTTCATTAATGAACTGTTTTTTTTTTAAATCAAAATCGTTGGACCCGTTTTTGAGAAAAATAAGATTTTAGTTTTTGGCCAAAAAATGTATGGGAGCTACTGTTATTTGTCGTCTTAAAAAAATGAAAAAAACCTGTAGGCTTATTACCGAAAAAATAATATGTATACCAAGTTTGAAGCAAGTCCACCGAACTGTATAGGCTGCAGACTCGAGGACAGACAGACAGACAGGCGGAATTGCGGGACTCACTTTTTAGGTATTCGCTATGATCGTAATGTCATGATTGATTGTTAGAAAAACCAATGTATGTAACTTGCCTTAATAACTACCGACAATTAATTTTTTTTTTAATTATTTAAAAAAAAACGATCCAAGATTTTTGGAAATTTTTGTATATAATCATATCTACCCTAAATAGGTATCAGAAGTCAAATTTAGATTAGAAATATTATTATTATTATTATATGTATTATTATTAGAAATATACCTTCCTACACAAAAATTCAAAAATAGGTAGGTACATATGTACCTATAGTAGTTGTAAGATGTGATCTTTATTCAACATTCATAATTTACATAAATTGTTCACAATTAGAGCATGGCGTAAGCCGTCAGCCGAAAAAAACAGAGAGCATATAAAATTTTATTGATTATTGAATATAAATAATGAAAAAGTTGTTTTATAAAACATTTTAGTATCTCACAAATATTCTGAGAATTAGATTAATCAAAAACTTTCGTTTATTATTTGGGAACGATATTTCCAGGAAGTTTTAACGTAGCTAACCAGAGTAAGCCAGCAGTCGCCGTTTAAAATAATTTTGAGTTCATCCATGCTTAGACTGTTTTTACCCCAGTGGGCGCGTCTTATGAAGCTAAAAATGGGGCAAGTTCGAACAAAGTGTATAACGTCCTCTGATGTATGTCGGTTACACAGTGTACATTCAGTATTTTGGTCATTTCGATGAGGGATATAGTTTAGGCGTAAAAGTTCTCCTCTTACTTTGATAATTGTGGAAATAGTGTCAATACTGTTGTTGTCGTGAAAATAGTTGTTTGATAAGTTGTGGTCCAGTGCTCGATATAGATTCCTTGACTCACTTAGCCTCGCACGTTCACGGAAAAACTCAAACCTGGATTCCTTGATAGAATTTTGGAGGGAAAGCAATGGGTCTTCCCATGTTGCTGGGTTGTCGAGGTCCATTTGAACGTTATGCTCCAAGCACAGTCTTGACCACTCACCAAAAAATTGAAATTTTCGTTGAATCATATAAGATGCCACAATTTTGGGAAGCCTTTGCGGGTGATATTCCATGACCTTTCTTATATAGTTGAAATGTAGTTTGAGAGTGTACAGGTAGAGAGGTGGAAGTCCAGTCTCTAAATGGAGCATGTACGTCGGCGTATTTTCTGGTAGACGAAAGATTTTCTTTAAGAAGTATCTTAAGAGTTTATCTACTTCCTCATGCTGAAACAAACCCCAGACTTGAGCAGCATAACACATTATAGTTCTTACTACTGCTTCAAATAATCTGTATTTCACACTTGTTGCGACGTCCTTTTTGCCAAGAATTCCTTTCCAGTTGCAATTGATAGCCATTTTAGAATCGTGAAGCTTTGATTTGAAATGCTTTTCAAGAGAGAGTTTGGGAGTCAGTATTACTCCTAGATACTTATACTCTTTAACATTTTCTAGCTCCTTTCCTTCCCAGGTCCATTTCTCGTTTCTAGCGTATCTACCACTGCCATTTCGGAAAACCATCATTTTCGATTTATTTGTGTTTACTTTTAAGTTCCATGTTCGGCAATATTGCTGTAATTTGTTGACCATAAGCTGCATCATATTTGGCGTATCTGCCAGCAGGACGATGTCGTCTGCATACATTAGACATTTAATGTTTATTCCATTAAAAACAATACCTCCTGGCAGGAAGTAAGTTATATCATCAAGGAATAATGAAAATAGTAAAGGGCTTAGTAAACATCCTTGTTTAACACCCATTTTTGTTGCAAACCAGCGAGACAATTGGTTCCCATCCCACACGGCCGCTTGATTTTCCTCATACATACTTTGTATTACTTTCAGGATTTTCGTTGACACGCCTATATTGCTGAGCTTTAGAATGAGAGCATTTCTGTCTATAGAGTCAAAAGCTGCCTTAAAATCCACGAAAAAAGCATATAGTTTCCTTCCATTATCAAGGTATAACTTCGATATGCTTGTTAACGTGAAAATGTTATCCACAGTGCAATATTCTTTACGGAAACCTGCTTGGAATTCACTCAGTAGTCCATTTTCCATAATCCAATTTGTTAAACGGTTGAGAAGTATTGCAGAGAAGATTTTCATTACTGAATTTAAGAATGATATTCCTCGGTAGTTACTAGCATCTTCTGCATTCCCTTTTTTAAAGATTGGGAATATGATGCTTCTCCTGAAGCTTTCACCTACTGATCCTTCATCAAAGACCCGATTAAAACATTCTGCCAAGCATTTTAGAAATTTTTCCGTGGAAAACTTATAGAACTCATACGGTATACGGTCTACTCCAGGTGCTTTATTGAGCTTGCAAGCGTAGGCTACAGTTTTTATCTCTAGAGATGTTATTCTCGCATCAAGTTCCACATTCTCTATATAAGGGAGGGCAAACCAGTGATGATTTGGGCTAGTTGGGGGGTTTAACAAATTTTGAAAGTGTTCTGCTAAAACCTCTGCTTTAACTTGTATTCTTGAACGACTAACCACTTCTCTACTATTCAGTCTTCTCGCTAATTTCCAAAAGTCGCAACTGTTCCTTACTTCACTTATTTCCTTCGCGAGATTTTGCCAATACTGCCTTTGTTTTTCTCTACAGATACTTTTGTATTCTCTGTTTGCTTTTTGGTAAGCTAGTTTTGAAACAAGGGTAGGTGTCTTTTTTGCCAGATGTAGTTGAGCAAAAGATTTGTTTCTCGCACTAAGACAGTCTGCATCATACCATGGTTGTTTTTTTGACGATCTTCCCCTTCCATTTGGCTGGAGAGGTTTCGCCGCCATAGCTACACATGACGTCAAAGTGTCTATTCCTTGATTTGTTTCTGGTTCGGAGAAGCCAGCTGCATCAAGTGCATTATCTAGATCTCTTTGATAGCGATGTATAAATTTATCATTCCATACTAGTTTCGGAAGAAGTTGATTTTCTGGTTCGGTATTCATATTTTGAGTGTCAAGCTTGGCAGTGACTAAAAGCGGAAGATGATCGGAGAAAGGGTATTCGCCTATCTTGAGATCCGGCATACAGCTAAACCAATCTTCTTTTACTAGACAGTAGTCTATTGTTGAAGAAGCATTTCCTCTGAAAAAAGTAAGTGAACCTTCCTCATCGCTTTTTGTTCGGCCATTCAGAAGCGACAAACTGAGAGATTCACACATTTCAATAAATTTTTTACCATTACTATCGATTTTTTTGTCTTTTGATTTCCTGGGAGTATAAGTTGAATACCCAGCGAGTTCTGGATGAAATTCCCATAATTGTGTTTCACCGACCCTTGCATTGCAATCTCCACCTATGTACCTATATGCATAACTACAAAAAAATCTGAAGTAGAAAAAAATGTTTAACCAAAAATGAACGTATAGTATACCTAGTAGTACATACAGTTTTATCTTATAAAAAAATACTATCTAAAATAGTTCAGAGGCTCTTGAACTTTTTCTCGATTTTCTGTTGACATTTTTTTTTATTCTAACTGACAACCATTCAATAACATTACAACCATACCTACATCCCACATTTATGTAGTTATATCTACAATGTTGCTAGATTTCGCACCTAAATTCAAAATTCTAATGATATTACCTACAAAAATATCAATGAATTCGTAAAAATCTATACACCCAAACCAAATCCACATCTACAGAAAAACACTGTATTTCTATTTTCTCGCTTTGAAACAAAAAATATCTTTTTCATTCATAACGAACTACACATCCAAACCAAATCCACGTATCTACACCTACAAAAATTTATTTCTATGTTTCACATATATATTTAGGTATATGCATGCAATACAATACCGAAAAATACCTATAATGTTCTATTTTTTGTTCACTCGCACTCTTAATCATTTTCTACTCGTATATAATGTTCCCATTCAGGCATTTTTCATTTATCCCACCATAATTCAGATTTATGTGTCGCCAGTCTAAAAGTTCCTCAACATTATTTGTATATTAATATAAATTTCCGCAACTTTTAGTGTTGAGAGAAATTTTTGGATAAGGACACTAGGTGGCTTCTCATCTACCACACCAGATGATATTACTATAGGTTATATATACAAAGTATTAAGGCGGCTTTACATGGATCTGCATCTGCAGACTTGAAGAAAAGTAGAGCGGGCCAATAATATAAAACAAACATAAAAGTAAGACAGGGTACACACTAATAACTTACTCTAACTCTGCTATAACTTTCTTGACACATCTCACAATCACATGTTCTTTGCGTTCAGGTATGTAGTTTTGAGAAGAAAATTTTCGCTATTTTCGTTGTTTTTAAGCAAACTGAGGTGAAATGGTAAAAAAAACTTTAAAATTCGTTATCTGAACAAAACAAATTATGGTGCAGATGAAAATGCTATAATGAAGATGAACATGTTCATCTTCACTATAATCTGCAATCTTCAGGTTCGTACTTCCTATAATCTTCATCTGCATTGACATCTGCAAAAAAAGAGGAAATAAAATAAAAAATTCATACTTGTGCGATAGAGAGCGAAAACCAAAATGGAGATCATCTTCATGTATGAAGATTATAGGAAGTACGAACCTGAAGATTGCAGATTATAGTGAAGATGAACATGTTCATCTTCATTATAGCATTTTCATCTGCACCATAAAGGAGGCTTTACATGGATCTGCATCTGCAGACTTGAAGAAAAGTAGAGCGGGTCAATAATATAAAACAAACATAAAAGTAAGACAGGGTACACACTAATAACTTACTCGAACTCTGCTATAACTTTCTTGACACATCTCACAATCTCATGTTCTTAGCGTTCAGGTATGTAGTTTTGAGAAGAAAATGTTCGCTATTTTCGTTGTTTTTAAGCAAACTGAGGTGAAATGGTAAAAAAAAAATTTTAAATTCGTTATCTGAACGGAACAAATTATGGTGCAGATGAAAATGCTATAATGAAGATGAACATGTTTATCTTCACTATAATCTGCAATCTTCAGATTCGTACTTCCTATAATCTTCATACATGAAGATGATCTCCATTTTGGTTTTCGCTCTCTATCGCACAATTATGATTTTTTTATTTTGTTTCCTCTTTTTTTGCAGATGTCAATGCAGATGAAGATGAAGATGCATGTAAAGCCTCCTTAATTTGTTCCGTTCAGATAACGAATTTTAAAGATTTTTTTTACCATTTCACCTCAGTTTGCTTAGAAACAACGAAAATAGCGAACATTTTCTTCTCAAAACTACATACCTGAACGCTAAGAACATGTGATTGTGAGATGTGTCAAGAAAGTTATAGCACAGTTCGAGTAAGTTATTAGTGTGTACCCTGTCTTACTTTTATGTTTGTTTTATATTACTGGCCCGCTCTACTTTTCTTCAAATCTGCAGATGCAGATCCATGTAAGGCAGCCTTTAAGGCGGCTTTACATGGATCTGCATCTGCAGACTTGAAGAAAAGTAGAGTGGGCCAATAATATAAAACAAACATAAAAGTAAGACAGGGTACAATCTAATAACTTACTCGAACTCTGCTATAACTTTCTTGACACATCTCACAATCACATGTTCTTAGCGTTCAGGTATGTAGTCTTGAGAAGAAAATATTCGCTATTTTCGTTGTTTTTAAGCAAACTGAGGTGAAATGGTAAAAAAAACTTGAAAATTCGTCATCTGAACGGAACAAATTATGGTGCAGATGAAAATGCTATAATGAAGATGAACATGTTCATCTTCACTATAATCTGCAATCTTCAGGTTCGTACTTCCTATAATCTTCATACATGAAGATGATCTCCATTTTGGTTTTCGCTCTCTATCGCACAAGTATGATTTTTTTATTTTGTTTCCTCTTTTTTTGCAGATGTCAATGCAGATGAAGATGAAGATGCATGTAAAGCCTCCTTTAGGCTCTGCGCCGTCTTCATAATAATTCAAGAAAAGAAGTGTCGTAATCTTGTTGGAATAAACTCAAGTACTTGTGATGTGGAAATCTATCGATACAATTTTAGAGACCACCAATACTTTCGATAGGTTTCTACTATCGATAATATTGATATACTATCTATGCAAAAGCAAGCCTAATTAATAAGTTAAAATATTATCGCCATATTGGGCTTAGATATTAATTCTTCTTTTAAATCGTTTTACGTGATTATGCTGTATATTTATTACAACTAGAATTTTTTTAAACCAGGATCTACTAAAAATTATAAGTAAACAAGGCAAATTAAGCATATTGCAATGTGGAAATGTTTTCTGTCTGATTTCCACCAAATCGAACACAATTTATCAGTTTCTAATTTCTTCAGTGTATGTGGCTTAAATTATTTCTTTTAGTAAATATACATAGTGTTAAAAAATAAACGAAGTCACAAAGTAAACATAATCTCAGAAGTGAGAAACTGATGCATTGACCCACCGTTAGTGTGGTCTATGGTGGAACTTTCCGTGGTTTTTAATTTTGGAAAATTATATATTTTTATTTCAAATTGAAAATAACATGTACAGCTCTAACAATTAATAATATTTTGTTCTCGAATAAATAAACATTATTTGTCTATCAACTGCTGTCCTATTAGTTACGAACGATTAATTAATATAATCAACAGATATGCATTAACATATATCAAACAAATATTTCGACAATATTTACCTTATTTGTTATACCATTGATAGTTTTAATTTATTTAAGCAAAACAAAAGTAAGTACATTATATAGAAACATCAACATGTGTGCTAAAATTGTTTGCATTGTATTCCATAAAAAATATTTATATGTACGTAATATCATTCTTATTCTGAAGCCGGTTTAAAATATTAATCTTTTCTTATAAATTGGATTTTCTTTTCTATCATTTTCTGTTGGGGGTTTGCATTGATTTGGAAATTTTACCATGTTAAGATGGAAGGTTGCGGACCCCAAAAATATGAATTCCAATTAAATTATCTACATATGTACATAACTAAGTATGTACATAACTTTCTTTTTTCGTCCAATATCATTCATCATATTTGTTTTTAATTCTCTAAGAAAATTGAAAAACTACCATCATTTTGTTTTATTATATTTATATTTTTGAACCACCTTTAATATGTTGCGCATTTAATGAACAATTGATTTTAGTTTTATGGTGTTTTGCGTACTCATATCTATATTTATTATGAATACTTGTACCATTTAACTGGTTGTCATACATTTTGTCATTTATTTCGTTTTCAAGAAATATGTGAAGAACCACTCCTTTTTCATTTCATTTTGGATTTTTTATGTAGTATTCCTTACAACCAAGCATTCTTTTTTTTTCTGAACAAAATCGAATTATTTCTCGAATAGATTTTATTACGTCGAAACAAATCTTGCATTTATATGCCACCTAAATCAAAATGTTCAAATCAAAAATTTAGTTCATTTACCGTGGTTGTGTTCAACACCCTACTCAAAACTGCAAATTTGAACCAATTCGTACCAATACCTGTTCCATCGCCTTTTGAATGGCCGTCGGGGACTGTTGTGAACCCCACGAAACGACAGTTGTTCCTCTAAACAGAACAGAGAACGATTCTGGATAACAAATCACCTACCTCGGAAACAAAGGCGCTACTAGTGTAGCTTGGCTAGCCTAGGCGCTTTGTACTCTAACGTGAGCACTGTGCTTGTCTTGTCTGGTTTTTGAAAAAGTTTTGTTAAACAAATGAAAAGTAAAAAAATAAATAAAATACACGGCTGCGTCGTACAAACTTAGGCCTTCTGCACACGACGCATCCGTAGTAGACTGGTTCAATAATAGTCATGTAACGATTACTCGACACCTACATAGATTTCTGCACACGTTTTTTTTGATGATGTCTATTAATTAGGAACCGTTTGCTAAAAAATTGACAAGCTCAAGTGATGAAGAAGAGTTACTTCTATTAAATTATCTTCGTAACTAAAAAAAAGAACTTTAGAACATTTTGGGTGCATCCCTACATCTATACAAATATATCCTGACATTCTATAGAATGTCAAAAAGAACTTTGAAGGATTTGTTGCTTTTATGGATCCTGTAATTCAAAAACAAAATACTAACATGTGGGAATGCGTTTCAGCAGAAGAAGGAATTATAATACCGCATATTTCCTTTTGTGTGTTCAATGAGGATGTTCGGAACAGATTAGAACACTTTAGGACAGAAAAGTACAGGATTTTGCTGTTCAATGAAAAATTTTCTGTTCTAAACTGTTCTGGTTAAGTGTACAATGAGTTTGTTTGGAACACTTTAGAACAGGATTTTCTGCACTTGTTTTTAGGTAGAACAAGTTAGAACAGATTTGTGAGAACTGCCAAAACGTTGATGTTAAAATTAAAAAAAATCGTTGTTAGATTTAGTTGATAAATCAAATTTCGTGTCGGAAGCATCTCAATTTCATCCAAAATATTTTTTTTTTTAAATAAATTCAACTCCATTTTAGATTATATTTAAGAATGTTTCTGCAAAAATAAACGAATTTGAATTGTAGGTAAACAACAATACTTTTTTTTATAATCTCTGTCAGATGACTGACTGTTCTAAGTTGTTCTATCCTGTTCTGAAGTTTCTCACGAATCTGTTCTGTCCTGTTCTGTTCTATTCTCTTCTAACTTTTTCGTCAATGAACAATCTTCTTGAGTATCTAATCTAATAAGTTTCCTCTAGTAATACAAGTGTCATCACATTCTTTTCTAAACCTATCCACCCTCCTCCTTATATCCTTTTCATCTTTATATATCTATCCCACTCTTTTATACATTCTTCGATCCCATTTGATGATGATGTAGTAGAGGAGTCGGTCAGTTACCGTCGCAGCGTTCGGACGTATTTTTTTCCTTAATAATTCAAAAATCAACATTCTTTAGTTTCTTTATTTAGATCGGACATTTCTTTAACAATTTCAGAAGTGGGATAATATCCAATTAAAAAGTCGATTATTATTCGATTTAGTGAAATAAATCAAAACTGCACCTTAATAAATGTACGGTGAAAGAATTAAAAGACATTTTTTTCCAACTGAATGACAAGACAACGGGTAGCAAAAATGAGTTAATAACTCGACTAAATAATTACGAGTTTGCGGAGCTGCATAAGGCTAAAGAGTCGAAGTTACTAACCCAACAACTTGCAGCCGTCATCCAACTGTCGACGAATCTGCAAATGGATAATGCGAGGCTGGTAGGCGAAGTGGAAGCAGCAAAGGAAAAAACATACCACTGGGATCAATTATCTCGACAGTGCATTCCACAGCAACAGCAGTGGATATCGAAAATGTAACGGTCATCGGAAACAGCCAAATGACGCAAAGAACTAATGCTGTCGCCTTAAGTTTATCCGTTCTGACGCCATCACCATTAGTGCAAAACAACACAAATACGGGAAGACAAAATCCGATAATGCTACCGTCTCGCTCTAGTACTTTAACTACTTGTGCTTTGTCCCTGCCATTGCTGGCAACACAACACCTACCGACAGGTTCAACTAATGTATATGTGCCTGAAAGTATTCTTGTCTCTCCGTCGTCGGGTGGAGTAAATAGAGCCGCGGATGAGTTGATATATTTTGAAAATAGAAACCAGATTCCAGTGCAAAACACAACACAAACCGAGTTGCCGTCAGTACCAAAATGCTTATATTCGCAACCTGCTTTACGTTATACAAGAATTTGACCCCTGCAACGGAAATCTGTCGTCCATGCAATTCATTGACCGCATCGAACAATTAAAAAGCGCGTACCAGTCGAATGAAACCTCCGTTTTATTTGCAGGGTAATGCAAGATGAGAGGTGCTGCTAAATTGTGGATAGATGCACAAAATGTTTTCAAGTCATGGTCCGAGTTTGTGTCGACGTTCATGTTAGACTATCCAAGTGTCATAAATACAGCTGATGTGCATAGGCAAATGTTGCAAACGTGGATAATGAAAGGAGAAACGGTGATCGAATTTTATAATACAGTATTGTCTCTCGGCCGTCGAGGATGTGGGATTGACAACGCGATTATAAGCGACATAATTTACGGACTATACGATGATGGGTTGCGTAGAATGTTGTAAGCATATTCTTTTCCCAAATGCTCAGATCTGTTGCAAACATTGAATCGGGTGTGCGCGAGTGAAGGCCTCTATGTTGGTGCACCACATTTTTCTCCACAAACGCAAGTAATGGGACGACCACGAGAAAATGTGGAGCCTGTGGGACAGTGTGCTACAACTGTCGCGAACGCGGACATGTTTCAAGAAATTTTACCCAAACACAAAGGAAACCTCGATGCGTAAAGTGTTCGACAACTAGCCACGAAGACGGAAAATTGTCCCTATTAAAACAGAGCTCCGGTTAATTCAATCGCGAATCATGTGCGTCAAGAAACATTAAAAAACATTCTTATCAAGACAGTGAAGTGTGTGGCTTTAATCGACTCCGGGAGTAGTTTCTCCCTCATCTGTAGAAAGTTGACCAGTAACTTCAAAAATCATACAGTTCCGTGTAGTGAAAAACTAGTTGGGTTTGCAGGAGGAGTATTTCAGTGCCGCGAAAAATTAATATTACCAATAACAATTGACGGGTCGGAATTTAAGAGTCAACTAATGATCATCGGCGATGAGGTGATGTCGTATGACGCCATAATTGGAGTCGATATTTTGTGTAAAGGTCGCGTCATAATTGAAAACGGACAATGCGAAATAATAGCGCTTGGCAATGATAAAATTGACATTGGCAATCAACTCTCTGCTGATGAGAAGCATAAACTAATCGCTCTTTTAAATTCCTTCGCTGGGTGTTTCGGTGAAAATCTCAAAGACCTGGGAAAGTGCACATCGGTGAAAATGAATATTAAACTAGTGTCAAACAAACTTATCGAAAAAAAACCATACGCTATTCCCTTTTTGAAACAACAAACGGTAAATAAAATTGTTGGAGAATTACTTGACTTAAATTCGTCCAGCGTCCTCTTCGTATGCATCACCAATAGTTCTTGTTCGAAAACAAAATGGTGAAGAACGTCTGTGCGTGGATTATCGCGAGTTGAATGCGATTACAGAGAAGCGACCTTGGTCAATGCCGACCATCGAGGAAGTTCTGGTACAAGTATCTATGCAGTTAAGCGATTTTTCAATACACTTGATATGAAGTCAGGTTATTATCAAATAGAAATCGAAGAGAAGTGCAAACAGTTTACAGGGTTTGTAACGAGGAATGGGCATTTTGAATTTAATCGCATGCCATTCGGGCTCAATAACGCTCCATCAACGTTCCAAGAGATGATGCAGAGAATTAAAAATCAGCTGAAGAGTAAAGTGTCTATATATGTAGATGAGATTGGGTCTGCATCCGACACTTTCGAAGAGGGTCTTAAGAATCTCGCTGAATTTTTGTTCATAATTCGACATGAAGGTTTCACACTGCGACTATCAAAATGCTCACTCATGAAAAACAACATTAAATTCCTCGGACATGAACTGAATGGGAAGGGTGTGACCCCAGGGAAAACTAAAACGAGCTCTATTTGCGAATATCCTGTCCCTACTAACAAAACAGAAATAAGAAGATTTTTGGGTTTCACAGGATTCTTTCGAAAATTCGTAGCTTAGTATGCCCACATTGGTACACCCTTGATGCACCTGACGAGGAAAGATGCCGATTTCAAGTGGTCAACTGACTGTGATGATGCGTTTCGAAAGCTATTCAGAATCTTGACAGAAGAACCCGTTTTAAAAATCTACGATGTTAATAAGGAACATCAAATTCACACCGATGCGAGTAGCGTGGGACTTGCAGCGATTCTTCTTCAGAAGAATGGTAATGGTCAGCTGGACCCAGTTTCATATTTCAGTAGGGCATGTGTGAAGCCGAGAGTCAATATCACAGCTATCAGTCGATCTCGTACTGTGGAGGTGTTAACACGTTTTCGGCTTCCCAGTTTTTTCCAAATTAAATTTCGTGTGTGCGTTTAAGTATAACATTAAATCAAGATTTCTTAAGTGGTGTAGTAGCACAAAGGTAGAGTGGCCGACCGTGAATCCGAGGGCCGCCAGTTCGATTCTCAGCCGGGCATCCGAACTTTGCAAGCTTTTTTTCACAACCGTGAAGTGGAAAACTTTATTGGTTGGGAAAACGAGCAAAGGAGGAGGAGCTTAAGCACCGGGGCATCGAAAGGTGTTCTAGGACCAATGAGGCCAGCGATGGCATCAGCTGAGGGAACATCGAATAATGTTCCACTTACAAGCAGTCATTCTGCAGCAACAACATCAACAGTAATAACAACAACGGCAACATCATCCGATGTAAATCCGAAGCGCAGAAAGAGGATCAAGTGCGCACCAAATTTGGTAAAGAGGAGATCAACGGCCACCTCAGCAAAGCTGCCAGCTGGGGTGAATACGTCCGAGACGTCAGAGGCAGCAAGACAAACCCAGCTAGACACTTCACCCGAAGAGGCTATTGAATATATGTCTGAGGAAGGAGAAGGGCACTTCACGACGGGCGATAGTACTGCCTTCGTGAACCTCTCCACATCAGAGGCGTCATCTGAGGAGGACGAGGAACAAAGAATGATCGCTCAAATTGAAACAATGGAGGCAGAAATCCAAAAGTTGAAAAGTAAAGTTAAGGCCAGCCAAGAAGCGCGCCGAGCGAAACAACTAAAAGAACTCGAAGAACAAGTACAACACCAAAAAAAAAGAACAATTACAAAAAGAACAGCCACAGCAGCAGCCAAAACAACAACGGCAAAAACAACAACCACAGCAACAACAGCAGACACAAGCCCAGAAACAACAGCAAGAGAAACAGCAGCTGAATCAACAGCAGCAGAAAAGTCAGTCTCAGAATCAACAGCAGCAGAAAAGTCAGTCTCAGCAGCAGCAGGTGCCACCCATAAATACTTATAAAATGGAGTTACAGGATACCATAAATCTATGTAAGTTGACCATAGGTCAAAATTTTACTATTAAAAGATTAAATAACGATAGGCATGCTATCCACTGCGTCACACTGGAACAGCACACAAAAATTAAAGAGTTGCGAAAAGAAACTACTACTGAATTCTTTAGTTTCACCCCTAAAACCGAAAAATTTCAAACGGTCCTTTTGAAGGGCATAGATTCCTGCAGGGAACCACAGGTGCTCTTAAATGAACTCCGCCAAAAAGCGAATGACGATCTCGACTTTATCGGGGTCAAGCCGTTCGCTACAGTTAGAGCTAGGCGGGAGAAGCGGAGTCTTCCCTTCTTCCTTGTTCAACTCTCACCCAGCAGCAAACTGGATAGTTTGAGGAGTATATCCGTCCTCAACTACCAGGTTGAAACTTGGGACAAATTAAAAAGGCGCGGCGACATGCTTCAATGCATGCGCTGCCAAAGGTTCGGCCACGCCGCAGCAAACTGCGAAATGCAGTCACGCTGCGTTAAGTGTGGAGAGAACCACAATCCAGATGAATGCAAGTTAGGAAGGGAACGGGTCGAAGATAGGACCCAGCTTAAATGTGTACTCTGCCGAGCCGGCGGACACCCCGCTAATTATCGGGGATGCCCGACGTTTCAGCTTATAAAGAACAATAAAGCAGCAAAGCAAACAGTGGTAGAAAAGCGTCCAACAGTGCGCCCTCCTACAACAACGCCCGTCAACCCCCAAATTTCTTACGCCCAAATGGCGTCAGGAAGGGGAAGCACGGTACAGCCTACACCAAAGGTCGCCCAACAGGCCCCCGTGCCTAAGGCGCCGGCGGCACAGGCGGATATTATGGGCACTCTACTGGCCATCCAGGGCCAGTTGACTGGCCTCCAAAACCAGATCAGGGAGCAGGCGACTAGGGTGGATAATCTCTACTCTGTTTTGCCGAGATTAACGCAACTTAGAGGTTAAGGGCGCGCTGCCGGAGAGGCCCTTTAAGATCCTAGCTGTGAATGTAAATTCACTGATTAGGACCGAACGTTGAGCGAATTTATTCCAATTGCTTAAAGACATAAGTCCAGATGTGTTTATGGCTAGCGAAACTAAGCTTAACCAGAAACATAAATTGACTAACAACAATTACAACATCGTAAGGAGAGACCGACCCAACTCCACTCAAGGAGTGGGCGTCGCAATCTTTATACGTAGAGGCATTAGTCATAAGGTAATATATAATAGTGATGTGCATAAATTTCGGACGTTAGAGGCATGCATCATATGCATTCATCTCCAACAGGGGAAGCGAATGTATGTGATCGCTGCCTATGCACTGGAAACACCTCAGCCCACACAGTTTATAACAGAGCTTGAAAAGCTTTTTGAATGCTTAAGATTGAGCTCGGAAGAAAACTTTTACATATTAGCCGGTGATTTAAACGCCAAACACATAGATTGGGGAAATCAAATACAAAATCCTCGAGGTAACCATTTGTATAATTGGATGGGTCGATGCAACTTTGAGTATCGCCTCGATCTTCTAGCCACAGAGAGGCCATCGTTTCCAAGAAGCGGTGCCTATCTGGATCTATTGCTGAAAGACGCAAGACTAACAATTACTGACACTGTAGGCCAACGACCAAGAAATTGTTTACGAACGATCGAGTACGACAGTGACCACTGGGGATTCGCCGCCGTTATACAACTTCCGAACGAGCTTATGGAGTTGGAGGAGTATGTGCCTGTGCATACTTACAATTACAGTAAGGTGCGCTTTACGGTCAAATGGTATATCCCCACCAAATGACAGGAACCTAACAAATACTGAAATCGACAGATACTTAAAACAAATTGACGAAACGATTCTACGAACAATGAACAGAACAATACCGAAATACAAAGAACGTAACGCAACTGACATGTACCGTAACGCGACAATTGACGCACTTCACAGACAAAAAAGTGGACTTCTAACAAGACTAAAACGCTTGTACAGACGGTTTACTGATACACGAGATCTGGAGATTAGGACACTGAAGTCGTCCATCAAAAACATCAACCAATTGATCAAAGAAAATTATAGGTTGGCTATTAATTTGTTCTGGGACAATAAAATTCGTGCCGTTAACTCTAGCGACCCAAGTATGTTCCCAAAAATTAATAAGATTTTTAGAAGAAAGGATCAAAACGATCTTCCGTGTCTTAAGCTCCAGAGGACGACAGAGAACAGAGACGTACTTCTGACAGCAGGCATAGACCCAGAGGATGCCGTATTGGACGATGACCTCTATATAGTCGAAGATCCGCAGGAGAGAGTGGAGGCTGTGGGGGCTGCTTTCCAGCAAGTTTACAAGGTGAATGCTAGCATTCGCCCGAATCATGACCTGGAGAACAGAGCTCTGCTTCATCACTTATGGCTCCGGAACGATATAACCGAATGGCGATCTGAGAACCTTGGTTTTACCAGGTTTAATGATGAAGATTTGGCAAACGCCATAATCGCCGACCGAAATGGGCTCAGTCCCTTGTTAATTTCGAAAAAATGAGCTCCAGCTCTTCGTCGATTCATTAAAGAAAAAGAAGTCAGCAGGAGTCGATGGTATATCCAACGTTGTACTACGACATTTGCCTCAAGAAGCAGTTGACATTTATACCACACTGTTTAACAACGCGCTGAATAATGCATATTATCCAGTGCGGTGGAAGACAGCTGTGGTGCACCCTCTCCCAAAAAAGGGAAAGGACAACTCCAATCCGGCGAATCTCTGTTCGATAAGTCTTCTTCCAAGTATCAGCAAAGTATTTGAAAAGGTTATTAATAGAGCCCTGTTCAAATGGGCGGAGGACAAAAATATCATCCCGGATAATCAGTTCGGTTTTAAGGCGGGACATGACACAATTCATGCCGCGTCTAAACTAGTTTCTGATAACCAATGGAACAAAACTAAAAAGCAGTGTATGGGTGCCTGTCTGGTTGATTTGAAGAAGGCCTTCGAAACCGTATGGTTAGAAGGTATCTAAAGCTAACCAGACTAGGTATAAGTAAACCTCTATTGTATATGCTTTATGACATGCTAAATGGTAGAAAGTTTGTTGTCAAGAGTGGCAATGTAACTTCTGCCGCAATTTTTAATATTAATAATGGTCTTCAGCAGGGAGCGGTTAACTCGCCGATTCTATTCAGCATTTACACCAGCGATCTGATAGGTAGTCTAACTCAGGCAATTGCGTACGCCGAAGAACAGAACGTACAGAACAGCTAATACAGTTGAGGTCATCAAAAGTCTCTTGCAGAGTGACTTCGACAAGATTCAGCGATATTGTGATGACTGGAAGTTGAAAATCAACTTCCAGAAATCAGAAACTATTTTGTTAAGGACTCCGTTGTCTAGCGCCTCAAGGGATACGAGAAAGAACTTGCGCACGCTGGTGATCGTAGGGCCACATGGACATCCACTGGCGAGTAAAAGTGTAGTAAAGTACCTTGGCATCTGGTTGGATCAGTACCTGTATTTCGACAGACATATAGGTGCTGTTTTGGCCAGGGCTAGGGGAGCCTTTGCCTTGACAAAACGACTGTTTTATAGCAGCCGTCTTGACAGCAGGGTAAAGGTGATTTGCTACATGGCCCTCATCAGGCCGATGATTGCCTACGGATGCCCGGTGTGGTTCAACGTTGCCCCATCTCAAATGGGAAAGATTCGGGTGTTTGAGAGGCAATGTCTTAGACGTTGCCTTGGATTACACAGAACACCAGAGTCGGAGTACACAAGATATTATTCCAACCAGGTTCTATACAACGGAGCCAACATAAACAGAATAGATAATTTTTTGCTTAAGCTGATTCGGGGTCACGTTGCAAGAGCGATGTCCTCAACTAACAGCTTAATTTTTGGGGCTTATTACCCCAATAACGAATATTTTGAGAGTGCGCGGTTAAGTGGTTACATCCCTCCCGAGGCATTCCTCTATTTCGAGATAGAGTCGAGGGCTGATACAGGATAGAATGGCGGTTCCGCTAGTCTACCACGTCAGCCGTAAAACTGTAGATAGGCGACTCCTTTATGGTCGAGACGTCATCGCTCAAGGTGGAGAAGAGCGCCTTCGGTTCAGTAGGACTGCGTCCGATCGGGACCGGAGGGATAGGGCGAAACAGGAGAACCAGTTCTGGTGGCTCTCTGAACAGCATCGTGATATTTAAAGTCGATGAAGATATTATATCTTGGCCGACTTACATAGATTTAGGGCAATTAGGTATAGGGAACAGTCAGGGTGGCACAAAAAAAAAAAATTATAAAATATGTATGTATGCGGGGGCATACGTGCATGTATCTGCGTGTCTGTACATGTATGTGCGTACGTATATGTATGTGCGTATGTACATGTATGAGTGGGTTGCATGTTGGTGTGTGTCTGCATGCATATAAAAAATAAACAAAAAAAAATGTAAAAACGAAAAAAATGCTGCTGTGGCTGTTCTAGTTTTTAAGTAGTTTTAAGTATTATTAGGTATTTTAGGTGGTTTGGGTTGTTGGTTAGTATAAGTTAGTTTTATTTAGTTTTAATTATTTTTAATATATATTTAGGTTTAGTTTATAAGTAAAAAAAAAAAAAAAAAAAAAAAAATATCAAGTTTTTGTGAAAGTTCCTTGAAATATAAAATAAAATAAAAATTAGATTTAATTAAAATAGTTTTTAGGTCGAAGGACATTAGTTTTAAGAGTTATTGTTTAATTCAGAGCGCCCGTAAAGGGCCAGTAAATTAGTTGTAAGTTATAATTAGGCTAGTTTTAAACATTTTTGTCTAGCTTTAAGATAGTTATAAGTTAAAATGAAATAAAAATGAATTAAAAAAAAATCACAGCTATGAATTTGAAGTAATGGCTGTAGTCGAAGCATGTGAAAGATTTCGTGCCTATGTGCTTGGCAAGCACTTCACAATAGTTACTGATTGTTCTGCAATCTCAAGCTTAAAATCGACGAAACCACTTGTCTCACGAATAGCCCGCTGGTTCTTGAAACTGCTTGAATATGATTTTGACATAACTCATCGACCTGGTGAATCGATGAAGCACGTCGATGCAATGAGTCGTGCTCCGGTAGAAATCACTCGTGAACCTGAAGACAGGTGCCTGCATTATGACTATTCGAATTTCTGAAGACAATTGGCTCTGGACGATGTAAAGACAAGACTCAAAATCACTTCAAATAATGGATTGTTGTGGCCACGTTTTTATTAAAATAAAACAAAAATGTTTAGATACAAAATATTACTATGTTTTATTGCATTATACAGTACCTAGAGAATACCTATTTACATCTGTTGATTAGGAACCCACCCATAGTGCTAGGCCAGTTCCTTGGCTCTCGACCGGTGTCCGAGATGGTCAACCGTCCGCCTGAGATCCAGGATTCGCAGACGGGTCCGGAGGGAGGATACAGACGTCGGTGGCTTTTGGGCGATCTTGAGTTAGCCCACTGAGTAGGTAGTGGCTTTCTGATGGCGACTTGGGTTTTTTTTTGGGTGTCCTTATACACCCCAGTTCTATTGGTTTTTGTTACTTTTTTGTTGTTTTTTTTTATTTGTTCACTTGTGTTTTGTTTGTTGTTTTTCTTTTCACTTTTGGTTCACTAATTTTGTTGGCACGAGTTTAGTTTATAGTTCTTTTATTAAAGCAATTACCCGCCGGTCTCACTCGGAGCTAAATACAAAAAAAATTACTTCCCCCGTAATACGAAAACGAATTAAAAAAAATAAATGTGCGCGAATGACTGTCAGTAGTCAGATCTAAACACAGGCTGACGGGAAGATAGAGCGGGACAGGCATAATCGTAGGTATAAAGCTCTAAAGGAGATGATGTTTATAATACGAGGATGGAGCCGGGATGATGAAATGTGAACGTTTGCTGGTTCATCTAATAGGGGAATATTTGAAAGGGAAGCATATTCTGAAACAGGACGACATTATTCAGGAAAGCTGGTGGATAAAGTGTGGACGATTCACAATGTGAGTCGAAATTTATGGGTCGCGTACCTAATAGGTTTGTTTCTCAGCTTAATAGGAAGGTAGTGAATGGTAAGGTTTGGAATAGGCTACGGATTCTCATTTTCCGGTATTTGTGCGAGCCGTTGAACTATTGGTGGTAAACCTCCAATCAGACAAACTTTTCGGAAGGACAAAGAAAATTTGACACTGTTAGGCAGGTGATTACCGTAGGACAACTGAAAAGTGGATTTAGCTAGTGACGTGCACCAGTGAGGAAGAATCGGCGGCTAACAACGTAAACAGTGGGTTGTTGTGCCGCCGCTGGTGTTTTTAACGGTCTAACTGTGGATATCCCCCTTGTGCATGTGCTCTTGGCGTATTGAAAAGTGGGAACGAGCTCGCCTTACGACTCATATTGCCAAGCTAGAACTACTCTGGGACTAAGAAGGGGTCCTATACCTCGCTGGTGTTGTGGCCGCACAAAAATTTAAGTCCGTGCAAGACCCTGACGGACAAGTAAAAACTTATCCTAATTTACATAACAAATTATTTCGGTACGAGAATACCTACAATTCGATTGGTTTTGATCGACTAACTACCTATCGCTATATACTCATAACGACTGGTGCTTCTGGGCACACTTATTTAATTATTTCGTACGCCGGTGGTTGGCGATCGACGCTTATAGGCCGGAGCCGTTTATATATATATAAAAAAAAAAACAAAAAAAAAACAACATTGGCGTGATAATGAGATTTTTATGTTATAATTATGTGTTGATTTTCATTTACTTTTATTGTAGCTTTTATTAGTTTTGTTTATAGACCTACATATTTTAATTGCTGGGTGGTGGGATAAGAGTGAACGCCGATATAAGATTTTTGGTTGGGGGTCGTCCGTCCCGTGCGGATTGAGTTACTCATAATACCCTGGTAGTGATAGCAAGATTTTGAGAACCCTTAGCTACCCACAGAGAGCTCTATGTAGGTAGGATAACGGGGGTTGATAATACCTTCACACAAAAAAGAAGGTCAGTTAGAAAGGCCGGTGGATAACTGGAAACTTAAACCTAGCGGGAGCAGACATCGTTTCGGCCGCTGGTAACCTTGCGTCGTCACTTTCAGCTGATTTACCGGGGATTTAAAATTTATATTGGTTTCAAAAGTTAATTAATTTGATTGATAGTCTTTAGAGATTAATACCAAACCCTATATGAACATTATATTCATATTAAGTTTTAATTTTTGTCTATTTTATGTAAGTTGCATTGATTAATAAAATAAAGCTGTAAATCACGTCGAATGCTGATGAAACTTCACGTCTTTTTATGAGCTTGCACGGGGCTTAACATGGTACAATAAATTTTCTTTCAGGGGGTGTGGAAGGGCTAGCGATGGACATACAGTAGTCTGAAGATACTATGGTTCGATCGCGATAGTAAATCCGATCTGAGTTGCGACTATGGGGAATTCGAGAATAGGGCCGAATGAATTCCAGGTGGGGTGGGTATAGGCCAAGCTGCATCATCAGCCGCAGCGTTCCTGAAGTGTGGACTATTTGGTGGTGGCTAAGTTAAAGTTTTTTTTTTTGGATTGATTTCTGTTTTTTTTTGGAATAAGCGAGGTCTGGCTATGAAGGCAAGATCCCCTTCTAATCCGGCGAGTTGAGTCGAGCGTAGCAAGCATGCCATCGCCTCCATAGCGGACATTCTACCCCCTCTCAGTCCCATCCTACCCGCTTCCTATCCTCATATATTTCTACTCAATTTTTTTGTTTTTTTAACGCAGCTTCTACGTCCACCCTACCTACTCCCACCTCCTATCCTTTGGCCTTATTTCAGGATATACTCATTGGGAAAGCAGCCTCAAGTCAACAACCGAAATATCGTAGCGAATACGTAATGAAGTCCAATCGTCTCTTTAGAAAGAGCGGTGGAGACAAACTCTTGCTAGGTATTCCCCGTGGTATGCGTTGGAGGGTCGCGAATTTACCATGATGACGTCGGACACCCTGGAGTGGAAGGAACAATAAAAAGACTTTCACAACATTTTTGGTTTCCGAGAGCTGGTATCTTCGTGAAGGGATTTATAGGCAAATGTATTGAATGCTACTATAGCCGAGATCCAAAACAGAAAGAATGTCAACTGTATGGAATGTACATTCCGAAAACTCCATTTCAGATATTACATATGGACCACTTAGGCGCTTTTATTAAAAGTCGTCGAGGCAACGAGCATATCCTTGTCATCGTTGATGCTTTAACAAGGTATTCTATAATTTTTCCTGTTAAATCAACCAAAAGTAAGCCGGTTATTGATTCAATGAATCAGTTGACGTTGAGTTTCGGTGTACCAGAAACAATTGTCACCGATCGAGGAACGGCATTCACTTCCGCGTCGTTTGAAGAATTCTGTGTCTATAATCTCATACAACATATAAAGGTGGCTGTTAGAACTCCAAGATTGGGACACTGAACTCCGCGAACTGCAATGGACAATAAACACGAGAATTAACTCAACAACAAAGTTTTCACCTATTTAACTTATATACGATCTTCCACTCCGTGACATCGGCGGGAACAAACTGTTGGCGGCACTTCATGATGACGACGTCAACTTAGTTGAGAGACCAGCAGTTAGTGAGAGACGAGAAGAGGCAATTAAAAACATCGAAATAGCCAGACAAAAATGGAAGATAAGTTTCGACGCTAAATATAGGATGCCACACAAATACAAAGAAGCAGATCTTATACCCATCGAAAGTCCGATCCAAAGTACTGGCGAGTCTCGGAAGCTAGAGACTACGTATAAGGGTCCATACGTGGTGACGAAGGTTTTGCGATTCGATCGATATGTCGTGGAGAACATTGATGGAACGAGAGTGGCGCAAGTTTAGTACAAAAGCCAGCGTCGATAAACTCAAGCCTTGGTGTGCTTTGTATCCAAAAATCGACGAGGAGTACGATACAGAAGAAGAAGACCAAGATCGGAACCATAACCAAGAATTACTCGGGGCGAGTTAGGCCCGTAAAGGCCGAGCTATCATCACATTCTTTTCTAAACCTATCCACCCTCCTTATTATATCCTTTTCATCTTTATATATCTTTCCCACTCTTTTATACATTCTTATATCCCTTTTGATGGTGATGTAGTACGGGAGTCGGTCAGTTATCGTCGCGTTCGGGCGTATTTTTGTTTTGCTTTATAATTCAATAAACGTGTAAAATCAACATTCTTTAGTTTCTTTATTTAGATCGGACATTTCTTTAACACAAGCTTTTGTAAAATATCGGACATTTTAATATATTTTTCAATAAAAAAGAATTTAACTTTACGACTCGCCTCCTCGAAGCGACTGACACTGATGTACGAGCGGCGATTTGTAGTTTGTGTCCCGCGGCGAATATGTGCGTCTAACGACTGGTGTGCAGATGTATTTTGAAATAAATGTGCGCTGCACCAAATCTGCACGCATTAGTTTTTTGCGTCTCTGACGCGACGCTTCGTGTGCAGATAGCCTTATTCTTGTAACAACTTTAATGTAGCTAAACATTGACGCTGTTAGTTGGTAGAAGAAAAAGACACATTTAAAAAAAACTTAAAACTAAATAAACAGAAAAAAAAAACTGTGCAAAAAAGTGGTATTATTCAAAATATTTGAAGAAAAAGCAAATAAAAATTCAAAAATAAACTTATTCTAAATTAAATTTATTTTAATATTTTTGTGGTGTAACCTTTATTATTAATAACAGCTCTACGCTGACTAGCATTGAAACCAGTGTTGCCAGATGCATTTTTTAGACTCCCCCCAAATAAATAAAACATCTCCCCATATTTGTACTGAAACAAAAACAAAGCCATATCTGTTTATAGACAAATGTTAAGGAAAAAAATAACTCAGGTTGTGAGAAAAATATGGATATAAATACACTATATGCATTTACTTTTAATTCTCCCAATTAAGCAAACTTCACAATGCTGAAACAAAATTACCGTTTTCCTTTTCCTCAATTTCATAACTTATGTACATACCAAAAAAAGAATGAAAGTAAATGTATCCCTAATAAACCACGATCATACCTCCTGTAAATAAAGTCCATCTCTGGAGGGTGATTGTGTGTAATGGTAATCTTTCAAAATTAATGAGATGAAGAAAGAAATTTGAGGAGAGCTGCGTAGTAGAGTGGCCAAGTGAATTGGTTCAAACTATATCACTCTTTGCCTTGCAAAAGTATTTCGAGTTGTGTATCTCTTTTATAGTACCGTACAAATTAGTTCTAACAAAATCAAATTATAAGCGGGAGTAAAGTCGGAGAAGAAGTTGCATTGAGGTCTGGAAACTTTCAAACCTAATTTGAACCTCATGTACTCATCAGACTTAAACGCCTGATCAGCAAGATCAACCTGTAGAACATCGGAAGGACACACTTTGTTCATAAGTATATTAATCCCACCTGCTGCATATACGCGAGACAAAACATCTGGGACAACATTTTCAGATCCCTTGCGATGTTCTATAACAAACGAGCATCTGGAAGTCCTCGCAAGTAGTTCGTTATAGACTTGTGCTTTGTATGCCTCATCTGAAAAAATTAGGGCAATTCAGTTTTTTTTAAACAACAGGATTTTCCGGAAAGTATTTGGTCAAACTAATGATGGCTGAAGATGGCATTTACCATGCCGAAATGCATTATAAATTGGTGTATTTTAATTAGTTTTTCGAAAACAATTTTTTAAAGTCTATAATATGAAATTAGTGAAGTTAATAAGACGTTGACTATCTGTTGTTAATAATTTACAATAGACAATAGGTGTTGTTCACTCAAAAATTAAAAATTGATATTTTTCATGTTTAATTTTTGTTTTCATTTAGAATAAGCATTCCAACTCTGTGACGCTATAATTGCGTTGCGCTTGCTTCAACTTATATGAATAATAATAAATGGGTTTTTCTATGCCTTGGCTATCGGCACAAAACGCAGCCGATTCCGATTGTTTAAGCTACGCACAACATTATGCATGGCATTTCATAATTCGGATTGATTAAAATCGGTGACGTCGTTAAGTCTAGCTTAAGCTCTTCGAAGGCTTTAAGGGCCTTGGGGTAAAAATAAATGCCTTAATTTTCTTTAATGTTTCAGTGATGGGTGCAGCGAGGGTTCAACAATTTGGGACAAAACGTCCATACCACCATGTTAATCCTAGGAATCTCCGAACATGCCTAGGTGTTCTTGGCTCAGGAAAATCTTCCAGAGAACTCACTGTTGCGAGTTTAGGTTAGGCCAAGGGGGTCTTCGGTGCGGGTAGAGAGTAGTGGCACGCTTGCTTATTGCACGGCTAAGCTCGACGGAATAGGGGTAGTTCTTGCTCTCTACCATCATACCTCCTACTCATCAAACAAAAAAATTCGTGCCTTTGTATAAGGATGTGGAAAAGGAAGGTGGTGAGGATAGGATAATAAGGACCTGGAACTAAAATAATAGGCATTGCACAAATCTAGTTACCTATGTCACTGCATTGAAGAAAGGGTGGGGTTAGCTTTGAAACTCTCACTGGACATAAATCCCTTTTCTTTTGATAATGTTTCTTAAACTAACCTACATACTTAACATTACGATTCTAAATGTAACATGTATATATTTTTACATATGTACATATCGACACATACGTACTTATCCACAAATATATATATCTGCCTAAATCTAACCCTAAGTCTATATCCTAAAACTAACAATCATTAAAAAAAAATTTTAGCCCACCCAAGACTTCATGCTTCTCACTGTCTCTCCAATGCAATGGTTCGTCGAGACACCAGAAGGCCTTGCCAGATGTTGTCGGCAAAAGTTCGGCCTGCCCACCCTTGTATCTGAGATACAACCATTGCTATCTCCTTGGTCAAGTTTTCGGAGATAGCCCCTAACATGAACCTCCAATCGTAAACTAAAGTAAACTATCAGTCAAAAAAAAAACATTTCGTCGTTCAGGTACACTGGATTGTAGATACTGAGGTCACATGTTATGTTTTATTTTAAAAACAAAATTCATTGCCATCATGAATAACCTCTGGTTTATATTAAGCCAGTTAAGTGAGTTCAACGTAGTTATAATAGATGTATATCGGTCACAATTTAATATGATGCGCATGGCTTTATTTTGAAGTTTTTGGGGCCTTTCCTTTTGAGTCCTGTTACACAGATATAAAAGACTTGCACAGTATTCAAAATGGGGCTTGACTGTTAAATTCAACACTTATTGCACTATTTTTGGAGATATTACGACGTGTTCTTCTAAAAACACCCAGTTTCTTTGACACTTTCTTACAAATAAAGTCTACGTGTTCATTAAAAGATAGTTTATTATCTAGAAGAACGCCGAGATATTTAATTGATGGTATTTGTTCAATTTGGGTATTGTTAATTGATATTATCAAATTTTGTTGGGGTGAAGGGGTATTTATTGTCATGAATTTGGTTTTATCCGCGTTTAAAATAAGTTTATTCATATTTAACCATATATATATTTCACTGAGATCTTTTGTATGTTCACAGTTAATGTTTGTAGATCATTTCCTGTTATATAGATTAGTCCATCATCAGCGAAAAGCAGAAGTTTACAATAGCTGTGTTTTATTATATACGGGTCTGGGTCTATGTTATTTTTTAACATGTATTACAAAAACAACACTAGATCCAGGTTTCTATCTGGGTTTGCAAATATTAGTATTAAATTCGCCGAACAGAGGGTACATTTCAGTACATAACCCAGATCGTTTTATTTTCACGGGGTGAACCATATGGGTTATTGGCGATAATAAAACACGGCTAATAACTAATAACTTTGTCCATATCATTTATAAACAATAATAAAAGGAGAACACCCAATATTGACCCTTGGGGAACTCCAATATTGATATTAACAGCATTTGAGCTATTGTTATTTACCGATGTTTTTTGTTTTCTACAAGACATACAAGTTTTAAGCCATTTTAGTTCCGTTCCTTTTATGACATATTTTTCAAGTTTATTTAACAATATTGCATGATTCACTGTTTTAAATGCTCGTTTAAGGTCTAAAAAAACAGCTATTACATCGTTTTTTTTTATCAATTTCACTTTTCCAGTCACTTATAACATAATTTACACAGGTTTCACATGAATGGTTTGATCGAAAATCGCTGCATTTTACAGAATTTAAAATTTTCTTTTTTGGAAGAATAAGAGACTCTTTCCATGGCTGAGGAAACACACCAGAGCTAAAAGAAATATTTATTATTCTAGTCAATACTGGACCAACTATGTCTATAGCGTCATATAACATTTTAACATTTAGGAAATTAAAGTCATATTTTTTGTTTATCACAGTAAGGGTATTAAGAACATCACCAACGTTAACTAACATAAACTTAAATTCTATATTGCACTCTTCTATCAGACTTATATATTCGGGAAATACCACAGTATTGCTAAGATCATTCACACTTTTAATACAAAAATTATTAAGTTTTTCAGTTATAACTGCACTATTTTCTTCTTTAACACCGTTCTCAAATTGCACTACGGTAATTTCATCTTTGTTTGTTTTTAACACATATTTTTTCAATTGTCTCCACTTGTCTTTTTGGCTATTTGCTCGCTGTATTTTATTTGTTATAAAGTTAGACTTAGCACTTTCTATTATATGCTTATAATAATTTCTGTATCGACGATACACTTGCCAATCGTCAGAACTGTTCGATAGAGTTGCTGTTTTGTAATAATTTATTTTAGCAGTTTTTGCCAATCTTAGATCATTACTATACCATTCTGCATTTTCATAAGGAATAACTCGAGAAATTAGCATATTGCTTACAATAGACTTCAATTCAATGGCAAATTGTTCACTAAGCACATTCACGTAATGGGGAAATTCAGAATTGAAGCTAGAGAAGAAGTTGTTTGACCTTACTCTGTAATAAATGGTTCTTTATTGTACTTACAGTATTTTATGTTTTTTTTGTTTGGTTTATTTCGTTTTATACACTTAATGCGAACTTCTAGGGCCTCATGGTCACTTATTTTAAGCTTATGTTGGTTTTTTGCACAGCATATGTTTTTGTTATTGGTCAATACATAATCAATAACTGTTCGCGTAGTTTCTGTAATTCTTGTTGGTTCCGTGTTTAGAAGAGATAAGTTGTTGTCGGTTATTATTTGTTTAATGTGTCTTGTATATGTGTTTGTTATATTTAGCCAGTCTAAATTAAAATCACCGATTATGATGAAATCACCATTACATTGTTGCAAGAATTCAATCCATTGCTCGAGATCATCACAGAAAGCATTTTTTGTTGATTGATGAGATCTGTATATTGCACTTAAGTAAATCACAGCATTGTTTTCATATTGCAATTTTATTATTAGACGCCAATAGTTCATTGTCAAATTAAATTTTTTTACAAAAGAACACTTAAATATTTTTTTTACATAAAAGACTAGACCTCCAGTGTGACTTGATTCACTATTAAACATATAGTAACAGTTAAACATATAGTAACCATCTAATTGCACTTCATTTATATCATGTTTTTTTGGTCACATGAGTTTCGGTTAGTATGAATATATCACAGTTAAATTCACTTATTATTGCTTGAATGTGAAATTGTTAGACAGACCCTCAATATTAGAAAAGAAACATTTAATAATGTCTAGTTGCTAGTAACTACCACGTTCTTCGGCTTTTTTTAATTTTCTCAAAAAGAAAGGGCAGTTATAATCAGATGCAGTGTGGCTTAAATCAATCTTTTGAAATGTTTGTTCATTGCACAGTTTGCACATTTTTTAAAGTTACTGTTACAGTCCTTTACATCGTGATTTCCGGCACACTTTAAACACGTTTTATCTTTGCTACAAGCTACAATCTTTTGCTATGCTATTGTAGCCACAACAATTAAAACATTTAATCACTCTTATATATTGAAAGACTCGACATTGCTCCCAACCTATATTTAATTTTCCAATATATATAATATGACTGTTGGTCACCCTATCCACTTCAATAATCGCATTATATTTTTTTGTTTTATGCGATAAATATATCTTGATACATTTAATTTCACATTCATTTTCGTTAAGCTGGTTTTGACACTTATTTGCTGTTATCAACTCATCTTCAGTTATTGTCTCTCTCATTCCAACAACATGAATTCTTGGATCTTTGCATTGTAATCACTCATTTTTGTTTTGATTTCAGATTCCAATGTTTTCACCGATTCTTTATCACATTTTATTAGTATAGCACCATTTTGTACGTTCTTAACTTCTTCAATTTTTAATTTCATGTTGGTTGGGTTAATCACTCTTTTTAGATCTTCTCTTGTTATAATATTGTTTTAGTCATTCTTTGGTTTAATTACTATTATCTCACTTTTTTCTTTTAGTGCTTGTGCATAGGATATCCTGTATTTAGTTTGCATTGGCATGATGTTGTCGGAGAATCATTATTATTATTATTAGTGTCAACCATTCGTTTTTTCATTTCCACATTATTTTTCGTGAATGCCTCAATTTGTTTGCTCATTACCACTAGGACATTTGGGCAATCAGGGCACATAAATTTTATTCTCGGATTTTTATTTAGAAGGCTTACATCGAATTGGCTGAGATTGACACATTTAATGTGGAATTTTCTCCCACACATACCACTGCATAACACAAACTCATCACTCCTATTTATTCTTTTTTTTTCACAGTTAACTGCACTACACTCGTCTTCCATATTTCACTCAGAATCAATTTTTTTTTAGTTATATATATGCAAATTCCAATTTATTAATTTGTTCAATTTACCATTTCACCGACTATACTTTAATGATTTAACAATTATCTGTAATCATTTAATCACTAGTTTAACTGAATAAATTGGTTTGTGTGTTCTAATTTCCGTAAAAACAGTATTTTAAACAAAATTTCCGGCAGACAAGATTTGAATACGTTCCGTTCGTTAGTAAGCACTCACCTCTCTACACATACTCCAATCGTACCCTCTCCATCGCCGGCTGAACCGAACCTTCACACACCACTTCAACATTTAGCACTTCATTATTAATTCATGTAAAATCAGAGCAACAAAAAATTTCGGTAATATTAACTTTTATTACAATGCTCTTGGATTTATAACTTACATGAATGTATATTATACGAGTATATATATTAAATAAGGAAATAAATAAAAAAGGAAAGAAGAAAAAAAATCGATAACAAAAAATTTTTAAAATGTAGGTATTCTTTATAAAATTTCAAGTCTGTATTCTTGGATCTATTTAAGTGAACTGGAGTGTGTATTCTCACTTCCACTTTGTATCACCATTTAAGTTCATTATAAAGTTTAAATATTGGATTTATAATGAAGTACCGGAATGTGGGCACTTTCATAGATTTAGATAGACCACTATAAGAACTATGTGAATATATATATTTGTATATGTATATATATGTAATTCAATTCAACAACTTACAGGTTTGTTGTTTCGGTGTTTAAATTCCCTCGTTGTGGTGTACAGGGTATTGAGGCTTCAATTGCACAGCCCAATTAATGTTCATTATATATGTATATTTACACAATTATCTTATCGAAATCTATTTCACTTTACAAAATACCCACTGTGATACTTCACTCCAAAATTTTTATTTTCTTTAAATCTTTTACTTTTTTTGTTCTTGTTACTTTTTCGTTTATTTTTATTTTTTTTTCTTATTTTTTTTCTTTTACAAAGTAAATGTAAAAATTTCAAAATCAAATAAAAAAATTGTATCGACTAAAAAAAATCTTTGTGAGTTCAAGAATGAACAAATAAAATCTAAGCACTTTGATGCAACCGGTGCCAGTATACTTAAAGGCACCCTTCTTCCAATCGCAGTCTCAACTCCTGACCTGCCACAAGCCAACCTCCTTGACAATCTTGTTTTATTTCCCAAACTTGGCAGAAGTCCAGATCTCCAGTCTCTGTTGTATAATTTGATCTAAACCTAGGAATGTAATAACGTATGTTAGTATTTACTTAAAGCACTCGGAAACTAGCACGGTGTTATCCTTCCTCTGCTTTGAAGGGAATCTATCACCAATATTCCTTTGGCCCATGGCCAATCCAACTTATGATATCCACTGGTTTTGCCTGTCCAACAGTCCTTCAGAATTAGGGATTTTGATTTCTAAATATGTTTCTTATCAGATTTTTTTGTTTTCAGAATAATTCTACTGCTCTTACCTAGTTTTTATTTGTATGTTTTATTTAATTTTTGTGAAAAATCTTCCTGAGATTTATTGAAATTTTCTTCCAAAAATTTTTAACACAAAGAAAATAAATTCCTCTACTTTTGGGTTTGCGGTAAATAAAAATTAATTCGCAATAATTTTTGTCAACATTTAATTTAAAAAAAAATTAAAATCATATACCTACCTACCGACCGTTGTCTTATGTAGCCTATACTCCCTTATTCTCTTCGTGTAACATTTCAATATTTACACATATCATAATTCGCTTTAAAATTATACCTAACTCTTTCCCTATCCAAGTTTCCACGAGCGTTCCATTTAGGCCCCCATCAGCTATTGCACTACCCTCATCTTCAAACTCATGTCATATATTCTTTCCATTTTTCGAAATATATTACTTGGGAGCTTTGGCCTTGGCCTACCTCACTGAGGACCTATATACATGTATGGTGTAGAATAATTTTGTATGTACGTCCAACAGGACATATCAGTCGAAATGATAGAGGAGAGAATATGAACCTACCTATAAAGAGGATTCCAGTTTATTTAAATGCCCCTGGCGGCCCTTTTCAGTGGCCTTAGAAGTCCTATATGTTTTTGCCAGTATATTTGAATAGCCACTGGCGGCTTAGAAGGCCAACTTAATATTACCTGGAATTAAAAGAGGGGTTAGTGATTTACCTTTCGATAGTTCAGGTTCTGGTGGTGAATCGAAATGAGAGACTTTGTACCTTTTGTTTTTTAGATCAACTGATTGCTTTATTACTATTTTCCTACACTATTTATACAAAAATATTCTTAACCTCTCATCCCTGCCAATTTACATTTTCTTTAAGTTTACAAATTTGCTATATTAACATTAAAATATATCGCAATTAATTGCCCTACTATGGACATGCTAAATAAGCATTCCTCAATAAATATTATTCAAATGCAATATTTATTAATTGCTAAATGAGCATTACTCAATTATTATTATCGTAAATATATTTCCTACACATACGTTCAGCGTCATTAATTTAGCTGATTATAGTATAGTTTGGCTGATTTATACAATTCTGTTGTTGGTATCGACCTTGATGTTAATTTGATATTTTTTAATGTTTGTTAGGGAGGTCGTGGTCATATTATTATTTTAATGGTTGTTTAGGATGGTGCTGGTTATGTGAGAGCTTAACATTTTTGTTTATTATATGTTATGCGTCTCACACAACACCTCCCCCTTCGGAAAAGTGCACATTTTTCTTTGGAAGAGACAAAAATTGTGTTTGGCCTTGCAATGTATCGATGAAGATGGTTTGGCTATCATATGCGTGGAATGTCTTTTCAATGACAATTATATTTTACTTATTGGATTTGTACATAATTTTATTTAAAGGTATTCAAAATCAAGATATTCGTATACTAAGTATTACAGTTCAATTATTACATTATTAGCATTTTTATTGTAACTTTTTTGTTGTTATAATTTGTTGTTGTGTTTTTTCTTTGTATAGTTACATATTATATCTTGTCACTTAATTCATTTCGAAATCTACATTTGTTGTGTAATCTATACATACATCTTATAATATTTTAAACAATTCATAATTTTTTTTTTTAATCTAATTTTACATAATATTTTTTTTTCTTATAACTTTTAAATGTTTTTTTTTTTGAATTATTTAATTTACTATATTTTTCAATGAAAAATAGTGGCATATTAATAGCTTAACTACCCTGGGATGATACAAAAATGATAATTTAGTCGATCCCTTGTATACAAATTATGTATTTATTTATTTTTTAACGTTAACGTTGTGTTAACGTTCCTTAGAATTTGTTTGATGCTTGTTGACGGTTGACTTGGGACATCTTAGTTTTGGTGATGTAGTTTTGTTGTAGCCACTAAACTGCATTTGGTTCTTTCTGTTTTCCGGTCATATTTGCATTTAAAGCTGGAGGTGGCTTCGAGAGATTAAGTTGCTGGGTCTGCTTCAGAATTTGACTGGGTTGTGTGATGGTGGATCCCTGGTGTGTTTTGTGAAGTGGTCTGTAGTGTCTGATTTAGGAAACGACATGTGTTTTGTATGTATGTGTGTTTCGTGTTAATTATTGTTGTATGTATCGTGTGTTAGTTTAATTAGTGTTTCTGTGTACATATGTATAGTGTATCGATTTAATTTTGTGTTTTGGGGCTTTGTACGCTCTTTTAGTAATTTTTGAATTTTGGGCTCTTTATCTCCCTCCTTAAATTTTTTTTTTGATTAATATGGGAGATACCCTCTTTTCATTATTGTTAAATTTGGGGCACTTTATCTCCCCCTTTTCGTTATTGTTAAATGTAAATTTGGGGCTCTTTATCCCCCTCTTTTATTTTTTGTTAAATTTACATTTGGGCTTAATGTCCTCTTTTATTATGTTAAATTTAAATTTGGGACGTAATGTCCTCTTTTATTTATAAATTTTTAAAATTGGGGCTCTTTTTCTCCCTCTTTATTTTTTTTTTAATATTTTTTTTTCTTAAAGAGAAGAAAGAAAAAAATATTATAATTTTCTTTTATGTATTTAGTATTTTAATTATTGCTTTTAAAATTCTCAACATTATAAAAATCTCTTAAAAAGCTTGTAAGTTCGCTAAAGTTTATTTTATGTGTTTGCCCTAACCTAATCTTTGTTCAACTGGGATTCTATATAAGTTAACCTGGGTCTATTTGTATTGCTTGATTTAATGTTTTACTAATTGTTTTTATACTCTTATTACTACTGCTTTTTAATAATTCTAACGTAAAATTTTTGTATCTGTATTAATTATAAAATCTTTTTTATCTGTATTAATTAATATGAGTGTGTGTACTAATGTATAGAGTAATGTAATTATTGCCTTATATATATCTTGTATTGTGTATGTTATTGTATGTAATATTTGTGATTTTTCTAATTGTATTAATTTTTCTTTTGGAATTTGTTCATTTCGTATGTATATTTGTGTTTGCTGGTGAGGACCATGTGTTTCGTCTGCAGGGTGCAGTACTGTTTGATTATTTGTTTTGTTTAACGTATTTTCTGCGACTGCAGTATATATTTTTTGATATTTATGATCATTATTTTCATTCAAAGATATATTTACATTCATAAGTTCTTTAATCTCTTATTCTAATTGGAATAAGTTATTACTATTATTGTTTTCTGATTGGGGGAAGTTATTACTATTATTATTTTCTAGTTTGGAGAAGTCATAACCATTTTCTGAGGTACATAAAGGCTTACTACGGGCTTTAGGCTGGTTTCTTCGTCTGAGATTTTGTTTTTTGTGCTTATCATTACCATGATTTAATGGTAATTTTTTCAGCTCAACATTTTCTTCAATCACAACGTTTTGTTGCCCAATTCCTCTCTGATCCACTTTTCGAGGTGGATCTTGATAAATTGGTGATGACAAAGTCTCGGTTGTGTTCAAAGAACCCAAAAACTCTAAATTTTTCGATACTGCACTTTCAGATGTTTTGCCTAGGCCGGTCGCATTGTCGCGCCGCAAAATACATTTATCTTTCAGTGCCTTTCCTTCAAAACTTAGTGTAGTTTCTACCAATTTGTGATCATTGCGGCTATTTGGGTTGTTTGTTGTATTGTGTTTGAGTTATTCACTTGCGAGTGAGTCCTCGCGAAACAACTTCCATTGTGCAAAATGGACAACCCTTTTTCTTCGGTTCCTCTGATTCTTTTAAAGGAATACTGTATACCCTTTCTACTTGAATACCTGTGTTATTTTCAAGTATTTGTCAAAACGTTAATAATTTGTTGGGCCCATCTAAATTACAGTATTTACCCATGAAATTATACCCTAAAATTCCATCACCAGGGATGGCTAGGTCATTTTCTATGACTTAAAACTCACAAGCAGGACGTGTGGGTATTTCAATTTCTAACGGGCTATAGGTTCAAGAACCACACCCTATGCTGAGCTAAGGGTTCGAAAACGATAGTCAGCATGAGACAGCTCGTTACAAAATGGCGCCCATAACGTGGAGTCCACTATAAAGAGATAGTGTGACTACTTTTCTGAGCCAAATCAATTTTTTAAACATTTTTAATTCAACTTTTTTTTTCAATTTTATTTCCATAATTTGTTTTCCCATTTTAATTATTCCTTTTGCAGATAGTTTTAATTTTGTTAATCGAATTTTGGTTGCAGTTTTCTTGCGAGTCCCGGTGACTGGGTGTTAAGCACTTGGTACCGCGTTGCCGCAGGGAGGTTGCAACCATAAAAATTTAAATAAATAATGTTAAATATGCATTACTCGGGTAATATATTATAACAAAATATTAAGTTTGCGATCAAGAAAAATAACCAAACACTCACGTTCGCGGTTAGAATCAGACTCAGCCTGGTTCTGGCGACCTACCTGGAACTTCTTGGTTAAACTTCCAAAATGCATTTCTCAGCTTTGACCTACCGAGTTGTATTCTGGAAGTTGACTTGTCCCACTAAGCCATTGCGTCACAATAAGTGTGAAACCAAAAACTGTCACTATGCATAATAGTTAATTGTTATGCATTCTGACTCAGTGGGTTAGGAGGTGAGACATTTAAAGTTAATAAATATACGTATGTATAACATCCCTCCCCCCTTAGGGAGTTCAAGCCAGGTCTCCAGAAATAGGTTCGTCTTTCTTTATTAAATAATTAAATGTTAATACTAAATTTTACATACATAGGTATTTAAATTAATTAAATTTGTATATCATATTTTCATGTTTTTTTTTTTTTTTTTTTCTTATAATACTTTTTTTTTTTTTTTTTTTTTACCCTTTTTACAGTTACAATACTTAATGCCTAATTATGTATATTTTTCTCTAATTTTATTTCTAGTCGCTTCTTTTTTCTAATTTTAACCACAATACAGAACATAATATTAAATTACAAACGATTTATAATGTATACGTGTGTATGTATAGGTAGTAAAGAAACTATTAGATTTGAGGAAAATTATAACGGTTTTGTTCTCGTTTAACAAAAATAATAATGAAAAATATATAATACGCTTAACAATGTATAACAAATTGCATGGTTTTGTTTTATTGTTTATATAGTATTTTAAAAATTTAAAGTTGACGCTGATTTAGAGGTGACGCTGAAACTCGCTATGTCTGCTTTAGGCTGTGGCGTTGATGGTGCACGTTTCCTTGGTGTTCGGTAGACTGTTAGCTCACGGAGTGGTAGAATGGCTGATGGTGCTTTAGCTCGGATAGAACGATTGGTTTGTGCTCTGGACCGGAGACATCGGACTAGACAAATGACAATGACCGCTACCGCTGCTAAGGTGACTAAGGTCAACATGGAGTAGCGATGTAGTGACAACTCCCATTCTTGATCTGTCACTTTTCGCTCTGCGTTCAGAAGGTTCCATCCTTGTTCAAGCTCTTCCATACTCTTTTTCCCAACATTAAGTTCGTTGGCAAAATGCTTGTGGTTGCCAATAAGTATGGGAAGAAGTTTTGGTGTGGGTGCTCGTTTAACTGGAATGGAATTGGCTTGAAATGCTTTCACAAGTTCTGAGTGGTCCAGCATTGGTTGTTTGTATTCAGTAGAAACCTCAGAGTGAAATTGGTGCAGTAGCTTAAATCCTTTGGCACTGGCTTCGCAGGGCTGCTCCATCTTAAGGATTCCTGAACTGTTGAGGGTGGCTGTATATTGTTGGTCAGCACACTTCAAGTTCAAAACGAAGGAATCCTTTACTTTGAAAAGCCACTCGTTCGGTGCCGTCATCTTTAGGAATATTCCTTTGCTTGCTGGAACCGCAGTGTATTTACACGAATCTTTTGATGAAGCTGCGTGTTGTAATAGTTCTACTAAGCATTCATTTGATCCAGATGTGAATACCGGGGTCTCGTTTCGGCATACCGCAATGTCCTTTTTAGCATCTCTTATTGCAATATGTGAGCATCGGTAATACTGTTCCTCATTCAGCATTACGAAAAGGTCGTGGTTATCAGATTCTGCGATGTATTCATACTTTGTATCGATAACCAGATCCCATCGTTCCTCTAAGACTGTTGGTAAGGCGTACACTTTATGGATGTCAAAATGCAAGGAGTCTGGAAGTGGAAACGTTACCTTAACAAACAGGTTTCCCTCATTTGAAAAGACTGTTGTTCTGGCCGCTGAATTAATGATGCCAAGGTTCTCGAATGAGAATCCTCCTTTGACCGATTTCTTAAGCAGGTCAGTAATGTTTCCTACGTCCAGGATGAAAGGGTGGAGTTTATTTTGGTTAAGGTCATCAAGTATGGAAAGCTCCAGGGATTGCCGGTTTTGGACCTCCATTATTTTTGCGGTGATCACTGATATCATTGCACTCGCTTCGCTCCTCATCTTAAGCATCGAAACTTCCTTGTTTGTGAATTGGCTGTAATTTAGGAAAGATTCACTTAGATTTCCCACACCTGCAGTCACGTTTTCCATTTCCTCCGCTAGTTGTGAAATTTCCTTAGTCAATGTATCGAAATTTGATTTCACGACAGATAGTTGTCGGTGCATTAATTGGAACGAATCCTCATCCCGTTTATGTAGGAATTCCAACTGATGGTAGACCTTTCTAGCATCTTCGCTGTCCATCGTTCCGAAGGCCCATTTGGAAAATCCTCCGATAAACTCTAGTGCGCGCTTTTGACGCTTCGAGTGTATCAATTGCCTCATACGATTTGCTGTTTGTCGTAAGTTTACGATAGTTGTCTCTGTCTCCTGGGCGACCAAATGGCAATGGCGTTGAAAGTCATCGTCCGCAATGCTCCTGCACATGGTTTCTAGCCTGTTGTCACATTTTTGCACCATCTGAATTACCCGTAGTCCATTGGTGTGAACTTCGACAAAATTGTCCACGTATCACTGTAGAATACGGCTTGTTCTACCGTTTCAAACACTACTGGTGATGTTTTTTGTAATGACTGGATCTTGTATGGTTTCTCATTCTGTGTCTGCCCGGGATAGAAGTTAATAACTATTTGTACAGTTAATGCAAAATACCGTAGGTTGAACATTTTCTTTTCAACTCGATAATTAACTATATATGTGTTTAAGAAGTGTTTTTAGGCAAAAAAAAACTAAATAGAAAAATTACATATAGTCAAAGATTGTATGTATTCTCAAAAAAATTTTATATAGTACTAGATTTATCATATATGTATATTATGTAAATAATATGAATGTAATGTGCCTTTCCTTATGAACTCGCTTTGTTTTTCCTTTGTAAAGAACTGAAAAGAGAAAAAACAAAATTAGTTAGGTGAACTAAATTAAGCATATTAGAACTTTTCCGTTCCCTTTTAAATTTCCTATATTTGAGGCAGTGGGTAAAGCTTGAGTAGTTTAATTTCCGGTCCTATCTATACCTGTTAGCGTCGAAGGTTAGTGAGTGTAATTATTAGTGGTGAAAAGGTTTTAGTTTAGGATATTATTCATAGTATGTGTTTAAATTTAACTATAATTAACTTGATTATGATAAGCCTTAAGTTGGTTGTTGTGTACTCGTTTTGTTTTTCCACCTACTCGCATATTAGTATTAACAGAATCATTCACGGACACCATCTCATAGGGTCCCAACCAAATAGCTGAAAACTTATTCTTTCTAGTAGGATTTTTAAGCAGGACTTTTTCCCCAACCGCAAACGAAGCAGGATTGGTATGATGGTCGTATTGTTGTTTTGATTTTTGTTTTGCCAGTGCCAAATTTTTCCTCGCTAGTTCGTGCGTCTTCTGTAGTTGATGCTGAAGGATTTTTGGATAATCTTCCGCATTATACAGAAATGTAGCTGTTCTTTTTAAATTTGTTGGCATTTCGAATTCAAAACCATACAAACTTTTCGTTGGTGTCAGTTTAGTAGCTGTATGCACGGTGTTATTATGGACATGCATCGCCTGTCTTAACCATTGGTCCCAGCACCGATCGTCATTGTCAACAAAACTCCTTAGGTATTCCGCTAAGGGTCTGTGACTGCGTTCGAGTGAACCATTAGCTTGTGGATGATATGCGGTAATGTGAACTTTTTTAACTCCCAGAAGCTTACAAGTTTCTGAAAAAAGTTTCGAAGTAAAATTAGTTCCATTATCTGTGACGAGTGTTTTAGGTATGCAGAACCTTGTAACAATCTCCTCGTAAAAGGCTCTTGCTACTGTAGATGCTTCCGCATCTGGAATGGCCACACAAGTCATATACTTTGTCAGGTCGTCCTGGAATGTTAAAATATACCGGTTACCGGAATACGTCAAAGGAAGAACACCGACCATGTCCATGTATACCTTATCGAATGGGAGGCATGGGGTGTCTGTCAAAACCATTGGCATTTTGGTTAGTTTGCCTGACTTATTTTTTTGACATTTTTCACAGTTCCTGATATAATTTGCAATGTCCTTTTGCATATTTTTCCATCTAAACTGACGACGAATTCGTGCATAGGTCTTCGCCATTCCCGGATGTACTCCAAGTACGGATTTGTGGAAATCGCGAAGAACTGTTTGTATGTCTTCAGGCTTTTTTAGAACCTGAAAGTCATCTCTACTTGCTTGCTTGTTGTTATCCTTTTCAGTAGTTTGTTTATTATTCTTTTCAGTATTTATTTTTTGAGTCTTACTCCTAAATCCTACTTAACGCATCTGCATTGCAATTTGTTTTACCGGGCTTATAAATGATTTTATAATCGTATTCAGACAACTTGTGATGGAATCTAATAAGTCGTGTGGTTGGGTCCTTAACATTAAATACTCCTATGAGAGGACGGTGGTCCATGTAGACAGAAAACGGTCGACCTAAAAGATGTGTTCGGAATTGCTTGCATGCCCAAACTATGGCAAGCAATTCTTTTTCTATAGTCGAGTAATTTTTTTCTGATTTATTTAGTGAACGGCTAGCATAAGCTATAGGCTTGTCTTCACCCACATTACCCTGGGATAAAACAGCTCCTAAAGCTTCGTTGCTGGCATCGGTTGTTAAAATAAATTGTTTTGTAAAGTCTGGAAGAAATCGCTTTCTTAAGGAGCTTAAATGATATCTCACAATCTGGGTACCATTTGAAACTATTTTCTTTTCTCAACAAGTTTGTTATTGGGGCAGCTATTTTAGAAAATTATGGAATAAATTTCCTATAATAATTCGTAAGTCCCAAAAATGGTTGCACCTGTTTTATTGTTTTAGGTATGGGAAAATCTGAAACATATTGGGTTTTGGCTGGGTCAGGTGAAGCTCCAGCTTCAGAGCATATATGTCCCAAATATGATACTTCACGGCATAGAAAATTACATTTCTCGGTATTTAATTTGAGATTATGCTGCCTAAGTTTAGACAAAACCTTTGAAAGCTTTTCGTTGTGTTGATCTAGATTTTTACCATATATAACAATATCATCCAAATATACAAAACAATCAATGCCATGCAACCCAGTCAGGATGTGATTCATTATCCTTTGAAACGTTGCTGGAGCACCGGTTATACCAAAGGGCATTCTATTGAATTCGTAATGTCCTGTGCTGGTACTAAACGCCGTTTTCGCTCTATCAGCTGGATCGATCAACACCTGATGGTAGCCACTTGCTAAATCCAAGGTGGTGAAAAATTGGCAGTGTCCCAACTGATCAAGAATTTCTTCGATTCTTGGTAGGGGGAATGCATCTTTAATTGTTACTTCATTCAGTTTCCTAAAATCTACAACCACCCTCCACCGTTTTTTGCCTTCAACCGATTTTTTGGGTACAATAAGCAAAGGCGAATTCCAAGGAGATTTGCTTTCCGAAATTATGTTTTGGTCAAGCATCTCTTTCACTTGCTTCTCAATTTCTTTTTTATGGATCTCTGGCGTTATATATTGCTTTGTGTTGATCGGTGCTTGGTCAGATTTGGTGGGAATGTTGGGGGACAAAACGGAGGTATAACTTAAATTATCACCTTCTAATAGAAAGACATCAGAAAACTGAATGCATAACTCCTCTACAGATTTTTTTTCCTCCTTGGTTAGATTTTCATCTATTTTAATGGAGCTTAGAAGATTATTTATCCGTTCATTACTGGATTCCCTTTTAAAATTTGTTAATATTTTACCTCCGTATTCATTGTTTTCAATAATTTTGAAGTTTTTTAAATTTGAATAGGTAGGCATGAAATTTGTGTCCATGACATAGTCCTCTGTTGTGCAGTTTAAAACAGGGACATGGACGTAATCGTTATTTACCTTAACAATTGTGTTTCCTAAATAAATTCCATTATCAATTTCCTGCGAATGTATAAGCAGTTCATTTGATTTTGAATTTGGGATTTGGATCTTCACAATTGTCTGTGTCCGAGCCCCAATCTTGCACTGCACAACTTTTTCGTTCAGTGAAGACATGGTAGCTAGACTCGAAGGCAAACATTTGAGGGGTAAATCAATTAAGACTTCCCTTTTTCCATCTAAAAACTTTATTCGTTTGGAAACTGCGTCGATGATCGTGTTATTCCATAGGATGTCACGACCTAATATACCATCCGCAGGTATATCATCGTCTTCGACTATGTTCCATTTAGTCGAAAATTTTTTTGGGAAAAGTAAATTAGTCTTAATTGTACCCAATGTTGTGCCTACACCACCAAAAACACCACCTAGTTGCTTTGTTTCTCGGGTGTTAATATTGCTAGCATTTTCTAGAGAACTTCGTTTAAGTAAGCTCGAGTCTGCCCCTGTATCAACAAGAAGAAGTACTTTTCCGTACTTAGCTAATGATGTGGGCAGCTCGACGAACACATCGTGCTTACGAATGTTCTTAAATGTATACAATATTTTCTTCAGGTTAGTTTTTTTTCGTCATAGCGAACTGGTTCAAATACTTACAACAAAAACTCAAAAACGTATTCGCCAAAAAGACAAAAAATTTATTAAACATTACGCGACACTTACTCACAACCAAGTGAATATTCGCAATTAATAGCCATAAATTTACTTGATCTAGGACAACTTTTGCCCCAGACACAGGTTCTATAGTTTTTTGCTTCGTTTTGCTTACCGACTGAAAAGTAAGGAAATTTAACTCTTTTGAGTAAGTTTTCTGATTTATTTTTATTTTTTGTTGTTTTTTGTGCTGTAATGACATAGGTGGTATTTGGCTGCCTAGCTCTGATGACATCATTTTTTTATTTGAAGAGGGATTTTTTGGCGGTGTTTTGTTTGTGGAGTGTACATTTGGTGGGGCACAGTTTATTGAATTAAACTGGCCACCGGGCCGTTTCCCGATTGTTCCTTCAGATAATTCCTTTTGGAGAAACAATCCTCCTCCACATGCCCCATCCTAGAACACCACTTTCATTTTATTCTGGGCTTTTGTGATGTTACTCGTGTAACACGTATTTGTGAACGTTGGCAACTGTTTTGATTATGCCCATAATCTTCGCAAGCATCACAGTATGGTGTTCTTTTGCGTATTTGACACTCGGCATAAGTGTGATTTTGTTTTCCACAAAATCCACATTTTGTAACAGAATTTGCCGTTCTATTTACGTGTCCAGTACTTGGATGGGGGGGAGTCTAGATTTACCTGGTTATTTGATTGATGTAACTGATTGTTGGGTGGTTGGAAGTGATTATGATATTGTGGTGTGTATGAGTTTTGAAGACTATGTATATTTGTTGAGGCCAGGTGGGTGGGTACGCACATGGTGAGATAGCACTGAACACATTTGATTGAACTCCCCAGTTGTTTTGAGTTCCCATTAAAAGGGATGTTCTCTGCGCCAAATCAGCCAACTTTGTTAAGTCAGTTTCAGCAGTTGTCAGCATAAACTGACGCAAAGCAGGATCATACAATCCCATTTTGAAAACCTTAACTAAACTATTATTGAGTTCAGCCACCAACGCTATTGATTGCGCTTCACTGTAACGTGAACCAATAATCTCTTTCGCTTTCATTTTCAGCGTGAGTAAGCGTCGAGCGAATGACTGGAAATCTTCATTCATCAGTTGGTGTGATTGATTAATTTTAAGCATCACACTGTCAAGAGTTATAATTGTCAGATACGCTGTTTTTATAACTGACTCCAGTTCTGCTAAGGTTTTGGGAGGATTAGATCTAATTAGTTCAAATGCATCCCCCGTTAGCCTTGTGGAAATGCAGGCCACATACAAGTCTTCGGCTTCACCTGCCTCTAGGCATTTCAACCCTAAATGGCAAGCGTTTATAAACTCGTATACTTTGCTTGACAAGTCCGGTGTCCTTTGCCCTGAAAATAGGGGTATGACACGGGAAACAATCTTTGTCACCTTTTCGTATGACATATTGTATATTTGACTGTTAATTGGTTCTACCTCCACCAATTCTTGTCTTAAGTTAATATGGTGCTTTTCGATACCTGTGACAGGAGTCTGAACACCCTTATTTACAAGATTTTTAGTGACACGGGTTTTTGGAGACGATGTAAAAAACAGGGGTAAAAAATTTTTTGAAGAATCAGATGAAGCTGACTTTGAATTTTTTCTTTGCAACTCCTTTTGGGCTGACAAGCTTTTATTCAACTCACTTGTTAGTTGGTCAAGTTGTTCGTCTGCTACTTGTTGGAGTTGCTTTTCAGACTCCTTACGCAATTTCTCGCTTTTTTCAAGTTGCTTGACTAGCTGTTCTGTCTCTTTAGTGGTTCTATTTCTTATATTCTGTACGGCCTTAATATATTCCGTCAGAATCGCGTCTGTCGTTTCAATACGCTGAAATTGACCCCACTGAGAGCTAAGCTGAGACTTAACCAAACTAAAAACCTCGGGATTTAAAATATCCTTAAGTTCTGAAAGGAGTACCTCGTTGAGTTCTTTAAGTTGTCGCCGTTGCTTTTTTTTCTCTTTTTTAAGAGTTTCTAGTTCATTAAATCATTAAGTTGGGCCTCAATTTCTCTCTTGGCCATTAACTTTATTGATATTTACAAGGAACTTCAGGCTTCAACCCAAACTCAACCAAAAAACACAATCAAACTAGTCTTATTAATATTCAGAAAAAAAATAAAATTTCTTTAAAGAAGAGGAGAGGAGGGTTGTGATGTATGTGTTCAAAAAAAATCAATTATAATGAAAAAATGTAAATTATGTTAAACTTAAATAAAAAACATCAACACAATATAATCATCAAAATTCTTACCAGACCTTCTATTTTTAGTTCACTTTGTGATAAAATTAATTTATTTCACTTTCAAACTGTTTTATTTTTATCGATTCACTTTTCTCGTATGTATGTATGTATATTTTTTTTTTTTTACTATAAATTTATTTATTTCACTTTACGACTGTTTTATTTTTATAAAAAGATTCGCGTACCGGCTGCGCCAATGTTAAATATGCATTACTCGGGTAATATATTATAACAAAATATTAAGTTTGCGATCAAGAAAAATAACCAAACACTCACGTTCGCGGTTAGAATCAGACTCAGCCTGGTTCTGGCGACCTACCTGGAACTTCTTGGTTAAACTTCCAAAATGCATTACTCAGCTTTGACCTACTGAGTTGCATTCTGGAAGTTGACTTGTCCCACTAAGCCATTGCGTCACAATAAGTGTGAAACCAAAAACTGTCACTATGCATAATAGTTAATTGTTATGCATTCTGACTCAGTGGGTTAGGAGGTGAGACATTTAAAGTTAATAAATATACGTATGTATAACAATAAAATGTGAGCGAGATGTTTTGAGTCTTGGACTATCAGCAAAGTAGGTAGTCGAATGGCAGAACAATTTCGCTCGCATATATACATATGTTAAAAGTTGGAAGAGACTTGTTGGTGCAAGCTGCGTTTTCAGAGGTCCTTCCAACAAACTTCCCTTTATTTCGCCAAGGTTGTCCAGAGTCTTCGAAGATGAATATTTCGTCTTTCGATGTCCTGGAAATCAAAGAGAAATCAAATTAATAAGTTTCGAATTGAAATTTTTTATTTATTGTTTTTTCTTGTTTTCAAATTTTTATTTTTTTGGAAAATTTATACCTTTTTGAGATTTTTATTACACATTATTTTTTTAATGTTTTCAAATATTTCTTTTTTTTTGAACAATTGGCAAGTGGTGATTTTGAAAATAGGTTTTCAGTTTTTTAGTTTGCGGACGGCAATCTTAGGGAACAGAAACAAACAGATCTTGGATCTTGAATTGTGCCTTTTTTTGTTTCGAATTCTTACGATTCACACCCGGTTTTGGAAATTTCTGTGAATTCTCTTCTTTCCGGGATCGAGATTTTGTTTGATTAGTTTTTCTTCTCCAGTAAGCATTTCGAATTTCGACAGGGTTTGGTCTTTTGTCTGAAGTTGAGTGGGGAAGATCAACACCTATTCCTATTCTTGAGTAGGCATGAATAATAGGCGTCGAGTATTAATTTACGACGACTTAAGTGTAATAAACGCTCAAGTTTCATAAAAGATTTAGGAACACTATTGAACGCTTCAACCTTGACACTACTTTTAGTTTTTCGGAGCATTCATACTCAAGAATTGCAAGTTCAACCATGCAGAACAGTAGCAATCCAAGGGGTAGCAACGAGGCTTTGCAAAATGATTTACAAGATCAAAATCCTGTAGTTGGTCAGAGGGCAGATCCGACCGAAGCGTTAGCTGCACGTATCGAGAGAAATATGGTTGATAATCAAATTCGACTTTTCCAACAAATGGATGTTTTTATGGTGAATGTCATAAAAAAATTGGAAGGGCTAAATTTAGCAGCTCCTTCACAAAGCGTTCAGCCTAGGGAAAATTTAATTGGCGCATGGGCTGAGTCCAGACCCATCGAGAATTTTCAACCGATGCCGAGACCTAGAAGTTCCGTTTCTCCATCTGCCTTCAGTACACCTGAGTATAGCAAATGTCGATTGGACAGGTGGAACATCAAGTACGACGGAACAGATAATATTTCCGATTTTCTTTTTAAGGTGGATAGGATGCAATCATCGTCATCTTACACCGACGAGCAGATAGCTGCAAATTTCCACATTTTGCTCAGTGGAAAAGCCAATGAGTGGTATTGGTGTTTCTTGAAGAGAAATAAGACAGCGAAATTAGCAGAGGTGAAGTTGGCGATGAAAAAGGAATTCGGACGGTTGGAAAGCGACTTCGATATTTATATGCGGTTGCTGACCCGGAAACAGTGCGTCAAAGAATCTTTATACTTTTATACTTCGATCGTTTTTCTGAACGACCGTCTTAAAGAGCCATTCGATAGTCAAAAACTCGTACAAGTTATCCGGAATAATGCTAAGGATAAATTAGGTGAAATTTTGCTTTCAGCTGATGTTAAGGACTTGGAGCAATTGCGAAATAAGGCTGGGTAAGCTGAGAGGTTCTTGGCGAAACGAGCTTCTTCCCAGAAAACTGTGAATGAGATTGCGTTCGATGAAGACCAATCGGATCTATATTTAGATGGGGAGGAAGTTGCGGCCATTTCTTCAGGGCGAAAAACGATTTCAACAGCAAATTATATATGTTGGAATTGTGATCAAAAAGGACATGCCTATCACTATTGTCCTTCTAAGGTTAGGAATCTTTTCTGTTTTCTGTGTATGGCGAAAGGAGTTACCACCATCGAGTGTGGCAAACATTCGGGAAATGGTCAAAGGAACGAAAAGAGCGGGGAAATTCGTTCCTCACGGAGCAAACCCGATCACCCACAGCAATAGAACCCGAAAAGCCCAACACCGTTAGTGAGATAAATAAATAAAATCTTGGAACGGGATGAGCCTCTCAGCTCCCAAATCACTCAGTGTCATCCTATAAACAGGTACGCGCTAAAATCTCTTCACTAGCGGAAACTAAATTATTATAAAGTTCGTTCTCGAATTTTCGGCCTTAATAGTAGTTTAGCTACATCGAGTATCCTAAGATGTTGGCGCCGGTATCGAAAAAGGAAAAAAATTCCCAAACAAATTGTTAAACAATTATCACTTCTCATTCAGAATTATCACTTCTCATTCAGAATTTGTTTATGGGTTGTTGGATAGCGGTGCTTCCATATCTGTGTTAGGAAAAAATTGTTGGGAATTGGTTAAGAGGGTTGGAGTAAAGGTAGAGTCGTACAAAAATGTTGTGCGAACTGCAGACGCCATGTCTCATGACATCGAAGGCTTTTGTGAGATCCAGACCCAATATAACGTTTAAAAAAAACTCTAACTTTTTACTTAATTCCCAACCTGACTCAGGATTTGTACCTAGGGATGAATTTTTGGAGAGATTTTAACTTAATGCCCGAAATAAATGAGATACAAGCCGACGTCGGCTTAAGCGAAGAAGAGGTAAATTTTAAGGATGAGGCTGAGCTGATTAATCTAACGCCTAAGCAAAATTCTATATTAGAATATACCAACAAATTATTTCCTAATTTTGTCATGTTAGGTTTGGGGAAGACAAATCTCGGTTGTCACGTTATTGATACGGGAAACGCGGTCCCGATTAAATCCCGTCACTATCCATTGTCTCCGGTTCGTCAGGAAGAGGTTTATAAGGAATTGGACCGCATGCTAGGACTTGGTGTTATCGAGGTTAGTAACTCACCTTGGAGTTGTCCTGTTGTTTTGGAAGCCTAGGAAGGTTCGCTTATGTTTAGACTTCCGAAAAGTCAACGCGGTCACAGTTAAGGATGCGTATCCACTGCCTCACATTAAAGGATTATTAAGTCGAATCAGGGACACATATATGTTGTCACGGGAATTGACTAAAAGTCGCGTATTGGCAAATACCATTAGACGAAAAATCCAGAGAAACGACGGCTTTTGCGGTGCCTGGTAGACCACTCTACCAGTTTATAGTAATGCCATTTGGCCTTAGTAATGCAGGCCAGACAATGAGTAGAGTGATCGATCAGGTAGTGCCAAGTTCGCTCCGTGAAAATGTATTCGTCTACCTAGACGATTTAATAATTTGTACTGCAGACTTCGAATCGCATATACGTATCCTTAACGAAGTGGCTGCTTGTCTTCGCAGGGCAAACCTAACTACTAGCATTGATAAGAGCAAGTTCTGCATGCGAGTGATTAAGTATCTCGGATACATTGTTGGCCAAGGTACTTTGAAAACAAATCCTGATAAAATCGAAGCAATGGTAGATTTTCCCTCCCCACTAGCATAAGACAGGTTAGGAGATTTCTAGGTTTAACCGGATGGTATAGACGGTTTATTAAAAACTATTCCGATTTAGCTGCGCCCCTTACTGACTGTCTGAAAAACAAACGGAAATTCGAGATAACACCTGAGGCGGTGAAGGGGTTTAACAGGTTGAAGACTGCACTCTCCTCCGCTCCTGTATTGTCACAACCGGATTTTACTAGGGAATTCACGATCCAGTGTGATGCATCTTCGGAAGGTGTTGGTGGTGTTCTCTTTCAGTTGGATGAGTACAACAACGAGAGGCCGATAGCATACATGTCTAAGAAACTTAATAACTCTCAGAAAAATTACACGGTGACTGAGCAGGAGTGTCTTGCAGCAGTCTTAAGTATACGAACATTTAGGCCCTACGTTGATGGATTACCTTTCAAGGTCATAACCGACCATTCTAGCCTTAAATGGCTGATGTCAATGAAAGAGTTGAGTGGAAGACTCGCTCGTTGGAGTTTGGAACTCCAAGGTTTCAATTTTACTATTGAGCATCGAAAGGCATCCCTCAACGTAGTACCTGATACCTTATCTCGTATGGATCTGGAAGAGATTTCTGCAAAAGTAACTGTGAAAGAATCTGAGATCGACGAGAATTCTTCGACAATGTTATGCGGTGAAATCGATCTAGACTCAGTAGAATTTGATTCGGAGCAATATTCCCAACTGAGAGAGAACATCGTTTCGAAACAATCTGCACTTCCTGATCTAGTTGTATCGGGAAAATTCATATACAAAAGGGTTAGTTTCAGGAAGGGTGATGTGAACGAGGAGGACTAGTTATGGCGTCTTTGGTTGCCGGAAGCTCTCACTTACGAATGCATTGAATTGGCTCACAATGCGAAGCTAAGTTGTCATAGCGGTTTTACAAAAACCTTTGCTCGTATTAGAGATAAGTTTTATTGGCCAAAAATGGTATCAGACATCAAGGCATTCGTGACTGATTGTGAAACATGTAAAATGGTCAAGGCCCCTAGCACTATTCTTCGACCACCTATAACCAAGCAGATTGTTTCGGAAAGGCCTATTCAGCGGCTTTATGTCGACTTCCTTGGACCTTATCCACGTACAAAGCGAGGAAATGTGTACGTTTTCATCGTGGTGAATCACTTCACCAAATTCACTTTTCTGAAAGCAATGCCTAAAGCAACCTCTGCTAGAATCATCAGTTTTCTAGAATCTGAAATTTTTCATACTTTTGGGACCCCTGAAATGATTCATTCCGACAACGGACGGCAATTCGTGTCCACTGAATTTAAAAACTTCCTGGCAGAGTACGGCGTTAAACATGTTCGCACAGTGGTGTATTCTCCGCAGGCTAACATTTCCGAGCGAGTCAATCGCAGTGTTCTGAGCAAACTTAGAGTCTGAATTTCGAAACAGCAAAATGATTGGGATGTCCAATTGTCTAAAATCGCTTGCGTCTTGCGTTCAGACATATACGATTCAATAGGATGTCAACCGTATTATGCTCTCTTCGGTCAAAACATGGTATCACACGGCGCTACCTATCGAATCTGCGCGACTTGAATGCTATTGAAGACTCGGAAATGTTAGTCTTGCATAACGCACTAAAAACCACGCTTGCCAGAAAGAAGTTGTCGGAGAATCTTTTCAGGGCATACGTTAAATCTAAGAATACTTATAATACTCGTGCAAAACCAGTTATTTACCAGGTAGGCCAAGAAGTATTCCACCGAAACTTTTCACAGAGTAACTTTGTGAGAGGAGTTAACGCCAAACTGGTCCCCAAGTTGATAAAATCCCGTGTTCGAAAAGTTATTGGAAACTGCATGTATGAACTTGAAACACCAGCAGGAAAACCATTAGGCATCTTCCATGCCAAAGATATGCGGCAATAACATCCTGAAAATAAACAAAAAAAATACACAAAGTATCGCTTTTAACTTGTTGGAAGTAAATTCTAAACTTATCTGACACTGTGCAGCCCGGCTAGTTATGTGGGTTCGCGACCCACTTTGTATTTCCACTTAATAAGGTCGATGCGCTCGAACAACCTTGTTTTTATTTATTTTTTATTTATGACGCCTTCACGCTGATAAAAGATAATTTAAGCCGAAACAAAATTCTTTTTTATATTCCCGTGGTTTGTAGTATCGACAATTGAAGAAAAAGACACCATGTACTTTAAAAGCGCAAGTAGATTTATTTTTTTGTTTGTTTACATTCCTGTAAGCAACCATCGACGATGACACTTTTTTTTTTTTATTCATTTTTATTTAATCTTAACTTATAACTAAATTAAAGCTAGACAAAATGCCTAATTATCAATTACCCCTTTACGGGCGCTCTAAACTAAACTTTATCTCTTAATACTAATGTCTTTCGACCTTAAATCTATTTTATTATTATTATTATAATTTTATTGGAAGTATAATACAATTGTACTAACAATAATTTAATAAAGCGTTAGCTACCAGGGCTTTTTGCTATTTGAAAAAATTCAAGTTTTAAATCAAATATTCTAAGTTAAGTTTAACTAAAATTAAATGAACAAGTTTTATAGTATCTTTAGAAATAATTGATAAAAGTTGTGTTAAGGGTTTTCCGGATGTATTTCTTGATATTCTGTCGATGTAGTCGCATTGTAGCATATGAGAGATGGTGAGGGGTGTGGTGGGCGTACAAAAGTTGCATGATGGCGGAGGTTGCTTTGAAATAACATGCTCGTGAGTAATCTTTGTATGTCCCATTCTTAGCCGAATATAATTTTTGGTCCAAGATGAAAGTAAGTCGCTAGGGTAAAGTGCTCTGTCTGCGTTTGGGTTGATCTTGGAATAGTGATGACGATACTCAAGCCAAGAGTTTTTTAAGTTAGATCTCATCGTCGCATTGCAGTGTTTTTTAAAGTCTTTGGCATTGAAAAAATAGAAACTGAGAAGGGGCTCTTTTTGAGCCTTTTTGGCTGCAAGGTCTGCGAGATTGTTACCAGCGATGTCCATATGCCCTGGAACCCAGGCAATTTTAAGGTTTTTCCTTTTTTCAATAAGTTTGTCACGTATGACAAGAATTATAGAAGAATAGTTGTTGATGTTTTTGATGGCATTGATTGTTGATAAACTGTCAGTAAAAATAATAGTTTTTTTGTTTTTGGTAGATTCGATAGCTTTAAGTATTGCAAATGCTTCAGCTGTAAAGATTGATGAGGAATTTTGCAACTCTTTGGTGATGTTAATGCCGTTTTCATTGACAACTGCGAATGATGTCCCGTCTATGGTTTTAGATGCATCAGAAAATAGGAAATGCCATCCCTGTTTCTTGTATTTCTCTGATGTTTCTTGAAATAGGGATTTATATATAACTTGATTGGTGCTAGACTTGGGATAGTTGTTAAAAATTGGAACGATGGATTCGCAAGGAAAATACCAAGGTGGGTATTTGCATATATATTTTCTGGTAGTTATGATAGGTGTGTCAAGTTTAGGTGCTTGATTGATGGCATTTTGAAGTGCTGAGGGATATTTAGGTATTTTTTTCCTTCTTAATATCTTAATAGCATCGTCTTGGATTGGTGATGATGATGAGAATGGTGAGTTGATTTTTTGTAAAATTTGCCACGTGAGGAGATCGATTCTATCAAATAAGTTAGGAAGTCCGGTTTTGACTACAATGTTTTTAATCGGTGTTGTACGGAAGGCGCCAATGCTAGTTCGTATTGCTGCATGATATGGTGTAGAGATGAGATTTAAAGCTGATTTTGAACATTTTCCATAAATCGGAAGCCCATAATCAATTTTAGAAAGAATAATGGATCGAATAATTGAGATAATAGTATTAATGTTGCAGTTAAATTTTTTTGAACTTAAAAGTTTTATCAAGTTAACCCTGGTAGTAAGGCAATTCTTAATATATATACAATGTTCCTTAAATCTATAATTTGAATCAAATAATAATCCTAGAATTTTTGAGCATTTTACATTTTTTATAATAATATTATTATGGGAAACCCCTTCGATAGATTTTTGACATTTGTTCTTACGGCAAATATGTAAAATTTCACACTTTGCTGTTGAAATAATTGATCCTGAAAAATTACCCCAATTGGATAAGTCTGAAATTAAATTTGAGAAAGTTGAAGATAAATCTGTGAGGTTTTTATGTTTTGAGAACAAAATCAGATCGTCAGCATATAGGACGTGGTTGATTTCAGGGTAGATATTAATAATTTTGTTAATCTCGTTAAATGCGACAATAAATAAAACCGCTGACAAGGGAGATCCTTGCGGAATACCGTTAGCTAAGCAATGGATCGGTGAATGAATTGAATTGGTTCTTATACGAAATTTTCGATTTGTAATGACTTGACATAATTTATAATTTTAGGACCGAGTTTCCAGTCGATAAGCTGTTTAAGTATTATGTGTGGACCGATCTTGTCAAAAGCTTGAGTGAAATCAATGGATAAGATTGTTGCGTGATTTTTTTCAGAAAGACTTGAAGAAATGAAAAAATCGAGATGCAGAAGTGAGTCGATAGTACTTCTACCTTTTTTAAAAGCGAATTGATTTTTATCTTTTAATTTGTTTTTTTCGATAAACCAAAATATACGTTTAGAAATAATTTTATCTAATATTTTTGAAGGACACGGCAGTAGTGATATGAGTCGGAACCCTGCTACAGTGGAATGATCTTTGTTTGGTTTCGGTATCGGAACAATTGTTGCCACTTTCCATGCCTGAGGAATAATGCCTTTGTCTAGAATGGTGTTGTAAAAGGAAAGAAGTTTTAATTTGAAAGAAATCGGTGAATTATTGAGCATCGAGTATGTGATTCTGTCGAAACCTGGTGTTTTTCCTTTCGATGTATGTAAACAAGCTTCGAGTTCTATCAGAGAAATGGGAGTTTCGATCAATGAAGCAGAGGGAGAAGGTGTGCCAGTATAGACAAAAGGGGTTATATATTGAGTTTTTGCGTTTAAGTAATGGGGATGAAAGTTAGAGTCACTTTGAGAATTTTCCCATGTTTTTGCAAAATGAGAGTTGATTTCAATTGGATTAGTCAGGTTCGCAGTATCGGTTTTGATAACCTTTATGGTGTGGGGGGTAAAGTTACCTGAAAGACATTTTATATCAAACCACATTTTTTTTGGGGAAGAGTTGAGATTGATGCTAGATATAAATTTTTTGAAGCAATCAGATTTTTCAACTTTTGCAGCTCTCCGAAATGTAGCGTTAGCCTTACGGTATGCGATAAGATTTGGTTGGGATGGAGATTTTTTGAAGTTTTTAAATAGAGATTGTTTGTTTTGCCTTAAGTTGTGGAGATGAGGATTCCACCATGGGACAGTTTTACTATGAGGTTTGTGAGATGATTGAGGGATGCTACAGTTGGCTGCAAAGCGGATTGCTCTTGTGATATTACCAGCTTGTCTGTTAATTTCAGTGTAGGATGGTCTGACTGAGACTTGTTTTGAAAGCGTTGCTTGGAATGTTTCCCATTTAGCGTAGTCTGTAAGGTATTTTGGTTGGGATGTGGGAATATGGGTATTGTTGCCCAAAAGAAGCGTTGTAAGGATTGGGAAGTGGTCACTTCCATGTAAGTCATCGGCGACCTCCCAGGTTAAGTTAGGAGCGAGATGAGGAGAGGAAAGTGTTAGGTCAATTTGGGAGAAGGTACCGTGGGTAGATAGGTGTGTTGGACGGCCATCATTTAGGATAATTAGTTTATTGTTTGATATGAAGTTTTCGACCAACTTGCCTCGATTATTTATTGAGGGTGAACCCCAAGCGGGGTTCCAAGAATTAAAGTCTCCCGTAAGAATGATAGGAGTAGAAATATTAGAAATAATAGATTCAAGGTCAAGAGAATCAAATGTTTGGCTAGGTGGAATGTAAATGGAAACAACTGTCAATTTGAAGGACAATTCTATTTCAACAGCAATTGCAGAAATAGAAGAGGTAATGTCGATGAATTTGTGGGGAATGTTTTTGTTTACAAGTAGACATATACCCTGTTTGGAAGTTAAGTTGGAAGGAAGGTTGTGACATGAAACTGAATAGTTTTTTGGTGGAAAGATAGTTTGATTGTGTTTAAGATGCGTTTCTTGAAGAGATATTATGCATGGGTTTATTTCTTTCATGAGGATTTGGAGATTGTGAAGGTTATTGAAATAACCTTGTAAATTCCATTGTAAAATTTTAAGATTATTTGAAGCGGTAAAAGTGCCATTATTAATCGTACATCTAGGTGTACGGGTGAAACGGCGACTTTCACCTGGTGAATGATTATTCCCGCGGCCCGTGCGAGGATGCCGGCTCCCTCCAGTAAGGGGGGGGCCAGCATCAACGCCCGGGTCGCGGGTTGAGAGTAGAACATTTGTTTTATTATGAGGAATCATAATTATTATCAATGTTCATCGGTGAATTTGTTTGTATTAGTGATGGTATTGATGTGGATTGAGAGTAATTTTTCTGTGTAGAGTAAATAGAAAGTGATTCGTTTTAGTCAAGAGAATTTTTAGTTGATTGAGTATTTGTCTTGTTATAAATGTGTTGCTGTGAGCTAGAAGAGTGAGTTTTGGTTGAGAGAGGATTTTGATGTTCTGTTTTTGAGTAAGAAATTGAGTTTAGTGCTATGTTAGAAGTTGATGGATTATCTTTCGATTTGTTTTCTTGGGAGAGCAATTCAGTGGAAGAAGAAGGAATATTAGGATTATGGATAATTTTAGGTGTTTGTTCGTTGGTGAGGGAGGTGGAGGGATGGGAAGTTGGACTTGTTGTATTATCTTTTTTCAATTTTGATGAGTAGAGTTCGGGTGAGAAAGGTGACGGAATTTGATAACGTTCTCTTTGCATACGTCTAGCTTCAGCTAGTGTACATTTGTTTTTCGTTTTAATCTCTAGTACTTCTTTATTTAGGATATATCTAGGGCAAGTTTTTGTGGAGGCAGGGTGAGGACCAGAACAGTTAACGCATTGGGTACGTGTACATTCGGTTCCGACATGAAGGGGGAAATTGCATGTGTCGCAAGAAGCGGGATTTTTGCACCATTTCATGGTATGACCAAGTCGTTGACATTGCCGGCAACGCATTGGATTAGGCACATATTCGGTAATTTTTGTTTTGTACCAACCAATTCCGATTGTCTCTGGTATTTTAAATAAGTCAAAAGAAAATAACATAAGACCTGTCGGTTTGTTGTTGTTGTCGATTTTTTTTGTAAATTCGTAAACTTAGGTCACGTGTTGACTTTTTAGTTCTGAAATAATCTCGGTTTCTGGCAAATTAGGGAGCGTAGGCAATGCCTTTTGAAGTATTGAGGTTAGAGTGGAGTTTGATATTAACGGGACAGGTGGAATCTAAAGCATTGGAATTAATAAATTTTTCGGCAATGTTTTGATCTTTTGTTAAGATAAGGATGGAACCCTCTCTTAGTTGGGAGATTTTTTCGTATTGGGTGCTGATGGAGTCTATTTTTTTCTTAAGGACAAAAATACTTACTGATGTTAGTGGAGTATTAGGATCTTTGGGAGTTATGTGAACAAAACGAGGATTTTTAGAGAATGAATTTTTAGGAAGGGGAGGGAACTCACTGAAAATGACACTGGATGTTTTATTTCTTTTGGGTGGAGGGGGCGGAGGGTCGGGTGGTTCGGAAAGGGAACATAAATCAAGCGAACCGAAACGATTGCCCGAACGGATAGGCTTGGGAGCCATCCTTAGGAGCGAAAGGAACGAAAGAACTTATTTATGCAAAAAATTAAACGGTAGATTGACGGATAGAAAAAGGAAAAAATTAGAATATGAAGGGAAAATGAAAAAGAGAAATAGCGATTGGCAAGCGGACGCACTAGACTTGAGGAAATAGGTCTGAACGGTAGACTAAAAATAATTAAAACTAGATACAATTAACTTATATACTAACTAAAACTAACTTAAACTACTTAAGGTACCTAAAAATACCCAAAACCACTTAAAACTACTTAAAAACTAGAACAGCCACAGCAGCATATTTTTTGGTTTTTTTAATTTTTTTTTTGTATATTTTGTATACGCATGCAGACACACAGAGACATGCAACCCACACAGCCAAGTACATACGTACATACATATTCGTATGTACATACATACAGCTGCAGCTGCATGCACAAATGCCCCCGCAAACATACATATTTTTTAATTTTTTGTTTGTGCCACCCCGACTGTTCCTTATACCTAATTTACCTAAATCTACGTAAGTCGGCCAAGACATACCATTCTAATGGACTTTATGTATCATAATGCTGTTCAGAGAGCCACCAGAACTGGTTCTCTTGTTTCGCCCTATCCCTTCGGTCCAGATCGGACACAGTCCTACTGAACCGAAGGCGCTCTTCTCCACCTTGAGCGATGACGTCTCGACCATACAGGAGTCGCCTATCTACAGTTTTCCGGCTTACGTGGTAGATGAGCGGAACCGCCATTCCATCCTGTATCAGCCCTCGACTGTCTAAAAAGAGGAATGCCTCGGGAGGGATGTAGCCACTTAACCGCGCACTCTCAAAATATTCATTATTGGGGTAGTAAGCCCCAAAAATTAAGCTGTTGGTTGAGGACATTGCTCTTGCAGTGTGCCCCCGAATCAGCTTAAACAAAAAATTATCTATTCTGTTTATGTTGGCTCCGTTGTATAGAACCTGGTTGGAATAATATCTTGTGTACTCCGACTCTGGTGTTCTGTGTAATCCAAGGCAATGTCTAAGACATTGCCTCTCAAACACCCGAATCTTTTCCATTTGAGATGGGGCAACGTTGAACCACACCGGGCATCCGTAGGCAATCATCGGCCTGATGAGGGCCATGTAGCAAATCACCTTCACCCTGCTGTCAAGACGGCTGCTATAAAACAGTCGTTTTGTCAAGGCAAAGGCTCCCCTAGCCCTGGCCAAAGCAGCACCTATATGTCTGTCGAAATACAGGTACTGATCCAACCAGATGCCAAGGTACTTTACTACACTTTTACTCGCCAGTGGATGTCCATGTGGCCCTACGATCACCAGGTTGCGCCAGTTCTTTCTCGTATCCCTTGAGGCGCTAGACAACGGAGTCCTAAACAAAATAGTTTCTGATTTCTGGAAGTTGATTTTCAACTTCCAGTCATCACAATATCCCTGAATCTTGTCGAAGTCACTCTGCAGGAGATTTTTGATGACCTCAACTGTATGGGATGTTCTGTACGCAATTAGATCGTCGGCGTACGCAATTGCCTGAGTTAGACTACCTATCAGATCGCTGGTGTAAATGCTGAATAGAATCGGCGAGTTAACCGCTCCCTGCTGAAGACCATTTTTAATATTAAAAATTGCGGTAGAAGTTACATTGCCACTCTTGACAACAAACTTTCTACCATTTAGCATGTCATAAAGCATATACAATAGAGGTTTACTTATACCTAGTCTGGTTAGCTTTAGATAGAGACCTTCTAACCATACGGTGTCGAAGGCATTCTCCAAATTAACCAGACAGGCACCCGTACACTGCTTTTTAGTTTTGTTCCATTGGATATCAGAAACTAAATAATTTAGACGCGGCATGAATTGTTTCATGTCCCGCCTTAAAACCGAAGTGATTATCCGGGATGATATTTTTGTCCTCCGCCCATTTGAACAGGGCTCTATCAATAAATAGATAAATACTTTGCTCATACTTGGAAGAAGACTTATCGACCGGAGATTTGCCGGATTGGAGTTGTCCTTTCCCTTTTTTGGAAGAGGGTGCACCACAGCTGTCTTCCATCGCACTGGATAATATGCATTATTCAGCGCGTTGTTAAACAGTGTGGTATAAATGTCAACTGCTTCTTGAGGCAAATGTCGCAGTACAACGTTGGATATACCATCGACTCCTGCTGCCTTCATTTTCTTTAATGAATCAAAGATGAGCTGGAGCTCATTCTTCGGAATTAACAGGGGAATGGGCCCATTTCGGTCGGCGATTATGGCGTTTGCCAAATCTTCATCATTAAACCCGGTAAAACCAAGGTTCTCAGATCGCCATTCGGTTATATCGTTCCGGAGCCATAAGTGATGAAGCAGAGCTATGTTCTCCAGGTCATGATTCGGGCGAATGCTAGCATTCACCTTGTACACTTGCTGGAAAGCAGCCCCCACAGCCTCCACTCTCTCCTGCGGATCTTCGATTATATAGAGGTCATCGTCCAATACGGTATCCTCTGGGTCTATGCCTGCTGTCAGAAGTACGTCTCTGTTCTCTGTCGTCCTCTGGAGCTTAAGACACGGAAGATCGTTTTGATCCTTTCTTCTAAAAATCTTATTAGTTTTTGGGAACATACTTGGGTCGCTGGAGTTAACGGCACGAATTTTATTGTCCCAGAACAAATTAATAGCCAATCTATAATTTTCTTTGATCAATTGGTTGATGTTTTTGATGGACGACATCAGTGTCCTAATCTCCAGGTCTCGTGTATCAGTAAACCGCCTGTACAAGCGTTTTAGTCTTGTCAGTAGTCCACTTTTTTGTCTGTGAAGTGCGTCAATTGTCGCGTTACGGTATATATCAGTTCGTTACGTTCTTTGTATTTCGGTATTGTTCTGTTCATTGTTCGTAGAATCGTTTCGTCAATTTGTTCTAAGTATCTGTCGATTTCAGTATTTGTTAGGTTCCTTTCATTTGGTGGGGATATACCAATTGAACGTAATTCACTCAATAAGGCATTGGAGAAACGTGGCCAGCGCACCTTACTGTAATTGTAAGTATGCACAGGCACATACTCCTCCAACTCCATAAGCTGGTTCGAAAGTTGTATTACGGCGGCGAGTCCGCAGTGGTCACTGTCGTACTCGTTCGTTCGTAAACAATTTCTTGGCCGTTGACCCACAGCGTCAGTAATTGTTAGTCTTGCGTCTTTAAGCAATAGATCCAGATAGGCACCGCTTTTTGGGAACGATGGCCTGTCTGTGGCTAGAAGATCGATGCGATACTCAAGGTTGTATCGACCCATCCAATTAAATAGTTGGTTACCTCGAAGATTTTGTATTTGATTTCCCCAATCTGTGTGCTTGGCGCTTAAATCACCCGCCAATATATAGTAATTCTCTTCCGAGCTCAATCTTAAGCATTCAAAAAGCTTTTCAAGCTCTGTTATAAACTGGGTGGGCTGAGGTGTTTCCGGTGCATAGGCAGCAATCACATACATTCGCTTCTCCTGTTGGAGATGAATGCATATGATGCATGCCTCTAACGTCCGAAATTTTCGCACATCACTATTATATTATATTACCTTATGACTAATGCCTTTACGTATAAAGATTGCGACGCCTCCTCCATGAGTGGAGTTGGGTCGGTCTCTTCTTACGATATTGTAATTGTTGTTAGTCAATTTATGTTTCTGGTTAAGCTTAGTTTCGCTAGCCATAAAAACATCTGGACTTATGTCTTTAAGCAATTGGAATAAATTCGCTCTACGTTCGGTCCTAATCAGTGAATTTACATTTACAGCTAGGATCTTAAAGGGCCTCTCCGGCAGCGCCCGGAGTTGCGTTAAGATCGGCAAAACAGAGTAGAGATAATCCACCCTAGTCGCCTGCTCCCTGATCTGGTTTTGGAGGCCAGTCAACTGGCCCTGGATGGCCAGCAGAATGCCCATAATATCCGCCTGTGCCGCTGGCGCCTTAGGCACGGGGGCCTGTTGGGCGACCTTTGGTGTAGGCTGTACCGTGCTTCACCTTCCTGACGCCATTTGGGCGTAAGAAATTTGGGGGTTGACGGGCGTTGCTGTAGGAGGGCGCACTGTTGGACGCTTTTCTACCACTGTTTGCTTTGCTGCTTTATTGTTCTTTATAAGCTGAAACGTCGGGCATCCCCGATAATTATCGGGGTGTCCGCCGCCTCGGCAGATTACACATTTAAGCTGGATCCTATCTTCGACCCGTTCCCTTCCTAACTTACATTCATCTGGATTGTGGTGCTCTCCACACTTAACGCAGCGTGACTGTATTTCGCAGTTTGCTGCGGCGTGGCCGAACCTTTGGCAGCGCATGCATTGAAGCATGTCGCCGCGCCTTTTTAATTTGTCCCAAGTTACAACCTGGTAGTTGAGGACGGAGATACTCCTCAAACTATCCAGTTTGCTGCTGGGTGAGAGTTGAACAAGGAAGAAGGGAAGACTCCGCTTCTCCCGCCTAGCTCTAACTGTAGCGAACGGCTTGACCCCGATATCGTTATTTAATCTTTTTATAGTAAAATTTTGACCTATGACCAACTTACACAGATTTATGGTATCCTGTAACTCCATTTTATAAGTATTTATGGGTGGGACCTTTTCTTTTTTCGTAATCGGCAGCTGTGGCTGCTGCTGCTGAGACTGACTTTTCTGTTGCTGTTGATTCTACTGCTTTTGAATCTGCTGCTGCTGTTTTTGTTGCGGTTGTTTCTGGGCTTGTGTCTGCTGCTGTTGCTGTTGTTTTTGCCGTTGTTGTTTTGGCCGCTCCTGTGGCTGTTGTTTTTGTAATTGTTCATTTTGCTGTTGTTGTTTTTGTTCCTCGATTTCTTTCAGTTGTTTCGCTCTGCGCGCTTCTAGCTTGGCCTTAAGTTGGCCTTTCAAACTTTGGATTTCTGTCTCCATTGTTTCAATTTGAGCGACCATTCTTTGTTCCTCGTCCTCCTCAGATGACGCCTCTGATGTGGAGAGGTTCACGAAGGCAGTACTATCACCCGTCGTGAAGTGCCCTTCTCCTTCCTCAGACATATATTCAATACCCTCTTCGGGTGAAGTGTCTAGCTGGGTTTGTCTTGCTGCCTCTGACGTCTCGTCTATATCGGACGTATTCACCCCAGCTGGCAGCTTTGCTGAGGTGGCCGTGGATCTCCTCTTCACCAAATTTGGTGCGCACTTGATCATCTTTCTGCGCTTTTGGTTAGTATCGGATGATGGTGCCGTTGTTGTTATTGCTGTTGATGTTGTTGCTGCAGAATCACTGCTTGTAATTGGAACATCTTTCGATGTTCCCTCAGCTGATGCCATCGCTGGCCCCATTGGTTCTAGGACACCTTTCGATGCCCCGGTGCTTAAGCTCCTCCTCCTTTGCTCGTTTTCCCAACCAATAAAGTTTTCCACTTCACGGTTGTGAAAAAAAGCTTGCAAAATTCTGATGCCCGGCTGGGAATCGCACTGGCGACCCTCGGATTCTCGGTCGGCCACTCTACCTTTGTGCTACTGCACCACTTAAGAAATCTTGATTTAATGTTATACTTAAACGCACACTCGAAATTTAATTTGGAAAAAACTGGGAAGCCGAAAACGTGTTAACACCTCCACAGTACGAGATCGACTGACGACGATGACACTCCTCAGTTAGGAGTGGACATAAAAGTGTCTTGTTTACATTTTTTTTCACTAAACCGTTTTAATTAAATTATGCTAGGGACAAACAAGCGGAACAATTATTTAATAAACAATTCAATTTAAATTACAGGAAGTCTGAGGAAGTGGTGGGGTTGTTATAACCCTTTGTACTTTTTTTTCCATGCTAAATGAAGTCCTCACCAATTCTTCAAAACTGTGTACCTAACGTAAATAGGTACTGACCTAATTGTTTATTTGAAACCCCGGAGGCCAGACATGACTTGGCGAAATCCTCAAGTTGGGTTTTAACCACATCGGACTTATTCCCATACTTAATGTCTGCTGGCTCTCGACATTGGGTTAGAGAGTGTCGAATGCGGTTTACAAAAGTGTTCAATGTTTCGAATTGGCTCTGACGGCTGGTTATGAGGTTATTAACTAAATCGTTATAATCCTCTATTGGAAGATATGCCGGGTTGAGTAATTCTTCGTAACTTTTAAATGTGGTTGGTTTTGTTGTTTATACTAAATCTAGCGCGTCTTCACGTAATTTAGTGTAGAGTATTTTTATAAAGAGCGCTTTGTCCTCTTTTTGAATGAATTCAATTATTTGACGGATGCATGTGAGGAAGGTCTGTAGCTTTTGGGCTACTTTTGGGTCCGTCCCTCCCGAAAATTCAGGGATGCCATGCGAAAGATTTAACAGTTTTTCAAAACCTAACGACATTTTGGGAGATTTCGAAATTTGGTAGAGATAACCGTTTAGGTGTATTTGCTTCTGAGATTTCAACCGAGAGTGGGGTTAATAGGGGCTTATGTTTAGAGGTTAGGTGTGTTGTTCATGATAAAAGTTCTCACGTTATTAACACGAGACTTAAAGGGACTTCCCAGCGTTTTAGTTTCAAGCATTTATTTTTTGAATTTGAATCTATATTTAAAAAATAAAATATCAAATTTTGAAATCATTAGGTAACTTGTTTGCTTATACGGAAATTTTGTAAGTTTAAATAATTAAGTAAGATGGGCTTTATAGACATAAACACATTTTTAAGAGTCGCAAATTGATTTACATATAGTAGTAGGTAGTTATGATACACATAAGTATATATGTAGTTGAGCAACAATATCTTGCCGCTTCTATTCTGGCACGACTGAAAATATAAATTTGGATTAGATTTGCCAGAATTGCTCGGATTTCCTCAAAAACTTTATTTTGCTTGATGAAAAGATTTTTTTTTTCTCTATTTATGTGAAGTAATAAGTGAAAAATTTACACTTCAAAAAGTGTAGAATAAAATACCGGTAGAATACCGATAAATATTAAAATAGACTCAAAAACTCAAATTAATCGCACAGTTCTGTATTTCACTTTTTTGTGATTTTGAGGAACGAAAGTGAATTTAGATGTATTCTACATAAAATAAAGTTTGTAAATAGTTCAATCCGAATGTGGAATTTTAGGGTTCTGAAAATGAAAATTCGTGTTCTACATTCCCAATATTTTTTATACAAATTGTCTGTAACGATTATTTGACAGTTCGAAAGCCAATTCGAAGTGAATTGGAAGGAGTTGAATCCGCTCGAAATGCAGAACACGTTATTTCCTTTTAAATGAAATTTAAATTCGTTTTGAATAAATTTTTTCTCGGAATGCAGAACATGTGTGAATTTAAAATTTTGTGGTTCGGATGATGCTACTAGAGTTAGAGGACACTCCAGTTTTTGATGTTATTTATAGCCTCTTTATCAGCACCATCCTACCGGCTGCACCAATGTTGAATAATTTTGTATGTACGTCCAACTGGACATATCAGTCGAAATGATAGAGGAGAGAATTTGAACATACCTAAAAAGAGGATTCCAGTTTATCAGTTTATTTAATTGGCCTTGGCGGCCCTATTGAGTGGCCTTAGAAGGCCTATATGTTTTTGCCAGTATATTTGAATAGCCACTGGCGGCTATTTTGGATGTGGCCTTAGAAGGCCAACTTATTATTACTTGGAAAGAATAGAGGGGTTAGTGATTTACCTTGCGATAGTTCAGGTTCTGGTAGTGAATTGAAATGAGAGACTGTGTACCTTTTGTTTTTTAGATCAACTGATTCGATCAACTGATTGCTTTATTACTATTTTCCGACAATATTTATACAAAAATATTCTTAACCTATCATCCCTACCAATTTGCATTTGCTTTAAGTTTACAAATTTGCTATAATTAACATTAAAATATATCGCAATTAATTGCCCTACTATGGACATGCTAAATAAGCAATCCTCAATAAATATTCAAAATATTCAAATGCAATATTTATTAATTGTTAAATGAGCATTACTCAATTATTATTATCGTGAATACATTTTCTACACATACGTTTAGCGTCATTAATTTCATTGCTTGATCCAGTTATGCTTGTTTTCATTAAAGTGCATTCATAATTTAATCAGTTTTAGACTACCTTCTCTCATAGTCGGTTTGTTTTGCCTCTAATAGTCGGTTTATTTTGCCTTCATAATGTCGAAGAGTTGCGCTAAATGCGATCAAAGCATTAAACGTTCCAAAGAAATAAAATACGTTAAATGTGATTACATTTGCGGTCGTTTTTTTCACAAAAACTGTGTAGAAATTAGTGACAGTGAATTTGATATAATTTCTAACAAAAGATTATTCTAGAAATGTAATTCATGTGTCAGTACTAATCTCTCTCATTTTATAAACAGTTTTAATGAACTTGCTTTAAGTGTTGAAAATCTCACAAAATAGTTATCTTCTTTCAAAGCATCTCATCTCCTAAATTCGCCTCGGCGAAAGCAGGCAAAGAAATCCGTATCAGACTCTCTAGAAATCCTAAATGACAATAATATTTTAATTGATGCTAACGAACAACAGCCTTTTGTAAACAATATCGAAATTGATCTGCAAAATAGTGCACCTTCATTCTCTAAACCTATCCAACACCCAAACTTTAACAATGAAATCCCTTCGATATCTACAAAATTGAATGATAAAAACCCAACAACAGCTTATGAAGTGCATAAACATCAAAACAATAATAAAATCAATAATAACAACAAAAAATCGAAAAGAGAAATGAGAATAATCGGCAAGGACTCTTCCAATGCTCTTAACGCCATACCCAATATTAAATGGCTTCATCTTTCCCGTTTTTTCAAACGAAACCACCTCTGAAGGCATTATAAAATATTTATCTAATAAAACCAGCCTTCCATCTAATTTATTTAAATGTTTTATGCTTGTTAAAAAAGAAGCAATCATTTCCGACCTACATTCGTTACATTCAAATTAAGTGTGCCGCAAGACAAATTATCTAATGTTATGGATCCTTCAATTTGGCCCCGTCATGTTAATGTAAAATATTTTTTTTCCATGGACAAAAAAGAGAAACCGCCTGCAATACTTCCTCGGTCTCTAGACGAAAAAGAGAATCCAGTGACCAGATTACCTGTGTTGCCACCTACGCTACCAACGATTCAATCTTAAATTCTTCAAGCCAGCCATCGACTCTTCCACTTTCACCAACATTGATATCATCATCGTTTTTCGCCTCAAAAAGTTATTCTCTCTTGAAAGGCTCACCTACACACACGCAAACCTCGTCAAATGATCCGTCATCATCTCAAACAACGTTATCATCTTCATCGTTATCATCACAAACGCATTCCGCTTCACCACAATCTCTCTTCGCTTGTGCATCGTTCTTAAAAAGTACTTCTCATCCGCCCACTCAAAATGATTTGAACAGTTTCCTTGGTTATTATCAGAATATTGGAGCTAGGCGCACAAAAATTCAACAACTTCTAATTTCGTCGTCTTCAGAACAATTTGATATTTTTGCTCTTACGGAGACATGGTTAACCGAAAAACACCACAATGCTGAGATGTTTAATTTGCAACAATACTCTGTATTTCGCAAGGACAGATCTTCTATTGTAACTGGATTAGGCAGAGGTGGAGGGGTGCTGCTCGCAGTGCGTTCTATACATGCATGTACACAAATGGTGTTACCATCGTCTCATTTTTCATCATTTGACATTGATCAAATTATAATTAAGGTATCATTTAAATGTAATAAAGACATTTTTCTTATAGTTAGCTACATTCCTCCTAAAAGCTCTTTAGATTTATATAAGGATCATATAATAAATATTAGTAGTTATATATCAAAATTAAGTATGAATCAGCATGCGATTATAGTAGGAGATTTTAATCTTCCAAGCATTAATTGGGTATTTGATGCAGATAAGTCATATCTTATACCATTTAATGTTTTAAATGAATGTGATTCTTTAGTCATTGATTCATTAACGTCACATAATTTGGTTCAAAGGAACAATTGTAAAAATAATTTATATCGTATACTTGATTTATTATTTGTTGATATGGAATTAGATATAACTGTATATAATTCTCTTTATCCTATTTTTTTCGAATTCTATTCATCATATAGCTTTAATATTTGAATTTAAGATTCTTAACTTTTTTAAATCTAATTACTTACCATTATTTAAATACAATTTTTTAAAAGCTGACTACATTAGCATAGCGAGTTATATAAAAAATCTACCAATGCCTTCGACCTTAATTTGCGCTGATGATTTGTCCAGTTATTATAACTCGTTTCTTAGTTCTCTAAAGGAAGCGATTGATTTTTATGTCCCTAAATCTGAAGTTAAAAATGCATCCAAGCCACCTTGGTTCAACAAAAGGCTTATTAATTTAAATAACAAAAAGAACAAGGCTTACAAAATGTTGCGAAAAACCCATTCTGATGCCAATTTGCATGTGAAATATCTTGACCTCGAAAAGAGTTTCAATATTTTAAACAAATTCCTTTACAAAAGTTATATATATTCCATGGAATCTAAACTAAAGAAAAATAGCAAATGTTTTTGGACTTTCATAAAAAATTAAATGAACTCAAATGGAATTCCCAAAAGTATGCAATATTTGGAAAATTCTTACACCAGTTTACCGACTATTTGTGATGCCTTTGCTGATTTTTTCAAGTCCAATTATTTGATTACTCCCAACTTCCACAACTTTTCTTCAGGACCATCTAAGAACTGTGTTACTATAGGCCAATTGAGTGTTTCAATATTAGATGTAGAAAAGGCCTTATTGGGCCTTAAGGAAGAAACAAATACTGGTCCAGATGGGATCACTCCTATACTATGAAAAAACTGTGCTACCATGCTATCTGGAATACTGTGTCTTATTTTCAATAGCTCTTTATATAATGGTAAATTTATTCCAGAATGGAAAATTTCCTTCGTTTCACCCATTCATAAAAGTGGCCCCAAACAAGATGTATGTAATTACCGGCCAATATGCAAATTATCTGCAATACCTCAGGTTTTTGAAAAAATAGTTTCTGATAAATTAACCTTTTTATTAAAGGAAATAAATTCCCCTTTTCAGCATGGATTTGTTTCTGGTAGATCGACATCTACAAATCTTACTGTTTTTACAAATTACATCTTAAATTCCCTAGAAAAGGGTTACCAAGTTGATGTTGTGTATACCGACTTTGCTAAGGCGTTTGATAGGGTACATCATATAATATTATTATCAAAAGGAACACCAGGTCCAATTTTGTTTCTCCTATTTATAAATGACCTACCTACTGAACTTTCTAATTCAATCTGTCTAATATTTGCAGATGACCTCAAATTTTTCAGATGTCTACAAAGTTTGACCGACTGTATGCTGCTCCAAGACGACGCAAAAAAGCTTTCCAAGTGGTGTAAAACCAACCAATTAACGCTAAATATTTCGAAATGTCAATTCTTCTCTTTTACTCGTTGTTTGATTCCAATTGATTTTGACTATATTATTGGCAATAATATTCTTGATAGAGTTTCGTTAAAAAAGGATCTTGGAGTAATTATTGACTCTAAGCTCAATTTTTTCAAGTACGAATAAGGCTAACTGCATGCTTGGATATATCTTTCGTAACTCGTATGGCCTGAAGGATCCTTACACTCTAAAATCGCTCTACATTGCTTATGTAAGGTCGGTTCTTGAATACTGCTCAGTAGTATGGAATCCATTCTATAACGTTCATTCAACTAGAATCGAAAATGTACGCGTTTCGTTTTTAACAAACTGCGACGGAATATTGAAATGCCGTCATATGATACCAGACGTAAGCTCATTGGCATCCAGACATTGGAAAACCGCCGCAAGATGTTTGCCATTATTTTCATTAGAGATATTATATCTGATCACATAAAATGTCATTGTCGCTTATCTTTTATTGACTTATATGCCCCTTCTCGAGAGCTAAGAACACGAACAATGTTTCAAAAAAAACCCCATAGGGTAAACTATGCCTTGAATGAGCCTTTAACTCGCTGTGTTAGAGAGACTAATATAGTTTCTAACAATAGTGATGTAAACTTTCACTTGAGTAGGGACTCATTTAAAAATATGTTAGCCTTATACTTTTTAACGGCTAAGTTATGAACACATTTTGTAATTATAATTTAATATTTGTATTAAAATCCATAGTATATTTGTGTTCAATGTACGCTCTAATTGATGATGTAAATAAATGAATAAATATTATAATAATTGTTGGTCATTGACCAGTGCATTTTTTTGTCATACCAAAGGATTATTTTTAGTCTAGATTTAGGTAGTTTATAAGCAAAAAATGAAAAATAACACGAGACCGAGTTTAAAAAAAAAAAGTATTCTTGGTAAAACAAAAATAAAATAAAATAATTAGAATTAATTAAAATAGATTTAAGGTCGAAAGACATTAGTATTAAGAGATATAGTTTATTTTAGAGCGCCCGTAAAGGGCCAGTAAATTAGTTGTAAGTTAATGATAATTAGACTAGTTTTAAACATTTTTGTCTAGCTTTAAATAAAAATGAATTTGGAAAAAAAAACCAAACGATCGCGTATGGTTTCAGTGCATTGTTTGAATACACCAACCGATCGCGTATCGTTTATTCACACAATTCTGTTGTTGGTGTCGAACTTGATGTTAATTTGATATTTTTTAATGTTTGTTAGGGAAGGCCGTGGTCATATTATCATTTTAATGATTGTTTAGGATGGTGCTGGTTATGTGAGAGCTCAACACTTTTGTTTATTATATGTTATGCGTCTCACACAACAAGGGGGAGGGAAGGGATAGATTTAATAACACCTTTAGTTTTTAAGCTAATATAGTTTTAATTCATTAATTAAGATAATAATAAAGTTTGTTTTTTTTAAATGAAATTAAAGTTTAAATTAAAAATTATAGTTTGAAAGAAGAGGTAACTTGATTTCAAATTAAATTTCACATGACTTTGTCTTGACTTGACTTTTCTTTACTTTTCTTAGCTTTCTTGACTTTATTTCGCACAATTCGATAACCGAATAAAAAAAGTTACATTACATTAGCTTCAAATTGTTAAAGTTCGAACACGGAATGATATGAAAAAAAAATGATGTTAAATTTAACAAGGTAAATGCCCAAATGTTTGGCTTTAATTTAGGGTGTAAAGTATAGTCATCCTACATAAATACATACATATATGTTCATCAAACTAAACCTAATATTGCACTTAAATGGTCATATTTCGTTTACCTACGAATAAACACTAAAATTCTGTTTATTATTTTTTTGTTTGTTATTTGAATTTTGAATTCAACTGTGAACACTGAACGATCTTTGGAATTCATTGTGCTCTTACTTAAAGATTGTTCAGTGACGAAAAAGTTAGAACAGAATAGAACAGAACATGACAGAACAAAACAGATTCGTGAGAAACTTCAGAACAACCTAGAACAGTCAGTCATCTGACAGAGATTATAAAAAAAAATCATTGTTGTTTATCTACAATTCAAATTCGTTTATTGTTGCAGAAACATTCTTAAAAATAATCTGAGATGGAGTTGAATTTATTTAAAAAAATATTTTTCATGAAATTGATATGTTTCCGACACAAAATTTGATTTATCAACTAAATCTAACAACGTAATGTTTTTTTTAACAACAACAATTGGTTTTGCCAGTTCTCACAAATCTGTTCTAACTTGTTCTACCTAAAAAGCAAGTGCGGAAAATCCTGTTCTAAAGTGTTCCAAACAGACTCATTGAACACTTAACCAGAACAGTTAAGAACAGAAATTTTCTCATTGAACAGCAAAATCCTGTACTTTTCTGTTCTAAAGTGTTCTAATCTGTTCCAAACAGCCTCATTGAACACACATTTAGAAAGCCTTAACAATTTCCAAATGTCATTAAGTCAGATGACATTTGTATTTCATTTCATTTCCATTACTTTTAGAATTACGTGTATTTATTTACCAAATGTTTTGGTCGGGATTCTTTTGGTTTACGTAGTACAAAGAAAATTAATTGTCTTAAGTTTAGAATAGAAGTAGATACTGTCGGTAACTATTTATGTATATTAAATGTAAAAGTATAAAATCGCCATCCTCACACAATAAGGTGAACCCAGGTAAGATCCTCTAGTACACGCTGATGTAAAGATGCTAAAAGTTGGAATCCACGGGTATTCCAAGGACAAGAACGAGAAATCTTAATAAATACAACATTCGTTGCATTGCTCTGTATTTATGGTAATCCACGTTTTGTATCTTTGACTGTTAATAGTGAGATACATGCGTGAACCCATAAAACACTTCGCTGAAAGGATGTGGCTCATTGAACGAATTGTACCAAGCAGAAACATACAAAAGCAACTTGGGTTACAAAGCCTAAAAGGGTAAATATAAGTAAGTTTAGTTTATTATATATTGTTATATGTATACATATATTTTCATAGTATTACATAAATTAATCTAATTATAAAATTAAGTAGTTTACTATTAATATATTATAACCCAGGTATCTATATATTGAACAAAATATATTCAACCATAATTAAGTATGTAATCGGATACGTAACATCACATTGTCGGGATCTGTTTTTATGACACCTCCACCAACAACAATTTTTTATGTCACCTCCACCAACAATGCTTAAAAACATTCTTTTTTTTAAAGTTGCGCGTTAATGATTTTTTTCTCTTTCCTGCGTATTGTTTAAAATATTAAAAGCTTTCCATAAACAAGTGCTTCATTTTGTTTCCCCCGTAAATCCGCCCATTATTTTTTCTGCCAAAATGCCCCCCAAAATGGTTAGAAAAAACCCAATCTAGAAACATGTCCGTTCCCGTACTCCCTAATACTGCGAAAATCCACGAATTTATACGAAAAACTGTCAAATCCTGTTCCCGTTCTATAATTTTTCGTAGTTTTTCCCAGAAGAGAGCGTTCATGGGAGAGTAAAAGATTTCACCATGCTGCGAATTTTAGTCCAAGAAATTTCTTTGGACAAAATTATGAAGTGTGTTCCCATACTTTGAACGCCTTGAACAACAATTTTTGACATTTTTTAAACGTCAACGTAAAAGCGTATTTTTGAAAATATTTATTAAAGATTTACGTGAAATTATTTTTTAAAATAACCAATTTGATATCACAAATTTTAATTTATTGCACGGATAAGCCCGACCAGACTATAAATTCCATTCTTTTTAACTTTTGAAACGATTCACTTTTCAACCGACAGCTTATGTATTGTGTTTTTTCTTTTTTCATTCATTTGACAGTCTTCATAATTTTGTCCAAAGAAATTTCTTGGACTAAAATTCGCAGCCTGCGGAAATATTCTACTCTCTCATGAGCGCTCTCTTCTATGAAAAACTACGAAAATTTGGAGTAGGGGAACAGGATTTGACTGTTTTTCGTAGAAGTTCGTAGATTTTCGCAGTTTTAGGGAGTACGGGAACGGACCTATGAACGGACTGTCGAATGAAAGAAAAAAAATAACAAAATCTGTCAGTTGTCATTACAAATGTTGAAAACAAGCAAATCAAAACATTACAGATAAACTGCCGAGTGTGAGGTCACACAAGTTGTACAACAAATAAAACGCACTTATAATTCTACATGGACTTTTAATGATTATTCGATTTAGAGAATGAGCAAGACTAACTTTTGGCTGGACGTTGCCAGCATAACATAACATTCTGCCCCCATTAAAGATTACTTTAATTAATTGGTAATTTTGATATTTTCATGATGGGACGTTTGAGTTCCCCCAGTTATGTACGCAAGGTAACAGCTCGCACCATTTCATCCTTTCCTGGATGCACTGCGGTTATTCGTCCAAGAAGCCAAGAGGTTGGAGGTAGGTTATCTTCATGCGCAAGGACTAAATGGTCAACTGCGACATTCTTATGTTCTCTTCTCCATATAGGGCGTTGGTTAAGGTCATGTAGGTAATCACGTGACCATTGTTTCCAATATGACTGGACCATCCTGTGAACTTGTTGCCATCGGTTTAGTCTTTGTGGGCTTGTGTCTTTAATACTCTTTTCTGGAAGTGCGGTGATAGTTGTACCTATCAAAAAGTGACCCGGAGTTAAAGGGTCCAAGCTGCTAACATCGGAGTCTCTGATTTCTGATATCCACGAGAATTGAGGATTTCCTCAATTTGCGTTAGTAGTGTGGCCATCCCTTTAAACGTAAGCACAGCATCACCTATTACAAGCTTTAGATGTTGCCGTCGTCTGAACCCGGCCACTGTTTGAACGCGACCATTCGAAATAGAAAGAGGCAGTACCTATATATTATAGTATATCCTGTTTCATTGGTAAATCATTTTAAATTTAATATACTATCAGTCAGCGTCAAAGAGACACGTAAAATTTGCCGGCTAGAAGCCATTTTATCTTTGTCTTTTTTGGGAAAAATTAATTTCCAGCAGCAAAAAAATATAATAAACGCGTTCAACAGCAATTCGTTGCCTTTTTTTATTGCTGCGAGTGGAGTTTTATTAGAGACTGTGTCGGAAGCCAGATGCCGTTTTAGCCGAATTACAGTTGCTCGCCTTGTCGCAACATTTTTATTATATTTTTGCTGCCTAGCCCTTTTTTATTACATTTGCTGCCGCAATTTAGTCCTGCCTGGCCCATCGCCATTCTTGTTATTTACGCTGCCGCCATTTGGTCCTGCCTAGCCCTTCGCCAATTTATTATATTGGTGCCTAGCCCTTCGCCAACTTTATTAAAGTGTTGCCTAGCCTTTCGCCATTTCACTACATCGCGCTGCCGCGACTTTGTCCTGCCTAGCCCTTGTCTATGCCTGGGCAGTGTGTGATATACATATAATGCTACATATACGGCAGGAACATCCGTGGTATATGCATGGGCAGTGCGTGATAGCATATTATCACAACTTAAGCTACAACTTTCGTGGGAGTCATCACACATGCCATAGCCATCCACCGGGCCTCCTAACTTGCCCCCATTGACCAACTTTGATTCACCACTGTCCTCAAGAGAATCGAGGCCTTCTTGTCGATCGTGTGATCGCAACAATACTCGTTTGCTTGGCTGCTGTGTTGTGTGCACAAGTTTTACTTGGAAATAACCATCGCGTTGGGAAGAATCGTACTTAATAGACGGTTAGCTTAACAAATTGCTATTAGTACCTACCGGTTAGGTCTAGCAGTAAAACCAGGCGATTGTGATCAGAGGTAACAGAAAACCTTCTTTGTTTTAGCGTCAGTAGCAGACTAATTTTGTTATAAGGATTTAAATATTGTAAAACAAATAATATTGCCTTTTTTATATAAATCCACATGCTTACATAGTTCGTTTCACTTGATAGTTCACTTATATTCAGGATCTTGCAAAGAAGATAGCCTGCCACCAAGAGTTAGCTCCGATCGATATTGAAGGCGTTTGGTATCATCATTGTCACCAAAGGTTTTTCTCTTTATTAATGCCATTTACCCAAGACTCAACGGTAAGGAAAAGTCAACGAAGTAGCAAAGGCGTTCCGCCAGAGAAGTTAAGGGTGTACCACAAAACAATCAAGTCACTAAGAGAACCACCACCCACTACGATGCCGCTACAATGATCACCACCTGCTACTACAACGCCAAATGCCGCGTTGCCAGTGCATCTCATAATGTGGAATCGCCAGCCGCCACGGTTAACGACGCGTCACGATTAGCCCTGTCAAGATACCATTTAAGTACGCCTAATCTTGCTAATAATTGTAATAACGATTCAGAATAACGTTTAAATGAATTTAAGAAAAAATTGGTTGAAATGCGAAATGAATTTAGCACGCCAATACAATCAATGCAAGCCCTTTTAAAACTTACAAATGGATCCCTTCAAAATGTTAATGCTAATTTGTCAAAGGAAGCTGTAGCGCCACAGAACACTGTGCAAGCCTCCACTTCAAACATAATGCCAATCAATTTTCAAAACCCACAGCCATTTCAGCCCGTTGCACATCATCAACAGCAATAATCTATACCCGCGTTGCAAACGTGTACGTCACGACAAGCTAATCCAGCACCGCAACAATTAATAACAAGGCAATATTCATCCCAGTTTACTTCGCAACTAAAGCCACCAGTTTCTCAATGCGAATCAAGCCAGTTAATGTTCAGTCATAGAACTCCTCGCTCAAAGCAACCACTACAACATGATCAAAGGCCAATGCAACCACCCTCATCGCAGCAGCTACTGCCGCAAACAATTACAAGTCAATGGTTGCAACAAACTAGACCAACAGAACAGTCTCAAATCCCGCAGCCTTCAAATAGTCATGAGTCGCTTCAGACGGCCAATGAGTTCGGCTATATTACAATGATACACCGTCAGAAAAAGATTTATCCGCTTCCTATATTCACGGCGCCCCTGAGGAGTGGCCAACATTTGCAGAAGCCTTCTATAGTACTACGTCAGAATTCGAGTACTCACCACTACATAACATCATACGACTACGTGATGCAATCCAAAAGGAGGCAAAACAAGTAGTCGAAGCGTTACTCTCTAGCTCGAAAAATGTTGAAGCAATTATGAGTACTATAGAAGATATGTTTGGAAGGCCAGAACAACTAATTGGCAGCCAGATCTATAAGGTGCGGGCTGTTGCTCCCGTCGCTGATGGCGATCTGTCACTAGTTAATTTTGCAAATAAGATTGCGAATATGACAACGTTCCTACAAAACTCTCAAGGAGTTCATCATATTTCAAATCCAACGTTGTTAAGTGAACTTGTCTGTAAATTACCAACGCCAAGACGAATGCAGTGGGCTGAGAAATGTTTGGAACTTGAGCGGCCACCAACAATTATAGATTTCAATCAATGGTTAGTGACCTTACGAAAGCTAGCCAATATGGTATCAGATTCATTGCCATCATCATCTCAATTAGTCCCAAATCGAAGGGAGCTTGTACAACCATCATCGTCTTTTACACTCCACCACAAATGAAACCGCCTTAGGCGACGATTCAACACTAACGACCGGAGCACAGAAACATGTTTTTAGTGAAAACAACTCGACTAGCCAAGTGAATACATCTTTGCCGACCACTCAACAGGAACGCCGAAGCTGCCACGAAGGAGGCAATCATAATGGCGGTAAGGATATCTTGTTCCAAATATTGCCAATACAAATTTATGGTCACGATAAAACGATTTTCACTTATGCATTCGTTGACGACGAAACAAATGCCAGATTCTTTAGAGTTGCAATGGTTAAATGAAAAAACCTTTAGCCAAAATGCCGAAATAATAGACATAACAATAAGTGGAGTGGAAACGTCTATACTTCACCAGGGATGGCATTACCCACCCAAAGTTTAAATTGTGCAGAGTTGTTAAAAAGAAATGAAAACCTTTATCTTTCGGGGTTGCCACTTTTGGATTATACTGATATTCAACCAAAGCTGATAATAAGTCTAGCTCATGCCTATCTGACCGTACCTCTGGAACGCCCGTATGCACCTTTGGAACCAGAACCAGACTAGGGTGGATAGTTTATGGGCCTGTGCTATCTAGCGAGAACACTGAAAGGGCGAGTCGACGTGTGACACATCAACAAAAGCCATGAACACCCTGAAAATAAATTGGATGAAATGTACGAGCTGATAAAAGGCTACTTCGACTCGGAAACCTTTGGTGTACGACTAAATATTAAAACAGCTTTGTCCAAATCAGACGAAAGAGCGGTATTTCTGCTTGAAACCACTACCAAATATATCGGGAATCGCTACGAAGTAGGGCTTCTTTGGAAAGAAGATTCCACGGCCTTTCCAGATAGCTACAAGACAGCGTTAAGCCGACTAGAAAATGTCGAAGGAAAGATGGCCCATGACCCAGAATATGCGAGAGAATATTTTGAAAAAAATTAGTAGTTACCTGAAGAATGGTTATGCGAGAAAACTTAGTCCAGAAGAAGAAAGTCAGCGAACTTCCAGAACTTTCTACCTACGCATTTTAGAGTAAAAAAACCAAACAAAGCAGGTATACGACTGGTATTCGACGCGGCCGTAGAAGTTAAAAACTTTTCGCTCAATAAAGCCCTAGTAACTGGAACGGATATAAACCAACCTTTAACTTCAATTCTCTTTTTAAGTTTAGACAAGCCTCGTATGCAGTGACTGGTGATATTAAAGAAATGTTTCACCAAATATATATAGCGAAATAAAATTAGGATAGCCAACGATTCATTTGGAGAAAAAACTTTTTGGAGCCAGCAGGAACTTATGTTATGGAACGTTTGATTTTTGGAGCTACGTGTTCTCCGACCATTGCCCAACACGTTAAGAACATCAACGTTATGAAGTTTCTAGAACAGTCTCCTGGAGCTGTAGAAGGTATAATCGAGCGGCATTACGTCGATGACTATGTGAATTGCTTTCAGACGGAGAAGGAAGCTATCGAAGTTTTGAAGGACGTCATTAACATACATAAGGCCGTAGGTTTTGAACTATGTAATATCACATCAAATTCAGAGAAATTAAAAAGGGCAGTAGGGAGTGCTGTATGTCAGCATGAAGAGTCTGTTAACGTGGATGGTCAGATAGAGCGGATTTTGGGACTGCATTGGCTGCCAAAGCCAGACGTCTTCGTTTACGCCTTAAAGTTCAATAAGGTACATATTTATTCGATCCTTTCGGATTCTTAGTCGCTATCAGCGAAAGTATTGATGCAGGCAGTATTCAGTGGGATGAACCATTGCCAGAAAATATTTATTATCGCTGGAAGATGTGGTTGGAAGAACTGCCAAAGCTGAAAGATTTTCAAGTACCACGCTGTTATTTATCGGAATTTGAGACATCACAAGTGTATCTTCATGTTTTCGTGGATGCAAGCGAGGAGGCAATGGCTGTGGTGGCATATTGCAGGGTAACAATCGAGGGCAAAGTCAAGGTGGTTTTTGTGTCAGCGAAGAGTAGTCTAGCTCCAACCCGGTTTCACATCATACCTAAGCTCGAATTGCAAGCAGCAGTAATGCTCTGTATTTATGGTGATCCACGTTTTGTATCTTTGACTGTTAATCCAGTGAGATACATGCGTGAACCCATAAAACACTTCGCTGAAAGGATGTGGCTCATTGAACGAATTGTACTAAGCAGAAACATACAAAAGCAACTTGGTTTACAAAGCCTAAAAGGGTAAATATAAGTAAGTTTAGTTTATTATATATTGTCATATGTAAGTTAATAACAATTTCATTAGGTATTCATATATGAACCTAATTTCCCATTCCCACACTCACATTCCTATACCCAGCACCTTACACTTTATTTCCTGCCCACTTCTATATAAGTCAGCACAATATTATTAAGTTAATAATTTGTATAACCATGCAAGCAAATCCATTATTTGCATTGCAAGCTATTTTAAATGCAAGCAGATCAATTATTTGCTTTGCAAATTTGTAAATTATTCAATAAAGATTCAGTTATAAACTCAACACACAAGAATAAACATCTTTTTATTCACTGGCGCCCAAATTTTTTTTTCGATTAGTATCTGTAGCTTCAAAATATTTCGGCAAAGAAATAGCAAGCAACCAACCACAACCAAATCTTTTTGTTCTATTAGTACTATGTGGCTTCAAAATATTTCAATAAAGAAATAGTAAGCAAAAATACAACAGAAAACGCGAATAAAAAAAACAACAACTACTTAACAACAAGATCCACCATGAGCACATCAACCTAAGTGTATCTCGACAGAGAATTTTTATGTAAAAAGAAACCTTAAGAACACTAAATTACTCCTAGTTGCCTGAGATCACTTTTATAGTGTTATTGTTGATTTCAACCCTCTCATCCACAATTAACCTTATCGCGCTGTACTTTAAAAACATTTTTGTGTAAAAATATTAAGTCAGCTAAAACAAAAACGCGCGAATTAAAAAAATACTTTAATAAAATCCATCGTTCGTCGGCTTATCAACCCAACTGTATTTCGACGCAGTGTTTTTCTGTAAAAAGAAACCTAAGGAACATTAAAATAATAAAAAAACCTTCTGCTGCGGATGTGAGTCAACCTTGAAACGAAGAAAAATGATGCGGCTAATTTATGTAATGCATGTGTAAAGATATATTGTCATTTCATTATTAATTATTATTACTATTATCTATTTCTATACTATCGATTATTAAATTATTATTAATTTATGTAACGTATTTGTAAATTTATATGGTGTCATTAAGCATTAATCATTATCAAATATTATTGCAATTAATACTATCGATTACAAAATTATGATTCTTTTAAAATCAAAAAAATTTCTGAACTTTCACAGACAATAGCGTCAGCCGTGCGGGTAGCTGTTGAAGCAGCATGTGAGACAAAAGCCAGGAGAATGGGGGATCAGATAACAGAAAGTAGGCAGGCAGTAGTTAGTGTAAATTCAAGAATCACAGAGCTATCCGATAAATTAAATTCCGTACATTTATCCCCAACCCCAATTTTTTACGAGTCTATTTCTGTAGCACCTGACATATCCTGTCAAATATCACTTGATATCGTAAAATCCATACCGGATTTTGCAGGTGAACGCGCGAAATACATTTCGTGGCGTCAAGCGGCTATGACCGCAATCAAGTTATGCGACCCATATAAGGGATCGGAAAGGTACTATCAGGCTGTGGCCATTATAAGGAATAAAATTGTCGGTTCCGCCGATTTAATACTTTCTCCTTATAATATGGTCCTTAATTTCGACGCAATCATTGCGCGTCTCGACAATTCATACGCAGACAAACGATCAAATCACGTACTAGAAAATCAAATGAGCATTTTATGCCAGGGAAATTTGTCCATCCACCACTTTTAAGACAAAATAGAAAAACATCTCACTTCAATAACGAATAAGATATCAATGGATTTTTCAGGCAATAATGAACTAATTAATTCTTTAGGCTCAAAATACCGAGCAGATGCACTACGTGTGTTCATTTCTGGTCTTAATAAGCCTATTTGTAACATATTATTTTCTGCTGGGTATAAAGATTTACCTTCTGCTACTATATTAGACAAATACCCTATTTGAAAACAATTCCTAATAATACAAATTTTAAGGTAAAGACCATTCAAGGTGAAAATAAAATAACTCACAAATGTAAAATGCAGTTTTGTGATAAGATTACAGATTTTTGTATCCTTCCCCAATTATCAACCTTCGATGTGATCGTAGGATATGAGTTTCTCATTGAAATAAAAGCACAAATCGATACAAGACGCTCTTTGTTAATTTATGAAAATGGCGAAATGCTAATTAAATTCTTAGAATGCGAGCAGGTAAATAATTTAGAAATCGATATAAAAACAATTCCTGGGACCATCAGAAATGAATTTAAAAAATTGATGAAGACTTTTTAGAAGTATTCGCTCAACCAGATGAAAGATTACCTTTTAATACAGACATAAAAGCTACCATTAGAACATACGATTCCGAGCCAATCTATTCTAAACCAAGACCATACAATATGGCAGTAATTCCTTTTAAAACAAAGAAATTAAGAGATTGCTCAATGATGGTATAATTCGGCCATCACATTCCCCTTATAACCCCTATATTAGTGGTAGGGAAAAAAGGAATTAATGAAGACTGTTCATGCCATCCTCGATTGTAGTCAGATTAATTTAGCCTGTGCCACCGCACTGATTTAGTGCTAAACTGTGCTACCGCACATATGACAATTTGGCAGCACCCATCATCTACTACAATCGAGGATGGCAGCCAACGTAAAAAGGAAAAACCGCCATTGTAAGTTGGTGGGCATTTCCGGCTTTGCCTCTAATTCTTCCCTTTTCGTTGTTGATTGCCAAGAAGAGCACATCGTGCATCTCCAGTAAAATAAAAAAAAAAATAAAAAAAAACGTACAAAACAAAAGTAACTTAAAAATATAGAAACAAAACTTTTTAGTATTTGTAAACCTACTTTTTTTTGAAAATATTTGAGCAGAATACTAAAGTAAAATAAAAAGAAAAAAAAAAAAAGAAATAAGACATTTTGTTTTATCAAAAAAAAAAAAATCTTGATTTATACCTGCAATACCAGGAAATTGAAAGTGCTTAAAAGGCAGAAGGAAAGCATCTTGTTTCAAACCCCAGAAAACAACCAAGAACTTGCTGACATTAATCCCAAATTCGGACAGACGCACGTCCGCCATCAAGAAACCTTCAGCTTTTGCTCGAGTGCATGCTGGCACATTTGGGCTTACATATTTAATCAATTTACTCCTTGGCTAAGTCTGAAGCCGAGGCCATATTCGGACAAACGCACTTCCGCCATCAAAGACATCTTATATTCGGACAGACGCACGTCCGCCATCAAGATATTTATCAGATATTCGGACAGACGCACGTATGCCATCAAGACAATTATCATCCAGTCGGACGGACTCACGTCCGCCAGCGTAAGTACAAATCACCCAGGCATCCACGACAACATTTGGTCCATCGGAGCCGGATCATCAGATCGTCATTGCATTGAGTATATTCTTTATTATATTATTATATATTCTAATTATATTATTATATTACATATATATTACATTTTCAATATCAAATGTACATACATTTATTTTTTTTCGTGGCAATAATTACTAGAAATTTGATAAACGCGTTCTTTGGTTATTGGTCGGTGATTTTGGTTCGCTCGGGTCGTACCCATTTTGATAGAAAGTTTTCGCTCTGTTTGCACATGTACCACGAGTCGGTCGGTTTGAAATCCGTGACATCAAAATAGTGCTTTTTCGCTCAGGTGATTTTAGGTTTTTCTTTCTTTTCATTCGGTACGGTATTTTAAGTGTTGTTGTATACACAATTTTCGTGGATTTGGTCAGACAACCGGACTTCGGCAACGTTATTGCGATTAGGTACACATTTTTCATTTTTCGTTTAGCGGTCGTGAACTCAACCAGAGTACCTTCTGTGACATTAATAAATTTGACCGGTTGATTCTTAATTTTTTTTGTTAAACGTAAGCTTCGTTTAATAAACCTAGTCTCCATTAACATGGCTAGCAACCATGACCTACGTGAATTCATTCACGCTGCTGATCAATTGGTCAAATATTCCGCAACAAATTTACAGTCCACTGCTTAAACCTTCAATTTTCCAATAAACAACATCTTCGAAGTTGTAACAAATTAATAGCGATGCCTGTTTCGGATAAGGCTGAGGTTGTTCAGAATCACAATCTGTGTTTTAATTGTTTTGCTCCGGACCATCGTTCACACAAATGTACGAGTCGTTTCTCATGCATTACGTGCGGAAAACGACATCATACCCTGTTACACAGAGGTACTGACAGTACGACTATGGCGCAACAAAACAGCAGAGATTCAGTAGTCCCATTCAATGGACGAGTGTCACATGCTTCCAGCATTGATACTTCCAATCAAACACCCAGTTTTACTCCGTCAAGGCCAAGTTTTTCAAATGTCCCCGACATTAATTCTACAAATAATTTACAGGCTACGCATATTAGGTTTTCGCCAAATTCATCTTCATCTTCGATGTTGTAACAAATTTTTAGCGATGCCTGTTTCGGATAAGGTTGAGGTGGTTCAGAATCACACTCTGTGTTTTAATTGCTTTGCTCCGGACCATCGGTCACAAAAATGTACGAGTCGGTTCTCATGCATTACGTGCGGAAACCGACATCATACCCTGTTACACAGAGGTACTGACAGTACAACTATGGAGCAACAGAACAGCATAGTTTCAGTAGTCCCATTCAATGGAAGATTGTCACATGCTTCCAGCATTGATACTTCCAATCAAACACCCAGTTTTACTCCGTCAAGGCCAAGTTTTTCAAATGTCCCCGACATTAATTCTACAAATAATTTACATGCTACGCATATTAGGTTTTCGCCAAATTCATCTTCATCTTCGATGTTGTAACAAATTTTTAGCGATGCCTGTTTCGGATAAGGCTGAGGTTGTTCAGAATCACAATCTGTGTTTTAATTGTTTTGCTCCGGACCATCGGTCACACAAATGTACGAGTCGTTTCTCATGCATTACGTGCGGAAAACGACATCATACTCTGTTACACAGAGGTACTGACAGTACAACTATGGAGCAACAGAACAGCAGATTTTCAGTATTCCCATTCAATGGAAGAGTGTCACATGCTTCCAGCATTGATACTTCCAATCAAACACCCAGTTTTACTCCGTCAAGGCCAAGTTTTTCACATGTTTCCGACATTGGTACACATCTTCGAAGTTGTAACAAATTATTAGCGATGCCTGTTTCAGATAAGGCTGAGGTGTTCAAAATCACCATCTGTGTTTTAATTGCTTTGCTCCGGACCATCGGTCACACAAATGTACGAGTCGGTTCTCATGCATTACGTGCGGAAAACGACATCATACCCTGTTACACAGAGGTACTGACAGTACGACTATGGAGCAACAGAACAGCAGAGATTCAGTAGTCCCATTCAATGGACGAGTGTCACATGCTTCCAGCATTGATACTTCCAATCAAACACCCAGTTTTACTCCGTCAAGGCCAAGTTTACACATGTCCCCGACATTAATACTGCAAATAATTTACAGGCTACGCATATTAGGTTTTCGCCAAATTCAAGTCTGCCACATGTTTCCGACATTGGTACACATCTTCGAAGTTGTAACAAATTATTAGCGATGCCTGTTTCGGATAAGGCTGAGGTTGTTCAGAATCACAATCTGTGTTTTAATTGCTTTTCTCCGGACCATCGGTCACAAAAATGTACGAGTCGGTTCTAATGCATTACGTGCGGAAACCGACATCATACCCTGTTGCACAGAGGTACTGACAGTACGACTATGGAGCAACAGAACAGCAGAGATTCAGTAGTCCCATTCAATGGACGAGTGTCACATGCTTCCAGCTTTGATACTTCCAATCAAACACCCAGTTTTACTCCGTCAAGGCCAAGTTTTTCACATGTCCCCGACATTAATTCTACAAATAATTTACATGCTACGCATATTAGGTTTTCGCCAAATTCATCTTCATCTTCGATGTTGTAACAAATTTTTAGCGATGCCTGTTTCGGATAAGGCTGAGGTTGTTCAGAATCACACTGTGTTTTAATTGCTTTGCTCCGGGCCATCGGTCACACAAATGTACGAGTCGGTTCTCATGCATTACGTGCGGAAAACGACATCATACCCTGTTACACAGAGGTACTGACAGTACAACTATGGAGCAACAGAACAGCAGATTTTCAGTATTCCCATTCAATGGAAGAGGGTCACATGCTTCCAGCATTGATACTTTCAATCAAACACCCAGTTTTACTCCGTCAAGGCCAAGTTTTTCACATGTCCCCGACATTAATTCTACAAATAATTTACATGCTACGCATATTAGGTTTTCGCCAAATTCATCTTCATCTTCGATGTTGTAACAAATTTTTAGCGATGCCTGTTTCGGATAAGGCTGAGTTTGTTCAGAATCACACTCTGTGTTTTAATTGCTTTGCTCCGGACCATCGGTCACACAAATGTACGAGTCGGTTCTCATGCATTACGTGCGGAAACCGACATCATACCCTGTTACACAGAGGTACTGACAGTACGACTATGGAGCAATAGAACAACAGAGTTTCAGTAGTCCCATTCAATGGAAGAGTGTCACATGCTTCCAGCATTGATACTCCCAATCGAACAACCAGTTTTACTCCGTCAAAGCCAAGTTTTTCACATGTCCCCGACAATAATACTTCAAATAATTTCAGGCTACGCATGTTAGGTTTTCGCCAAATTCAAGTCTGCCACATGTTTCCGACATTGGTACCGCAACAAATTTACAGTCCACTGCTCAAACCTTCAATTAATCACAATCTGTGTTTTAATTGCTTCTCTCCGGACCATCGGTCACACAAATGTACGAGTCGGTTCTCATGCATTACGTGCGGAAAACGACATCATACCCTGTTACACAGAGGTACTGACAGAACGACAACGAAGCAAGATTCCCACTTGCGTCCAGAATTATATTACAAGATCTTTACGTCGACGATGTCCTTTCGGGTGCTCATGAGATTTCCACTGCTCAACAGGCACAAGGTGAGTTAATAGAACTGCTGGGATCTGGAGGGTTTCCTCTGTGCAAATGGACCTCTAACACCCCGGAGCTTTTAAACTGCCTTCCAGGCAATTATATCTTAAGAGATAATTTTTTAAAGCTCGATAAAGAGAGCACAACCAAAACTTTAGGCATTCGCTGGAATGATAAAGAAGATAATTTTCATTTTTCGGTTCCCCTTAATTAATTGGCAACAGCCAAAAGAGGATGTCAAACCGAACGACTTAGTAGTTATAAAGCAAGAGAACCTACCGTCAACAGAATGGCGGCTAGGACGCGTAACAAAAAGTAAACCCTGGCACGGACGGGAGGGTAAGAGTCGCGACACTCAAAACTCAACTCGGCGAAATCACACGACCAATAGTTAAACTTTGCGTTTTACCTTGCCCTTAACTTAGTTAATGGGGTTTCCGCCTTTCCCGTTTCGGTTGAAGTAACCTAAAACTTGGGTGCTCAAAATTTCAAAAAAAAAATAGATAAATGTATTGATAATTAGTAGTAAACTATTCTTACTTAAAGTATTTGTTGGCATAGTCTGCCAAGGAGGGCCGGTATGTTCATGCCATCCTCGATTGTAGTCAGATTAATTTAGCCTGTGCCACTGCACTGATTTAGTGCTAAACTGTGCTACCGCACATATGACAATTTGGCAGCACCCATCATCTACTACAATCGAGGATGGCAGCCAACGTAAAAAGGAAAAACCCCCATTGTAAGTTGGTGGGCATTTCCGGCTTTGCCTCTTATTCTTCCCTTTTCGTTGTTGATTGCCAAGAAGAGCACATCGTGCATCTCCAGTAAAATAAAAAAAAACGTACAAAACAAAAGTAACTTAAAAATATAGAAACAAAACTTTTTAGTATTTGTAAACCTACTTTTTTTGAAAATATTTGAGCAGAATACTAAAGTAAAATAAAAAGAAAAAAAAAAGAAATAAGACATTTTGTTTTATCAAAAAAAAAAAAATCTTGATTTATACCTGCAATACCAGGAAATTGAAAGTGCTTAAAAGGCAGAAGGAAAGCATCTTGTTTCAAACCCCAGAAAACAACCAAGAACTTGCTGACATTAATCCCAAATTCGGACAGACGCACGTCCGCCATCAAGAAACCTTCAGCTTTTGCTCGAGTGCCTGCTGGCACATTTGGGCTTACATATTTAATCAATTTACTCCTTGGCTAAGTCTGAAGCCGAGGCCATATTCGGACAAACGCACGTCCGCCATCAAGAAACCTTCAGCTTTTGCTCGAGTGCCTGCTGGCACATTTGGGCTTACATATTTAATCAATTTAATCCTTGGCTAAGTCTGAAGCCGAGGCCATATTCGGACAGACGCACGTCCGCCATCAAGACATCTTCTTATATTCGGACAGACGCACGTCCGCCATCAAGACATCTTCTTAGATTCGGACAGACGCACTTCCGCCATCAAAGACATCTTATATTCGAACAGACGCACGTCCGCCATCAAGATATTTATCAGATATTCGGACAGACGCACGTCCGCCATCAAGACAATTATCATCCAGTCGGACGGACTCACGTCCGCCAGCGTAAGTACAAATCACCCAGGCATCCACGCCATCAAAGACGGTACTCCGAAATCTAGATTAGTGTTTGACTATAGGAAATTAAATGAACGCACTATACCAGATCTGTATCCGATTCCTGAAGCTTCCGTTATTTTATCCAATTTAGGGCAAGCAAAATATTAAACAACGATCGATTTAAAATCCGGCTTCCATCAAATTCTCCTAGATGAAAAGGACCGAGAAAAAACGGCGTTTTCCATAAATAATGGAAAGTATGAGGTTTGCAAGTTGCCTTTCGGCTTGAAAAACGTTCCAAGTATATTTCAGCAAACAATTGATAACATACTACGGAGCGATATAGGCAAAGTGTGTCATGTATATATCGATGACGTAATCATTTTTCTCAAACAGAGGAAGATCATTTAAAAGATATAAAAACTATATTTTCTAAACTTTTCAACGCCAACATGCGTATATCCCCAGAAAAATGTAAATTTTTCAGGCATGAGGTCGAATTTTTAGGATTTTTCGTATCTGGAGACGGTATTAAAACCTGCCCCAATAAAGTCAAAGACATTATTGACTTTGAAGTGCCAAAAACACTTCGAGCACTAAGATCTTTCCTTGGTCTATCTGGTTATTACCGTCGATTTGTAAAAGACAATTCTCAGATAACCAAACCATTAACAAAATATCTCAGAGGAGAAAACGGAAATGTAGGAACGAACAAGCCTAACAACATCAAAATTACTCTTGATGCTGAGGCTATATGTGCCTTTAATAGAATAAAGAACATTTTAGCCTCCGAAGACGTATTACTATTCTATCCCGACTTTCGTAAGCCCTTAGATTTGACTACCGATGCTCCATCACAAGCAATAGGCGCAGTTCTCTCTCAAAGTGGTAGACCTATCACAATGATATCTCGAACTTTGAGTAAATCCGAAGAGGATTTTGCTACAAATGAACGGGAAATGCTAGCGATAGTCTGGGCATTGCAATATTTGAGAAATAATTTATATGGTGCTCCTGATATTCATATTTATACAGATCACCAACCACTCACGTTTGCGATTTCCGAAAAAAATCCTTATACTAAACTAAAGAGATGGAGACCATTTATTGAGGAATATTCTCCAACCTTTCATTATAAACCTGGTAAAGAAAACAAGGTAGCAGACGCATTATCTCGTCAACATATTAACACTCACTCTTCCTCCAGACAAACCGTGCATAGTGAGGAGTCCCTTACGAAAGTAATACCTACGGTAGAAAATCCCATAAATTGCTTCAAGAACCAAATCTTTATTAGTCAAGGTTCTGAGAAAAGCAAAAAAGTTAAAATTCTTTTCCAAAGTTAGGCATATAATAACATTCAGATCAGTCGAAGAACTTATCGAAATAATGCGTGATGTTCTTAATACGAACGCAGTCAATGGCATCTATTGCGACCTTGAAACTTTAGGAAAAGTACAAAGTACCCTCATGATAGCTTTCCCCAAAGTAAAAATGAAATATGCAAAAAAGCTTGTTCAATATGTGTTTAACGAACACGATCAAGAAGAACTTATTATAACCGAGCATAACAGAGCTCATAGAGGACCAAACGAAAATTACAGACAAATAATATCTGAATACTATTTTCCAAATCTTATGAAGCTATGTAACACATACGTTTCCAAATGTATAATTTGTAAGGAAAATAAATATCAGCGCAGACCAGCACAACATCCAACCGGTGCAACACCAATTCCCACGTATGTAGGAGAGATTCTGCATTTAGATATTTACAATACCAGCCAAAAATATTTCATAACATGTATAGACTCATTTCCCAAATTTGCTATTATAAAACACATTCCGTCTAGAAACTCTATTGACATAAAAAATCCATTGATTGAAATTATCTCCCAATTTCGAAATACGAAAATAATAGTTATAGATAATGAAGGTGCTTTTACATCGATTGCAACACAAGCATTGCTAAAAAATGAATTTAATATTTCAACACATTCTGAACCAGCTCTCCACAGTCAAAGCAATGGACAGGTTGAAAGATTTCATTCTACTCTTGCCGAAATAGCTAGGTGTACTAAAGAAACTACAACAGATATTGTTGAACTAATGCTCCCAGAAACCTTCAAATATAATAACTCAATACATTCAGTTACAGGTTGTAAGCCCTCAGACATTTATCATGACATTTCTAAGGAAATGAAGAATGAAATAACTTCGAAACTCAAAACCAAACACGATAAAGACCTTGAATTTCACAATAATAATACCAAGCCCAAAGAATTCAAACCAGGAGAAAAGGTATATTTAAAAACGAATAAGAGAATAGGAAATAAATTATCCAAATTATATAATCAAAAAACTGTTCAGGCAGATCTAGGCACAGCCGTTGTAATTGACGGACGGCAAGCTCACAAAACTAATTTGAGATAATACTCTACTTTCAGATTTACCCTAATATCGCTAGCATCTACGAGGATAACTGACTATTCTTCTGCCCTATTTATTCCGATACCAGCAGGCGACGTTGCTATTTATGAAGAATATTTTTATTTGAAGCCTGTAACAATTTTTTCGCTCATCCAAACCATCATATCTGATAATAGCAATGTGTTAAATAACCTAAACGATGAAAGATGTAAGGAAGTACTGCTGCAGGAATGTGTGTCAAGTTAGCACTACCACTTCAAAATTTTAAAGAAATTCTTATTGGATTAATTGTCGTTAATTTGTCGTGAAACAAAAAAATTTGTCGCGCTTGTTTTTTCAAAAATAACCCCTGGTAATGCTAACTTGACAGTCAAGTTAGCATTACCACCCCTCAAAAACGGTGTATATGAAGTAAAAAAATAAAAATGGGTATGCCATTAACTGTCGTAAATTTGTCGTAAACCAATGGCGAAACAAAAAAATTTGTCGCGTTCGTTTTTTTAAAAATATCCCCTGGTAATGCTAACTTGACAGTCAAGTTAGCATTACCAAGCCTCAAAAACGGTGTATATGAAGTAAAAAAATAAAAATGGGTATGTCATTAACTGTCGTAAAGTTGTCGTAAGCCAATGACGAAACAAAAAAAATTGTCGCGTTCGTTTTTTTCTAGCAAAAAACGCCCTTTTAGTATAGCCTATACCATAAAGTAGGAATTTTCATAAATCTAGCACTACCATACCAAAAGTATTTGTTTAACTACTTTTTTCCAATAAAATTTGTTTAAACAATTGTCGCTCGACGTCCTTGATTAAGTTGTGTAATCAAATAATTTGTCGCGCGCCTTTTTCTTACAAAAAACGCCCTTTTAGTGTAGCCTATACCATAAAGTAGGAATTTTCACTAAATCTAGCACTACCATACCAAAAGTATTTGTTTAACTACTTTTTTCCAATAAAATTTGTTTAAACAATTGTCGCTGTCAACTTAATCAAGGACGTCGAGCGACAGTTGTTTAAATAAATTTTATTGGAAAAAAGTAGTTAAACAAATACTTTTGGTATGGTAGTGCTAGATTTAGTGAAAATTCCTACTTTATGGTATAGGCTACACTGAAAGAGCGTTTTTTGTAAGAAAACAGCGCGCGACAAATTATTTGATTACACAACTTAATCAAGGACGTCGAGCGACAATTGTTTAAACAAATTTTATTGGAAAAAAGTAGTTAAACAAATACTTTTGGTATGGTAGTGCTAGATTTAGTGAAAATTCCTACTTTATGGTATAGGCTACACTAAAAGGGCGTTTTTTGTAAGAAAAAGGCGCGCGACAAAATATTTGATTACACAACTTAATCAAGGACGTCGAGCGACAATTGTTTAAACAAATTTTATTGGAAAAAAGTAGTTAAACAAATACTTTTGATATGGTAGTGCTAGATTTAGTGAAAATTCCTACTTTATGGTATAGGCTATACTAAAAGGTCGTTTTTTGCTAGAAAAAAACGAACGCGACAATTTTTTTTGTTTCGCCATTGGTTAATGACAAATTTACGACAATTAATGGCGTACCAATTTTAATTTTTTGACTTCATATACACCGTTTTTGAGGGGTGGTCATGCTAACTTGACTGTCAAGTTAGCATTACCAGGGGTTATTTTAAAAAAAAACGAATCCGACAAATTTTTTTGTTTCGCCATTGGTTTACGACAAATTTACGACAGTTAATGACATACCCATTTTTATTTTTTGACTTCATATACACCGTTTTTGAGGTGTGGTAATGCTAACTTGACTGTCAAGTTAGCATTACCAGGGGTTATTTAAAAAAAAAACGAACGCGACAAATTTTTTTGTTTCGCCATTGGTTTACGACAAATTTACGACAATTAATGGCATACCCATTTTTATTTTTTGACTTCATATACACCGTTTTTGAGGGGTGGTAATGCTAACATGACTGTCAAGTTAGCATTACCAGGGGTTATTTTTTAAAAAACAAGCGCGGCAAATTTTTTTGTTTCACGACAAATTTACGATAAATTTACGACTATTAATCCAATAAGAATTTCTTAAAAATTTTGAAGTGGTCATGCTAACTTGACACACATAGCGTTTGCTCCAACTGCTGAAATCCCCTATTAGAAAAAGGCGATCCATAGATTTCATAGGTTCTGCAATAAAGTTTATCGCAGGTACTCCCGATCACCAAGATATGGAAATATTAAAAATGCAAGAAGATGAGTTGACTAGATCCAATAACAGACAGATTGATATAAACACCCTTATTCGGAATAGATTAGATGAAATAACAGATAGAATTAATAAATTTAAAATAAATGATATCAATAAACACGACGCGGCTGATGACTATGAAAAATTGAATTCTATCATGTCTAGAAGAAACAGAATTGTAATAAATAGTTTAAGCACGGATGTTTACTCTTTACAATTAGCAAAAAATAATATTGTTAATCCTCTCATTTTAAATATAGAAGCAATAGAATACATTAAAATAAGAGAAAAGGTTATTACTGAATTAATCGACCTATTAAATGTGGCTGATGCTAAAATGTACTATCAAAATGAAACCTTAGTTTACTTAATTAAAATTCCTAAAGTACAAGAAATTTGTAATTTATTCAAAATTGCTACAGTTGTTCACAATAACAAAATTTTAGATTTAAGTTCTAATATATCCGCAAGTTGTAATAAAATAGAATATCCCCTAAGTTCATGTAGAAAAGCTCCATTATATTCTTACTGTAAAATAGATCACCAAAATCCTTGCCTTTCCCAGCTCCTTAATAATCACACGGCACAATGTCCAACTACTCAAGCCGATCACCTCTTAAAAATTGAAGCAGTCGCTGATGGAATTATTATCGCCAGAGACGAAAATATAACAATTGATGACAAAGACCAGCCCATTATACTAAGTGGTACCTTCCTGATAACCTTCGATTCCAAAATTAAAATAAATGGAAATGAATATCGAACAAACCAGCCATCTGATGTGATTCACCTTCCAGACCCGAAGAAGACAGTTTTGAACGAAGTCGCTTACAACCAAAAGATTTCCCTACCCTACTTGCACAAGTTACATTTTATCAACAACCAAAAAGTTAAGGAATTTAACGTTACCTTAGAGACGAGTAAGTGGATGTGGTACGCCATCACAGGAACACTCACCATGGTCATTTTTGTTCTACTATATACAAAAATTAAACCAATAATAGTTACATTTAGAAGCAACTCAGATCATGTGGAACCACCATTAGATACAGACCTTATAAAAATGCAAGTTTTAAAAATGATGAACGAGGACGTTCAAAATTAAGAAAAGGAGGAGTTAATAACAATTACATTAGGTATTCATATATGAACCTAATTTCCCATTCCCACACTCACATTCCTATACCCAGCACCTTACACTTTATTTCCTGCCCACTTCTATATTAGTCAGCACAATATTATTAAGTTATTAATTTGTAAAACCATGCAAGCAAATCCATTATTTGCATTGCAAGCTATTTTAAATGCAAGCAAATCAATTATTTGCTTTGCAAATTTGTAAATTATTCAATAAAGATTCAGTTATAAACTCAACACACAAGAATTAACATCTTTTTATTCATTTGTATACATATATTTTCATAGAATTACATAAGTTAATCTAATTATAAATTTAAGTAGTTTACTATTAATATATTATAACCCAGGTATCTATATATTGAACAAAATATATTCAACCATAATTAAGTATGTAATCGGATCCGTAACATCACTTTGTCGGGATCTGTTTTTATGACACCTCCACCAACAACAATTTCTTATGTCACCTCCACCAACAATGCTTAAAAACATTTTTTTTTTGAAAGTTGCGCGTTAATGATTTTTTTCTCTTTCCTGCGTATTGTTTAAAATATTAAAAGCTTTTCATAAACAAGTGCTTCATTTTGTTTCCCCCGTAAATCCACCCATTATTCTTTCTGCCAAAATGCCCCCCAAAATGGTTGAAAAAAAGCCAATCTAGAAACATGTCCGTTCCCGTACTCCCTAATACTGCGAAAATCCACGAATTTATACGAAAAACTGTCAAATCCTGTTCCCGTTCTATAATTTTTCGTAGTTTTTCCCAGAAGAGGGCGTTCATGGGAGAGTAAAAGATTTCCCCATGCTGCGAATTTTAGTCCAAGAAATTTCTTTGGACAAAATTATGAAGTGTGTTCCCGTACTTTGAACGCTTTGAACAACAATTTTTGACATTTCTTAAACGTCAACGTAAAAACGTATTTTTGAAAATATTTATTAAAGATTTACGTGAAATTATTTCTTAAAATAACCAATTTGATGTCACAAATTTTAATTTATTGCACGGATAAGCCCGACCAGACTATAAATTCCATTCTTTTCAACTTTTGAAACGATTCACTTTTCAACCGACAGCTTATGTATTGTGTTTTTTTCTTTTTTCATTCATTTGACAGTCTTCATAATTTTGTCCAAAGATATTTCTTGGACTAAAATTCGCAGCCTGGGAAAATATTCTACTCTCTCATGAGCGCTCTCTTCTATGAAAAACTACGAAAATTTGGAGTAGGGGAACAGGATTTGACTATTTTTCGTAGAAATTCGTAGATTTTCGCAGTTTTAGGGAGTACGGGAACGGACCTATGAAGACTGTCGAATGAAAGAAAAAAAATAACAAAATCTGTCAGTTGTCATTACAAATGTTGAAAACAAGCAAATCAAAATCAAAACATTACAGATAAACTGCCGAGTGTGAGGTCACACAAGTTGTACAACAAATAAAACGCACTTATAACTCTACATGGACTTTTAATGATTATTCGATTTAGAGAATGATCAAGACTAACTTTTGGCTGGACGTTGCCAGCATAACATAACATTCTGCCCCCATTTAAGATTACTTTAATTAATTAGTAATTTTGATATTTTTATGATGGGACGTTTGAGTTCTTCCAGTTATGTACGCAAGGTAACAGCTCGCACCATTTCATCCTTTCCTGGATGCACTGCGGTTATTCGTCCAAGAAGCCAAGAGGTTGGAGGTAGGTTATCTTCATGCGACTAAATGGTCAACTGCGACATTCTTATGTTCTCTTCTCCATTTAGGGCCTTGGTTAAGGTCATGTAATCACGTGACCATTGTTTCCAATATGACTGGACCATCCCTTGAACTTGTTGCCATCGGTTTAGTCTTTGTGGGCTTGTGTCTTTAATACTCTTTTCTGGAAGTGCGGTGATAGTTGTACCTATCAAAAAGTGACCCGGAGTTAAAGGGTCCAAGCTGCTAACATCGGAGTCGCTGATTTGTGATATCGGACGAGAATTGAGGATTCCCTCAATTTGCGTTAGTAGTGTGGCCATCCCTTCAAACGTAAGCACAGCATCACCTATTACACGCTTTAGATGTTGCCGTCGTCTGAACCCGGCCACTGTTTGAACGCGACCATTCGAAATAGAAAGAGGCAGTACCTATATATTATAGTATATCCTGTTTCATTGGTAAATCATTTTAAATTTAATATACTATTAGTCAGCGTCAGAGGGATATGTAAAATTTGCCGGCTAGAAGCCATTTTATCTTTGTCTTTTTTGGGAAAAATTAATTTCCAGCAGCAAAAAAATATAATAAACGCGTTCAACAGCAATTCGTTGCCTTTTTTTATTGCTGCGAGTGGAGTTGTCCTAGAGACTGTGTCGGAAGCCAGATGCCGTTTTAGCCGAATTACAGTTGCTCGCCTTGTCGCAACATTTTTATTATATTTTTGCAGCCTAGCCCTTCGCCATTTTTTATTACATTTGCTGCCGCAATTTAGTCCTGCCTGGCCCATCGCCATCCTTATTATTTACGTTGCCGCCATTTGGTCCTGCCTAGCCCTTCGCCAATTTATTATATTGGTGCCTAGCCCTTCGCCAACTTTATTAAAGTGTTGCCTAGCCTTTCGCCATTTCACTGCATCACGCTGCCGCGACTTTGTCCTGCCTAGCCCTTGTCTATGCCTGGGCAGTGTGTGATATACATATAATGCTACATATACGGCAGGAACATCCGTGGTATATGCATGGGCAGTGCGTGATAGCATATTATCACAACTTAAGCTACAACTTTATCGTGGGAGTCACCACACATGCCATAGCCATCCACCGGGGCTCCTAACTTGCCCCCATTGACGAACTTTGATATGCCACTGTCCTCAAGAGAATCGAGGCCTTCTTGTCGATCGTGTGATCGCAACAATAATCGTTTGCTGGCCTGCTGTGCTGTGTGCACGAGTTTTACTTAGAAATAACCATCGCGTTGGTAAGAATCGTACTTAATAGACGGTTAGTTTAACAAATTGCTATTAGTACCTACCGGTTAGGTCTAGCAGTAAAACCAGGCGATTGTGATCAGAGGTAACGGAAAACCTTCTTTGTTTAAGCGCCAGTAGCAGATTAATTTTGTTATAAGGATTTAAATATTGTAAAACAAATAATATTGCCTTTTTTATATAAATCCACATGCTATCATAGTTCGTTTCACTTGATAGTACACTTATATTCAGGATCTTGCAAAGAAGATAGCCTGCCACCAAGAGTTAGCTCCGATCGACATTGAAGGCGTTTGGTATCATCATTGTCACCAAAGGAGCCTGCCGGGTTTTTCTCTTTATTAATGCCATTTACCCAAGACTCAACGGTAAGGAAAAGTCAACGAAGTAGCAAAGAAGTTCCGCCAGAGAAGTTAAGGGTGTACCACAAAAAAATCAAGTCACTAAGAGAACCACCACCCACTACGATGCCGCTACAACGATCACCACCTGCTACTACAACGCCAAATGCCGCGTTGCCTGCCAGTACATCTCATAATGTGGAATCGCCAGCCGCCAAGGTTGAAGACGCGTCACGATTAGCCCTGTCAAGATACCACTGTAAGTACGCCTAATCTTTCTAATAATTGTAATAACGATTCAGAATCACGATTAAATGAATTTAATAAAAAATTGGTTGAAATGCGAAATGAATTTAGCACGCCAATACAATCAATGCAAGTTCTTTTAAAACTAAAAAATGAATCCCTTCAAAATGTTAATGCTAATTTGTCAAAGGAAGCTGTAGCGCCACAGAACACTGTGCAAGCCTCCACTTCAAACATAATGCCAATCAATTTTCAAAACCCACAGCCATTTCAGCCCGTTGCACATCATCAACAACAATAATCTATATCCGCGTTGCAAACGTGTACGTCACGACAAGCTAATCCAGCACCGCAACAATTAATAACAAGGCAATATTCATCCCAGTTTACTTTGCAACTAAAGCCACCAGTTTCTCAATGCGAATCAAGCCTGTTAACGTTCAGTCATAGAACTCCTCGCTCAACGCAACCACTACAACATGATCAAAGGCCAATGCAACCAGCATCATTTCAGCAGCTACTGCCGCAAACAATTACAAGTCAATGGTTGCAACAAACTAGACCAACAGAACAGTCTCAAATCCCGCAGCCTTCAAATAGTCATGAGTCGCTTCAGACGGCCAATGAGCTCGGTTATAGGACAATGATACACCGTCAGAAAATGATTTATCCGCTTCCTATATTCACGGCGCCCCAGAGGAGTGGCCAACATTTGCAGAAGCCTTCTATAGTACTACGTCAGAATTCGAGTACTCACCACTACATAACATCATACGACTACGTGATGCAATCCAAAAGGAGGCAAGACAAGTAGTCGAAGCGTTACTCTCTAGCTGGAAAAATGTTGAAGCAATTATGACTACTCTAGAAGATATGTTTGGAAGGCCAGAACAACTAATTGGCAGCCAGATCTATAAGGTGCGGACTGTTGCTCCCGTCGCTGATGACGATCTGTCACTAGTTAATTTTGCAAATAAGATTGCGAATATGACAACGTTCCTACAAAACCCTCAAGGAGTTCATCATATTTCAAATCCAACGTTGTTAAGTGAACTTGCCTGTAAATTACCAACGCCAAGACGAATACAGTGGACTGAGAAATGTTTGGAACTTGAGCGGCCACAAACAATTATAGATTTCAGTCAATGGTTAGTGACCTTACGAAAGCTAGCCAATATGGTATCAGATTCATTGCCATCATCATCTCAATTAGTCCCAAATCGAAGGGTGATTGTACAACCATCATCGTCTTTTACACTCCACCACAAATGAAACCGCCGTACGCGACGATACAATACTAACGACCGGAACACAGAAACATGTTTTTAGTGAAAACAACTCAGCCCAAAAATCAACTAGCCAAGTGAATACATCTTTGCCGACCACTCAACAGGAACGCCGAAGCTACCACGCAGGAGGCAATCATAATGGCGGTAAGGATATTTTGTTCCAAATATTGCCAATAAAAATTTATGGGCACGATAAAACGATTTTCACTTATGCATTCGTTGACGACGAAGCAAATGTCAGTATGGTCGACCAGGATATCGCTCTTGAATTGGGTATACGAAGTAAATCAGATTTTTTAGAGTGACAATGGTTAAATGAAAAAACCTTTAGCCAAAATACTGAAATAATAGACATAACAATAAGCGGAGTGGAAGAGGATTCTGAGAAATATCACCTGTCAAACGTCTATACTTTACCAGGGATGTCATTACCCACCCAAAGTTTAAATTGTGCAGAGTTGTTAAAAAGAAATGAAAACCTTTATCTTTCGGCGTTGCCACTTGTGGAGTATACTGATATTCAACCAAAGCTGATAATAAGTCTATCTCATGCCTATCTGACCGTACCTCTGGAACGCGCGTATGCACCTTTGGAACCAGAACCAGAGTAGGGTGGATAGTTTATTAGAAAGCACGAGTCGACGTGTGACACATATCAACAAAAGCCATGAACACCCTGAAAATAAATTGGATGAAATGTACGAGCTGATAAAAGACTATTTCGACTCGGAAACCTTTGTGGTACGACTAAATATTCAAACAGCTTTGTTCAAAGCAGATGAAAGAGCGGTATTTCTGCTTGAAAACACTACCAAAGATATCGGGAATCGCTACGAAGTAGGGCTTCTTTCGAAAGAAGATTCCACGGCCTTTTCAGATAGCTACAAGACAGCGTTAAGCCGACTAGAAAATGTCGAAAGAAAGATGGAACATGACCCAGAATATGCGAGAGAATATTTTGAAAAAATTGAAAGTTAGCTGAGTCGACCTTATGCTATCAGCGAAAGTATTGATGCAGGCAGTATTCAGTGGAATGAACCATTGCCAGAAAATATTTATTATCGCTGGAAGATGTGGTTGGAAGAGCTGCCAAAGTTGAAATATTTTCAAGTACCACGCTGTTATTTATCGGAATTTGAGACATCACAAGTGGATCTTCATGTTTTCGTGGATGCAAGCGAGGTGGCAATGGCTGCGGTGGCATATTGGAGGGTAACAATCGAGGGCAAAGTCTAGGTGGTTTTTGTGTCAGCGAAGAGTAGTCTAGCTCCAACCCGGTTTCACATCATACCTAAACTCGAATTGCAAGCAGCAGTAATGAGTGTTCGATTGATGGAATCAATTACTAAGTATCACACGATAAAGATCAACAGACGTCACTTTTCGAGCGATTCGCATACCGTGGTCCGTTGGATACGTTCAGTAGATCATCGAGTTTATAAGCAGTACGTAGCAAAGCGAGTTTTGGAGATTCTAGAAAGCAGCGAAGTTGACGAATGGAGCTGGTGCCCTGGTGTGCAAAATCCAGCAGATGAGGCCACGCGGGCTAGCTTTGCCATACTGTGGGAGCTGAATGGCAGGTGGATTAAAGGTCCGCAATTTTTATACGAAATGGAAGACGCCTGGCCAGACGAATCTTTAATGGGATTGAATCTCGACCAGAGCAGTGATGAGATTCGTACCAAGCACTACTTACTTCTAGCTAAACAGAAGGTAGATTTGATAAACTATACTATAGGTCGTTTTTCGAATTATTCAAGATTTAAAAGAGCTTTCGCTTGGTTTTTTCGATATATGGCGAACCTAAAGAGAAAGACCTTAAAGTAGATCTTGTTAGAGGCGAACTGGATGCAGAAGAAGAAATGGTAGCAGGGAGACAACTTTGCCAATCGGTGCAGCATCAGGTTTTTGTTGAAGAGTATGCAGCTTTATCACGAAATAAACTCATATTAAGTACTATCAGATCGTTAAATTCCTTTATCGCATAAGACGGAGTTATGCGGGTGAATGGCAAGATAAACAACGCAAGCTGCCTATCCATTCACAACCTATCATCCTACCATCAAAGCACGCGTTTACTAGTCTAGTGGTGAAATTCTATCACCGAAAATTTCATCACATAAATATGGCCACAGCAATAGCCAGCTACGAAGAAGGTTTTGAACAGTGAACAGAAGTCGATGGACAGTGAGCGGACGCGATGCCAGCACTGTCAGATTCAAAGAGCCAAACCAGTACAACCGCAAATGGGCGCGCTGCCCCATGATCGAGTGACACCCTACGTCCTCCCTTTTTCATATACAGGGCTGGATTATTTTGGGCCTATAACCGTCACTATACGTTGTCAGCGTGAGATGAGATGGGTGGCGCTCTTTACTTGCTTGACCGTCCATGCTATCCACCTGGAAATTGCGACAGACCTTTCCAGTGACGCCTGCCTCGTATGTATCCGTTATTTCATCAACAGACGAGGTGTTCCAATCTAAATAAGAAGTGACAGCGGAACCAACTTCGTCGGCATTGCCAAGGAAATTCAGGGTGCTAAGAAATTTATCGATCAAGATGTCTTTAAACCGGGCCTATCACCTTTGGGAATTACGTGGAAGTTTAACACACCCTTAAATCCTAGTGAGGGCGGAGCATGGGAGAGGCGCGTCCATTCGGTCAAGAGGGCGTTACATATAATGCTAAATGAACAATCGCCGCGTTTGGAGACTCTTCGAAGCTTTTTTATCGACGCTGAAAACATGGTTAATTCGAGGCCATTGACACACCTAGCTGTAACGCCCGAAGAACCCGAGCCGTTAACTCCAAACCACTTCCTGCTGGGTGGACCTAACTCTACTCACACACCAGCGCCGTACGAGCCTCGAATGATGTGTTTGAAAAAGCAATGGCGACTGATCCAAAATATGAAAAATGGAATGTGGCATCAATGGATCAGAGAATATCTGCCCGAACTCACGAGACGACGTAAGTGGTGTCGACCTGATAAGCCAATCGCGCAAGGTAGCCTTGTACTGGTCTATGATGCCGACGTTCCTAGATCACAATGGAGACGTGCCAGAGTTCATAAGCTGCACTACGGAAAAGACGGAATTCCCAGATCAGCAGTTGTGAAAACGAGCCACGGGGAACTACGGAGGCTAGTATCGAAGCTAGCGGTTCTAGACGTGATAGTGTCATTGGATTGTGAGGATTCCCCCTCCAGGTCAGCTCACGGGGGTGGGGATGTCGTCTTCTGAACTCGTCCACTGGATGTCGTCGTCTGAACGTACTTAACTTGCAATTTTGTTAACCTACTTAATATGACAAATAAATATTACCTTATTATTACTTACAAACAAATGCATAATTTGGGCCTTCGTATTAAGTGCTAAATAAGCATTCCCCATTAAATATTATTTAAATGCATATTTATTAATTGTTAAATGAGGATTACTCATTTATTCGTATTACAAAATATATTTCCTACACATACGTTTAGCGCCATCGATTTCATCGCTTGGCCCAGTTGAGGTTCTTTTTTCATAATTTAATTATAAATCATTTGCCAGTGCATTTTTTGTCATACCAAACGATCGCTTATTGTTTCAGTAAATTGTTTGTATACACTACCTGGTCGCGTATCGTTTGGCTCATCCACACCATTCTGTTGTTGGTGTCTACCTTGATATTAATTTGATATTTCTTAATGTTTGTTAGGGAAGGTCATGGTCAATTGTTATTTTAATGGTGCTTTATTTTGGATGGTGCCGGTTATGTTTTATTTGGATGATGCTGGTTATGTGAGGTCCAACACTTTTGTTTGTGTTATTCGTCTCACACAACAGGAGGGATGAAGTGCCACTCGTTCTTAGATAAGAATTTGGTTACAATGTTGTTGAAGTCTGTTGATAAAACCATCTTGTAAAGTTCTTTTTTTCTTTTTGCACCAATAAAATTGGTCCCATTATCGCTTTAAATTCCGGCTGGAATTCCCCGTCGCGCAGTAAAACGTTTTAATGATGCAATGAACGCATCCGTTGTAAGATCGGATGCCATCTCCACATGCATTGCCTTTGTGCTGAAACAAACGTACAGTGCGATGTATCCTTTACTTGTTTTGGCACCTCGACCTTTGGTGAGACGAATTTTGATAGGGCCAGCGTAATCTACGCCGTAATGCAAAAAAGGTCTGCTTAGATGGACACGGTGATCGGGCAGGCTTCCCATAAGTTGTTGTTCTTTGATGCGTTTAAGTCGAAAGCGATTCAGACATTTGTGTATATAATATCGAATTGTGCTTCGTCCTGCAATAATCCAGTATATTTATCTCATGATTGAACGAAGAAGGGTTGGACCTGGATGTTAATAACGTATATGATATTGGTCTTCAATAGAGATGTTATAAGTTGTTTCTTGGGTAATATGACTGGATGCTGGGCGTCGTAATTGCACGATAAATTATGAAGTCGACCACCAACTCACAAATTGCCATCGCATTCATCGCGTTCATCGATGAACGGAAAAAGCGATGATAGTTTGCTACTGCTTTTAACTGACTTGCTCGTTTCAACGCACTTAACTTCTTCGGCTAATTCAACTTGTTGTACCCAGCGGAGAAGACTGGTTGTATCAGCTTTTATTTTGTATGTCGAAAGTAAACTGAAAGTAGGCATAGGTTTTATAAACTCAGTTTTTTTTTGTATTACCTTGAACTTTAGGATGCTTCTGAGGAACAACCAATATGCCATCATGTGACCCGGTTGTATGTAATGCTTGAATTTTGATTCGTTTCTCTGCATTTTTTGTTTGGTATGATGATATTGATTGTTGTGATGGCCAATATGATTTAGATTTATTTAACCACATTGGGCCATGCCACGAGATTGATGAAGATTCCAGAGTTTTAGGGGATGCTCCTCTCGATGCGCCGTCAGCTGGATTGTTCTGAGATGAAACGTAGCGCCACCAATCAGCTTGACAGATGTTTAATATTGCCGCCGTTCTGTTTCCCACAAAGGTTGTCTACCGTCGATGCTGGCGGCTTAACTAACTCAATACTATTTGAGAATCTGTCCATGCTGTAAGGGGTTGCAGTTTTCCATCGTTGAAGGCTTTTCGTATGGAGTCGAATAGTTTTGCAAGTAACAGAGCTCCGCAGAGCTCAAAACGTGGAAGTGATTGCTGTTTCAATGGGGCTACTTTAGTTTTAGCTGCGACAATTCTGACGTGTATATTTCCTTGATTCTCTGTTCTGCAGTAAATAACGGCTGCCTATACCGCCTCTGATGCGGCACAGAATCCGTGAAACTCGCAATTTCTTAGATTCCTTGAATGAATCCATCGGTCAATTTTTATGTTGTTAAAATACTAGAATTCTTCTGTAAAAACACGCCACTTTTTAGCCAACCTTTCAGGAACAATGTTATCCCATTCCAATTTTCTTTCATTTGGTTGCTCTACCCAGAGTTGTTGAAAGAGGATTTTTAAGGCAATAGTTGCAGTTGATAGAAAACCGAGTGGGTCGAAGGTTTTCGCAGACTCCGACAAGATTGTGCGCTTGGTAATTGAAATATTATCGGATAACGATGCATGGAAGCTAAAATAATCACCGTCTGGGTTCGAATATAAACCTAAAAGTTTTGTGGGCTCAGAATCAAAGTCAATACATTCCGTTTCTCTTTTATCAAAGCAATACTTTCGATGAATTCTTTAGAACTGTTTTACCATTTACGAAGCTTTAAACCCCTTTCTTCTTAAAGTTTCTCCAGCAATTCTCGAATTTGTTGCCCCCGTTAGCAAATCATCTACATAAAAATGATTTCTTATTATATGTGATATGGTTGGATGGTTTGAACTGCAATCGTCAGCGATTTGAAATAATGCACGAGTGGCAAGGAATGTATGTTAAGACGTGCCACACGTCACAGTTGTAATCCAATAATCTTGTAATTTATTTGATGAATCATCCCTCCACACAATTCTTTGATAGTTCCAATCTTGAGAGTCCGCTTGAACTTGTATGTACATCTGGGTCACATCTGCGTTAACCGGTATCATATAGTGTCGAAAATTAATCAAAATTGATAACAGATCTCGCTGAATGGTAGGACCGACCCCCAAGATATCGTTCAGAGACACATTAGACGAAGTTTTACGCGATGCGTTAAAGACAACTCTTACCTTCGTCGTTGTACTTGAAGGTTTGAGGTAAAAAAAAAAACGTTTGTTGTCTGCAATGTTGACTTCACTTGGAGGGATATGCCCCATGGCAATGTATTCACTCATAAAGTAACGATATTGCTGATACAGGTGGTGATCGTTAACTAGACGACGCTCCATAGATAGGCGGCATGATACAGCTGTCCGTCTCGAACTGCCAAGACACTGAGGTGATTTTGTAAACGGCAAGCGTACAATAAAGCGACCGTCCGAGTTGGTGCGAAATTGATTTTTAAAGTGAGTCTCACAATGCATCTCCTCATCGGTATATTGACTGTGTACCTGAAATTTCTCCTACTTCACAAAATTTTGTTAATACTTTGTCGATGTCGTAATGAACAGTTACTTGATACGACTTGGAATTTTCTACGTGATTGTTAGATTGACAGTGTGGACCAGCAACAACCCAACCAAATATAGTATTTTGGAGGATTGGTTCGTGAACTGAATATTTGATTTCTCCACTCTTAAGTACTTCGAAAAAGTGATCAGCTCCTATAAGTATGTCGATGTTTTGGCTCTTGTAGAATAATGAATATGCTAGCTTATGCTTGTGAATTCAAGGCCATGATTTTGGTGATATGTCAACTAACGGCAGTGACGATGTCACCCTTTGTCGTATCAAAGAGCTCAACTTAATTATGCCACTTGACGTATTCAGCTGGAGTGTTACCTTACCTTTAGTCACTGCAACTTCGACGGCTGATAAACTACAAATAGAAGAACGATCATGCTTACGTTGGAGACCGAGCAATTGTACACATGATTCAGATACAAATGACACCATGGAACCAGAATCCAAAAGTGCTCTGTATGCTTTGGAAATACCTAGTTCGTCTTGTACGTAAACTATTGCAGTTCGAAGAAGAGTTGACCAAGCCGTTTTTGTACTATTTAATGCCGTATATGAATGAGGTGGAAATTGTTCTTGGTGCTCATCTTGAGATGGTGTTTGAGTGAGACTGGTGCTGGAATTTGAAATTGGACTTGTGTCTGCGATGTCATTGTGGTAGCTTCTGATCTGGTCATGCTGGTGGAGAGAGGAGTGATGTTTGTCGTTGCAATAATTACATCTAAATGTTGAGTTGCATGATGACGTGTGATGACCAGCATGTAGACAGTTGAAACAAAGCTTGGCACGAAGAACTAATTTTCGTCTCTCTGAAACAGGCAAAGTTTTAATTAAGTGACATTTAAACAGCGGATGAATGCCGCTGCACTTGAGGCACCGACTTGATGATTGTTGCATTGTATTTTGTTGTTGTTTAGTGCCATTTGCATCGGAGAATGGATTTCGTGCTGAATACCCAAACCTGTTTGTTGATTGTGTCTGCATCGTATTTTATTGTTGTCGAATATTATTTGAATCAGAGAATGGATTATGTACTGCGTACCTTTCATTGATAAACTTGCTGAAATCATCGAAAGTGTGAAATTTTTTCTCTGATGCTTTAATGGCGATTTTTCAAACAGAGCGAGCTCAGAACACTGATATGTTGTTTAAACATACTTGAACCACACAAATCAGAATACAATTTCATTTTAACCATAAAGGGTAATATAACATAAAACCTACCATTTTTGTACACAAATTAACAAGCGATCAACTTCTCTCGCCAACTTAATTGTATCTGATTATTTTGTTCACATTTTCCTTCTTGACACACATGGCATTTGGTGCGTTCAGCAATTTACTCATATGCTCAGTCAATTATGTTCGAGCACGTCGAGTGCGATCTACACATGCGCAGAACGAAAAAAGGAACACACATTTGGAGCTCTGAATGCCCTGAGTTAAAAAGAAACACATACAAATTTTTTGACAACTCAGACTGCTCTGGACTAGAAAAGAAAAACGCCTATTGTATTCACTTAAACGATTTTGCATTTTAACTTTGACGGAGCGTTGTTTGAAGTGCCGCGATATCAACCGCGCATCCATTCTGTTCAGCTAGTTAGTAGTATTTCAAATGTAAGTTAGCATTGTGTTGTCTAAAATTTCAACATAGACACTCGATCAATTCGTTTGCCCAACTGGCACTCATGGACTTCGAGCGTGCAAATTTTCCTCTAGAAACTATACTGATATATATATCCAAGTGTAATACGTTCCGGACTTCAAACGACGACGTTGAAGGCTCAATTTGCTCATTCGGACAAAGCGCCTCACAGTGGAACTTCTAGTGCAAAATTCCGGACATTAGGTGATTTATTATTTTCATTATTCGAAATATTTTTTGTTTGATATGCATAGAAAATTGTCGCCTCTTTTACATATAAAACAGTTTTTTTTATGTACGCTCTTTAATTTTCAAATAATAGGGACTCAAAGATGCAGTATTTTTAAAACCAAAAAAAAATTTAATTTTAACGCATTTTTGTAATTTGTTTTTCTCAAACCCTTTTTATGTTTTGTTTTCGAAATAAATTTTGTAGGTATGAAATTGGTTCATTTAAGCTTATCAATTAAAAAAATCTTTAAAACAAAGTTGTTTTAACTATCAAAAAAAACTCTGTGAGTATTTTTAAGAAATCCTAATTTCATGTTTGAAGAGGTTTTTAGAAAAATGCTCGAAAATGCTCGGACTTTGGGTAGTCTTAAATGAATTTTGAACTTATTTGGAGTCATATCTTAAAAAAATTGGATCCGACCGCGTCCGACCCGGCTTCCTGGAGGGTTTTTAAAAATCTCCCTCAGAGCTGAGAAAGCTTAAATAAAATAAGTTTGTTGACTGGAGAAGGGGGTAGGGGCATCTTTGCATTATAAATAATAATAATAACTGACATAAAGAAATCTAAATGTTTAAACAGTGACATATATGAAAGAAAGAGGGAGGGGAGGGGGAGATTCTCCTTTTTCAATTAAATCTTATTTGCTCTCGTTAAAGAGAATTTTTTTTTTACGGTATCATTATTTGTTATAGACTAAAATGGCAAAACAAAGTATGGCTCTCATGCTAACGGTAACTTTTTCTCTCTTAATCAAAAAAAAAGTAATCATATGACATTTTTGTTTAATAACAATCCTCTAGTGCACAAATAACTTTGAAGCCTTCTACAAGTGAAAACGGTTGTGTTAACTTATGAAGATTTTTTCAACGTTTTGAAGGCTAACGGGCGTGATTTAAATGACTACAATTACTTAATTAAATATTGTTATCCAAACAGTGACACTAAATTCACCGGGAAAAAATTGGACATATTTGAAGCTGAAAAATAGATTTGTAGAATGTAGTTACAATAAAATACGAATTTTAAAACGGTATAAAACTTGGCTTGAAACGGAATTCAATTCATTTACTTTTAGAAAAGAACCACCCTCATTAACCCCTGACAATATGAGTGAACAGTTTGAAAACTTCAATGAGCGACAAAAAAGACGTAAAACCCAAGCTGTACGTCAAAGTACAGGTAGCACTGCGCTTCTTTTTGCCGCAAAAATGAAGCTTAAAGGTGAAGGTAAGCTCGATGCTTCAAAAGTGATAGATTTCTTAATAAAATACCCTGAAAAAGCAAAAGACATTTATAAATTTTTGGTTGACGAAAACAAACAATCAGTTTTTATGATTTCAAATGAAAAAGCCTTAGCTCTACATTCAACGTTAGGTTTGAGCAAAGCCCAGTATAGAGAGATAAAAAAATTAGTAATGGACCATAGGGTTGATTTATTTCCTTCATATTTCCAGCTTCAAAAAACTAAAAAAGAATATTTGTCTCCAAAGCCAAGCATTTTTATTGACGAAACAAGAGTTTTAATAGATCTCCAGGCTTTATTATTAATAAAGTATGAATCTATAATTTTTCAAGTAGAAAATAGTGAAAACCGTTTCAAAATCCATCCATTATTTGAAAAGTTACAGCCCGATGACCACTTTTTCATGTCTTCGTTCCACTGTGCGCCTGTCGTCTACGATGGTCGTTTTTCTTTTGCTACCTAGGGTATTGGGTCTTTCGGTATATTTAATTGCACTGACCTTGGCTCTGATCCAAGCTTCGCTTTTTCCATTGATCAAGCGTTTTGCGCGTGGTTAGTACTTCGATGGGTACCGTCCGAAACCAACCACGTACTGTTGACATGTGTTTCTTCTGTTGTGTGTTCTTTCTTTCTTTGTCTCTCTCTATATAATGTTTAAGCCGATGGTCTCGTTGCCACTGCTTCAGTAGCCGTGTTCTTTTGGTAAATCTATCGGCAGAAAAGCCGGATTTTGCAAAAAACGTAGTCAACTATAACATCGGACACATACATTTAAAATGTTTAATAATATCATTCTCCCCACTTTTCTTTTAATCCACATATTATTATATTTGGATCATTCATTTTAGGTGTTATCACATTATAACCATCGCCCATCTACGAACTTAATTACTTTTTCTTTTAATTCATTTTTATTTAATATTAACTTATAACTATCCTAAAGCTAGACAAAAATGTTTAAAACTAGCCTAATTATCAATAACTTATAACTTATTTAATGGCCCTTTACGCGCGCTCTAAACTAAACAATAACTTTTAGAACTAATGTCTTTCGACCTAAAAACTATTTTAATTAAATCTAATTATTTTATTTTATTAACCAAAAAAACTTATTGCCAAAAAACTCGGTATCTTATCATATTTTTCTTTTTTACTTATAGACTAAACCTAAAGATAGACTAAAAATAATTAAAACCAGATACAACTAACTTATACTAACTAAAAATAATGTAAACTACTTAAAAGACCTAATAATACCCAAAACCACTTAAAACTACTTAAAAACTAGAACAGCCACAGCAGCATTTTTTTCGTTTTTTAATTTTTTTTGTTAATTTTTTATATGCATGCATACACATAACAACATGCAACCCACACATACATGTACATACGCACATACAATACGTACGCACATATATGCACAGACAAGCAGATACTTGCACATATGCCCCCGCATACATACCTATTTTTATTTTTTTTTTGGTGCCACCCCGACTGTTTCCTATACCTAATTGCCCTAAATCTATGTAAGTCGGCCAAGGCATACCATCTTCATCGACTTTAAATATGATGCTGTTCAGAGAGCCACCAGAACTGGTTCTCCTGTTTCGCCCTATCCCTTCGGTCCCGATCGCACACAATCCTACTGAACCGAAGGTGCTCTTCTCCACCTTGAGCGATGACGTCTCGACCGTACAGGAGTCGCCTATCCACAGTTTTCCGGCTGACATGGTAGATGAGCGGAACCGCCCCTCCATTCTGTATCAGCCCTCAACTGTCTAAATAGAGGAATGCCTCGGGAGGGATGTAGCCACCTAACCGCGCACTCTCAAAATATTCATTATTGGGGTAGTAAGCCCCAAAAATTAAGCTGTTGGTTGAGGACATCGCTCTTGCAGTGTGACCCCGAATCAGCTTAAACAAAAAATTATCTATTTTGTTTATATTGGCTCCGTTGTATAGAACCTGGTTGGAATAATATCTTGTGTACTCCGACTCTGGTGTTCTGTGTAATCCAAGGCAACGTCTAAGACATTGCCGCTCAAACACCCGAATCTTTTCCATTTGAGATGGGGCAACGTTGAACCACACCGGGAATCCGTAGGCAATCATCGGCCTGATGAGGGCCATGTAACAAATCACCTTCACCCTGCTGTCAAAACGGCAGCTATAAAACAGTCGTTTTGTCAAGGCAAAGGCTCCCCTAGCCCTGTCCAAGGCAGCACCTATATGTCTGTCGAAATACAGGTTCTGATCCAACCAGATGCCAATGTACTTTACTACACTTTTACTCGCCAGTGGGTGTCCATGTGGCCCTACGATCACCAGCTTGCGCAAGTTCTTTCTCGTATCCCTTGAGGCGCTAGACAACGGAGTCCTAAACAAAATAGTTTCTGATTTCTGGAAGTTGATTTTCAACTTCCAGTCATTACAATATCGCTAAATCTAATCTTGTCGAAGTCACTCTGCAAGAGATTTTTGTTGACCTCAAATGTATGAGCTGTTCTGTACGCAATTAGATCGTCGGCGTACGCGTACGTAGACTACCTATCAGATCGCTGGTGTAAATCCTGAATAGAATCGGCGAGTTAACCGCTCCCTGCTGAAGACCATTTTTAATATTAAAAATTGCGGTAGAAGTTACATTGCCGCTTTTGACAAAAACTTTCTACCATTTAGCATGTCATAAAGCATATACAATAGATATTTACTTATACCCAGTCTGGTAAGCTTTAGATAGAGGCCATCTAACCATACGGTGTTGAAGGCCTTCTCCAAATCCACCAGACAGGCACCCGTACACTGCTTTTTAGTTTTGTTCCATTGGATATCAGAAACCAGTTTAGACGCGGCATGAATTGTGTCATGTCCCGTCTTAAAACCGAACTGATTATCCGGTATGATATTGTTGTCATCCGCCCACTTGAACAGAGCCTTATTAATAATCTTTTCAAATACATTGCTGATACTCGGAAGGAGACTTATCGACCGTAGATTCGCTGGATTGGAGTTGTCCTTTCCCTTTTTGGGAAGAGGATGTACCACAGCTGTCTTCCACCGCACTGGATAATATGCATTATTCAGCGCGTTATTAAAAAATGTGGTTTAAATGTGAACTGCTTCCTGAGGTAAATGTCTTAGTACAACGTTGGATATAACATCGACTCCTGCTGACTTCTTTTTCTTTAATGAGTCGAAGATGAGCTGGAGCTCAGTCTTCGACATTAACAGGGAACTGGGCCCATTTCGGTCGGCGATTATGGCGTTTGCCAAATCTGCATTTTTAAAATCATATGAAATTTTTGTTTAATTACGATCCTCTAGTGCACAAATAACTTTGAAGCCTTCTACAAGTGAAAACGGTTGTGTTAACTTATGAAGATTTTTTCAACGTTTTGAAGGCTAACGGACGTGATTTAAATGACTACAAGTACTTAATTAAATATTGTTATCCAAACAGTGACACTAAATTCACCGGGAAAAAATTGGACATATTTGAAGCTGAAAAATAGATTTGTAGAATGTAGTTACAATAAAATACGAATTTTAAAACGGTATAAAACTTGGCTTGAAACGGAATTCAATTCATTTACTTTTAGAAAAGAACCACCCTCATTAACCCCTGACAATACGAGTGAACAGTTTGAAAACTTCAATGAGCGACAAAAAAGACGTAAAACCCAAGCTGTACGTCAAAGTACAGGTAGCACTGCGCTTCTTTTTGCCGCAAAAATGAAGCTTAAAGGTGAAGGTAAGCTCGATGCTTCAAAAGTGATAGATTTTTTAATAAAATACCCTGAAAAAGCAAAAGAAATTTATAAATTTTTGGTTGACGAAAACAAAATCAGTTTTTATGATTTCAAATGAAAAAGCCTTAGCTCTACATTCAACGTTAGGTTTGAGCAAAGCCCAGTATAGAGAGATAAAAAAATTAGTAATGGACCATAGGGTTGATTTATTTCCTTCATATTTCCAGCTTCAAAAAACTAAAAAAGAATATTTGTCTCCAAAGCCAAGCATTTTTATTGACGAAACAAGAGTTTTAATAGATCTCCAGGCTTTATTATTAATAAAGTATGAATCTATAATTTTTCAAGTACAAAATAGTGAAAACCGTTTCAAAATCCATCCATTATTTGAAAAGTTACAGCCCGATGACCACTTTTTCATGTCTTCGTTCCACTGTGCGCCTGTCGTTTACGATGGTCGTTTTTCTTTTGCTACCTAGGGTATCGGGTCTTTCGGTATATTTAATGGCACTGACCTTGGCTCTGATCCAAGCTTCGCTTTTTCCATTGATCAAGCGTTTTGCGCGTGGTTAGTACTTCGATGGGTACCGTCCGAACCCAACCACGTACTGTTGACATGTGTTTCTTCTGTTGTGTGTTCTTTCTTTCTTTGTCTCTCTCTATATAATGTTTAAGCCAATGGTCTCGTTGCCACTGCTTCAGTAGCCGTGTTCTTTTGGTAAATCTATCGGCAGAAAAGCCGGATTTTGCAAAAAACGTAGTCATCTATAACATCGGACACATACATTTAAAATGTTTAATAATATCATTCTCCCCACTTCTCTTTTAATCCACATATTATTATATTTGGATCATTCATTTTAGGTGTTATCACATTATAACCATCGCCCATCTACGAACTTAATTACTTTTTCTTTTAATTCATTTTTATTTAATATTAACTTATAACTATCTTAAAGCTAGACAAAAATGTTTAAAACTAGCCTAATTATCAATAACTTATAACTTATTTAATTGCCCTTTACGCGCGCTCTAAACTAAACAATAACTTTTAGAACTAATGTCTTTCGACCTAAAAACTATTTTAATTAAATCTAATTATTTTATTTTATTAACCAAAAAAACTTATTGCCAAAAAACTCGGTATCTTATCATATTTTTCTTTTTTACTTATAGACTAAACCTAAAGATAGACTAAAAATAATTAAAACTAGATACAACTAACATATACTAACTAAAAATAACGTAAACTACTTAAAAGACCTAATAATACCCAAAACCACTTAAAACTACTTAAAAACTAGAACAGCCACAGCAGCATTTTTTTCGTTTTTTAATTTTGTTTGTTAATTTTTTATATGCATGCATACACACAACAACATGCAACCCACACATACATGTACATACGCACATACAATACGTACGCACATATATGCACAGACAAGCAGATACTTGCACATATGCCCCCGCATACATACCTATTTTTAATTTTTTTTTGGTGCCACCCCGACTGTTTCCTATACCTAATTGCCCTAAATCTATGTAAGTCGGCCAAGGCATACCATCTTCATCGACTTTAAATATGATGCTGTTCAGAGAGCCACCAGAACTGGTTCTCCTGTTTCGCCCTATCCCTTCGGGCCCGATCGCACACAATCCTACTGAACCGAAGGTGCTCTTCTCCACCTTGAGCGATGACGTCTCGACCGTACAGGAGTCGCCTATCCACAGTTTTCCGGCTGACATGGTAGATGAGCGGAACCGCCCCTCCATCCCGTATCAGCCCTCAACTGTCTAAATAGAGGAATGCCTCGGGAGGGATGTAGCCACCTAACCGCGCACTCTCAAAATATTCATTATTGGGGTAGTAAGCCCCAAAAATAAAGCTGTTGGTTGAGGACATCGCTCTTGCAGTGTGACCCCGAATCAGCTTAAACAAAAAATTATCTATTTTGTTTATATTGGCTCCGTTGTATAGAACCTGGTTGGAATAATATCTTGTGTACTCCGACTCTGGTGTTCTGTGTAATCCAAGGCAACGTCTAAGACATTGCCGCTCAAACACCCGAATCTTTTCCATTTGAGATGGGGCAACGTTGAACCACACCGGGAATCCGTAGGCAATCATCGGCCTGATGAGGGCCATGTAACAAATCACCTTCACCCTGCTGTCAAAACGGCAGCTATAAAACAGTCGTTTTGTCAAGGCAAAGGCTCCCCTAGCCCTGGCCAAGGCAGCACCTATATGTCTGTCGAAATACAGGTCCTGATCCAACCAGATGCCAATGTACTTTACTACACTTTTACTCGCCAGTGGATGTCCATGTGGCCCTACGATCACCAGCTTGCGCAAGTTCTTTCTCGTATCCCTTGAGGCGCTAGACAACGGAGTCCTAAACAAAATAGTTTCTGATTTCTGGAAGTTGATTTTCAACTTCCAGTCATTACAATATCGCTAAATCTAATCTTGTCGAAGTCACTCTGCAAGAGATTTTTGTTGACCTCAAATGTATGAGCTGTTCTGTACGCAATTAGATCGTCGGCGTACGCGTACGTAGACTACCTATCAGATCGCTGGTGTAAATCCTGAATAGAATCGGCGAGTTAACCGCTCCTTGCTGAAGACCATTTTTAATATTAAAAATTGCGGTAGAAGTTACATTGCCGCTTTTGACAAAAACTTTCTACCATTTAGCATGTCATAAAGCATATACAATAGATATTTACTTATACCCAGTCTGGTAAGCTTTAGATAGAGGCCATCTAACCATACGGTGTTGAAGGCCTTCTCCAAATCCACCAGACAGGCACCCGTACACTGCTTTTTAGTTTTGTTCCATTGGATATCAGAAACCAGTTTAGACGCGGCATGAATTGTGTCATGTCCCGTCTTAAAACCGAACTGATTATCCGGTATGATATTGTTGTCATCCGCCCACTTGAACAGAGCCTTATTAATAATCTTTTCAAATACATTGCTGATACTCGGAAGGAGACTTATCGACCGTAGATTCGCTGGATTGGAGTTGTCCTTTCCCTTTTTGGGAAGAGGATGTACCACAGCTGTCTTCCACCGCACTGGATAATATGCATTATTCAGCGCGTTATTAAAAAATGTGGTTTAAATGTGAACTGCTTCCTGAGGTAAATGTCTTAGTACAACGTTGGATATAACATCGACTCCTGCTGACTTCTTTTTCTTCAATGAGTCGAAGATGAGCTGGAGCTCAGTCTTCGAAATTAACAGGGAACTGGGCCCATTTCGGTCGGCGATTATGGCGTTTGCCAAATCTGCATTTTTAAACCCGGTAAAACCAGGATTCTCAGATCGCCATCCGGTTAAATCGTTCCGGAGCCATAAGTGATGAAGCAGAGCTCTGTTCTCCACATGATTCGGGCGAATGCTAGCATTTACCTTGTACAATTGCTGGAAAGCAGCCCCCACAGCCTCCACTCTCTCCTGTGGATCTTCGATTACATAGAGGTCATCGTCCAATACGGCATCGTCTGGGTCTATGCCTGCTGTCAGAAGTACGTCTCTGTTCTCTGTCGTCCTCTGGAGCTTAAGACACGCAAGGTCGTTTTGATCCTTTCTTCTAAAAATCTTATTAATTTTTGGAACATACTTGGGTCGCTAGAGTTAACGGTGTTGTGCACAATTGCATGCCATATTGAAAATGCATGACCCACTGTGTCACAAATGCTGTCGAATTACCTCAAATAATGAAATAGTTTTTCATCGACGACAGCAGTTTCGCGCCACACTTAATGTGACGCAACGTGACACAATAAAGGCCTTACTTCCAGAATGCATCTCAGTAGGTCAAAGCTGAGTAATGCATTTTGGAAGTAACCGTTGGTAAGTTCCAGGTAGGTATCTGGGAACTCGGGGAGTCGAATTCAGAAACCTAACACGGACGGTCGCATTTTTATTTCAAACAAAACATAACATTGGCGCAGCCGGTTCGCGAACCAAAAATTTAAAGAAAATAAAGTTAATTGTGGAAAAAAAATACATAAGTGTCAAATTTAGCTAATCTTAAACTACATGAATCGTATCGCTTTTAATGTTTATCGCTGTTTATGTTATAATTCGATATCTACCGGAACAAACGGAGGAAATCGAAAGAAACAATTTTTGTGAAAAAAAAGAACAAAAAAGAAAAAACAACAGAATATATTTACATGTTTGTGAAGTGCAAGAGTGAAAAACGAGAAGGAAAAGGTGCAGTAAGTTAACTTTTTTATTTGACATTATTTGTATTTTATTTTCTGTACCCTCTAGCATTTTTTTTTCTATTATTATTTGGGATAGTAATGTAATTTTTTTTTCAAGGTTAAACTTATAACTCTTGATTCCCGTTCTTGACTTTTGTTTTCTTTTCGTATTGAATTCGTGTCGTTGGTGTAGGTTAGTTTCGGCTCCACAAAAACTACGTGGTTGGTCGGATCATGATAGCTGATGGTTAAAAGTGCAATCAAGGACCAGCTTAATGACTTAATAGAGGAAACAGAGTTTTTCAAAAGAGAAAAAAAAGAGCTAAGTCGACAGGTAAAAGAAGTGAATATATACATATATATTATACATACTTTCGTAATAGTCAGAATATAAAATTGTATTTAAGTTTTTATTCATATTATTGTTTTTCACATTATTTTCAATCAATGTTTTTTTTTTTTATAAATTTACTAATTTAAATTATTACATATTTTTTTAAATTTATATTTTTTTTTACTCACACCCGGGCAGAGGTGACGCTAAATGTTGTGTCGGCTTGTGGGACTGTTGGACTGTTGCTCGTCTTCTTGGCGCTTGGCGATTTTCCAGCTGATGAGTGGTCAGAATAGATGGTGTGTTTCGACTATGAAGAATGGTTCGTGCTTTGGATCTGAGGCATCGGATTGAAAACACGACAATCAATGCTAATGCTCCCAAGATGGTCAGGGACATTATCGAGTAACGATGGAATGACAATTCCCAATCTTGGTCTGTCGCTTTACGCTCTGCATGCAATTGCTTCCAGTTTTGTTCGAGATCCTCTATGGTCTTTTTCCCAGCGTTCAGCTCATTGGCAAAACTTTTGTGGTTCCCAATACGTATAGGGAGAACTTTCGGTATGGATGCTGCTTGAACGGGGTTAAAACTAGCTTGTATTGCCTTCGTTAGCTCTGAGTGGTAAAATCTTCGACGTAAAATTAGCACCATTGTCCGTGACGAGTATTTTTGGGATTCTATATCGTGTCACAATTTGTTCGTAAAACACTCTAGCCACGGTCGAGGCTTCCATATCAGGCAGAGCTGCGCAATCCATGAATTTGGTCAAATTGTCCTGGAAAGTTAAAATATATGTGTTCCCCGAGTGTGAAATGGGAAGTCCACATACAATATCCATATAAACCTTATCAAACGGCAAGCTTGGGGTATCAGTTATCACCATGGGCATCTTGTTAACAGGAGAACACTTATTTGTTTGGCATTGTGGGCATTTTTTGACGAAGTCTTTAACATCTTTTGCCATGCGCTTCCACTTATACGTGCTAATGTTTTTTTTATTACCCTGGTGCCCTCCGAGTGCCGAATTATGGACATCTTTCAAGATTGTTTTGATTTCCCCTTTATCTGTTAAGAACTCGAAAGCTTTAGATGTTTTAGTACCTGGGGCTAATTTGGTAGTCTTTGGTACCTTATATGCAGTAGGCAAATAATGTGGACCAGTCGAGTTACCTGAAGATTATCGGCGACTTTCTTGCGCGCTTGCGCTCGTCTTACTGCCAGACATAGCTCTTCCACACTTTCATATGGTATACGGCTCAGCGCATCTGCGTTTGTGTTCACCTTTCCGGGTTTATATTCGATTTTATAATCGTACTCCGAAAGCTTATGGTGGAATCTTATCAAACGAGCGGTAGGGTCTTTCACATGGAATACACCTTTGAGTGGCTGATGGTCTGTATACACCGTGAAAGAACGTCCTAAGAGATACGTGCGAAAATTGTTGGTGGCCCATACAATAGCCACGAAATTTATTGTCCCAAAACAAATTAATAGACAACCTATAATTTTCTTTGATCAATTGGTTGATGATTTTGATGGACGACTTCAGTGTCCTAATCTCCAGATCTCGTGTATCAGTAAACCGTCTGTACAAGCGTTTTAGTCTTATCAGTAGACCACTTTTTTGTCTGTGTAGTGCGTCAATGATCGTGTTACGGTACATGTCCGTTGCATTACGTTCTTTGTATTTCGGTATTGTTCTGTTCATTGTTCGTAGAATCATTTCGTCCATTTGTTCTAAGTATCTGTCGATTTCTGTATTTGTCAGGTTCCTGTCGTTTGGTGGGGATCTACCATTTGACCGCAATTCGCTCAATAAGGCGTTGAAGAAGCGTGGCCAGCGCACCTTACTGTAGTTATAAGTATGCACAGGCATATACTCCTACAACTCCATAAGCTCGTTTGGAAGTTGTATTACGGCGGCGACTCCGCAGTGGTCACTGTCGTACTCGATCGTTCGTAAACAATTTCTTGGTCGTTGACCCACAGTGTCAGTAATTATTAGTCTTGCGTCTTTCAGCAATAGATCCAGATAGGCACCGCTTCTTGGAAACGATGGCCCCTCTGTGGCTAGAAGATCCAGGCGATACTCAAGGTTTTATCGACCCATCCAATTATACAAATGGTTACCTCGAGGGTTTTGTATTTGATTTCCCCAATCTATGTTTTGGCGTTTAAATCACCGGCTAATATGTAAAAGTTTTCTTCCGAGCTCAATCTTAAGCATTCAAAAAGCTTTTCAAGCTCTGTTATAAACTGGGTGACTGAGGTGTTTCCGGTGCATAGGCAGCGATCACATACATTCGCTTCCCCTGTTGGAGATGAATGCATATGTTGCATGCCTCTAACGTCCGAAATTTTCGCACATCTTTATTATATATTACCTTATGAATAATGCCTTTACGTATAAAGATTGCGACGCCTCCTTCTTAAGTGGAGTTGTGTCGGTCTCTTCTTAATATATTGTAATTGTTGTTAGTCAATTTATGTTTCTGGTTAAGGTTAGTTTCACTAGCAATAAACACATCTGTACTTATGTCTTTAAGCAATTGGAATAAATTCGCTCTACATTCGGTCCTAATCAGTGAATTTACATTCACAGCTAGGATCTTAAAGGGCTTCTCCGGCAGCGCGCCCTTAACCTCTAAGTTGCGTTAAGCTCGGCAAAACAGAGTAGAGGTAGTCCACCCTAGTCGCCTGCTCCCTGATCTGGTTTTGGAGGCCAGTCAACTGGCCCTGGATGGCCAGCAGAATGCCCATAATATCCGCCTGTGCCGCCGGCGCCTTAGACACGGAGACCTGTTGGGCGACATTTGGTGTAGGCTGTACCGTGCTTCCCCTTCCTGACGCCATTTAGGCGTAAGAAATTTGGGGGTTGACAGGCGTTGTTGTAGGAGGGCGCATTGTTGGACGCTTTTCTACCACTGTTTGCTTTGCTGCTTTATTGTTCTTTATAAGCTGAAACGTCGGGCATCCCCGATAATTTGCGGGGTGTCCGTCGCCTCGGCAGAGTATACATTTAAGCTGGGTCCTATCTTCGACCCGTTTCTTTCCTAACTTGCATTCATCTGCATTGTGGTTCTCTCCACACTTAACGCAGCGTGACTGCATTTCGCAGTTTGCTGCGGCGTAGCCGAACCTTTGGCAGCGCATGCATTGAAGCATGTCGCCGCGCCTTTTTAATTTGTCCCAAGTTACATACAACCTGGTAGTTGAGGACGGAGCTCTAACTGTAGCGAACGGCTTGACCCCGATAAAGTCGAGATCGTCATTCGCTTTTTTGCGGAGTTCACTTAAGAGCACCTGTGGTTCCGTGCAGGAATCTATGCCCTACAAAGGGACCGTTTGAATCTTTTCGGTCTTAGGGGTGAAACTATAGAATTCAGTAGTGGATTCTTTTAGCAACGCTTTAATTTTTTTGTGCTGTTCCAGTGTGAAGCAATGGATAGCATGCCTATCATTATTTAATCTTTTTATAGTAAAGTTTTGACCTATGGCCAACTTACACAGATTTATGGTATCCTGTAACTCAATTTTATAAGTATTTATAGGGGGCACCTTTTCTTTTTTCGTAATCGGCAGCTGTGGCTGCTGCTGCTGAGACGGACTTTTCTGTTGCTGTTGATTCTGCTGCTTTTGATTCTGCTGCTGCTGTTTTTTTTTGCGGTTGTTTCTGGGATTGTGTCTGCTGCTGTTACTGTTGTATTTGCCGTTGTTGTTTTGGCTGCTGATGTGGCTGTTGTTTTTGTAATAGTTCCTTTTGCTGTTGTTGTTCCTCGAACTTTTTCTGTTCTTGCGCTCGGCGCGCTTCTTGCTTTGCCTTAACGGTGAGAACTATAAGATCCTGTTGGCTTTTCAAACTTTGGATTTCTGCCTCCATTGCTTCAATTTGAGCGACCATTCTTTGTTCCTCGTTGTCGTCCTCCTCAGATGACGCCTCTGATGTGGAGATGTTCACGCGTGTTAACACCTCCACAGTACGAGATCGACTGTGACTTAATTAATATTACACCGGTTTTGCGATTAGAAACACTGAATTTTCAACGATAGGGATTGAGGATCAATGCCTAATCTGGTCGCTTTTTTGTTTAATCACTGTTTTGTGTATTCCTAGGCGCAATATTAATTATAATTGGTGGTTTGTTTACTAAAACATGTAAAAAAGAGGGGTTATTTTTGTGTGAAATAACATGGAAAAGGATCATTTATTTTAGTTGCCATGTTTTTTAGCAATACAGTATCTTTGATCAGTAGACTTGTAATATCATTTAAGCTTTTCAATATGTAATTAGGTTAGGTTAATTTATGGAGTCTTATAAAAGATGGTTACATTTAACATCTATTGAAATATAGCGCAATTTTTTTCTTAGGTTACGTTATTGAATATTAATATTACAGGAGGCTAAAATGTATGGCTATCGCTTTTGATTTTATGTGTTTTTGCCAACATGTTACTACAGTTACTGATTTTAGTTATTTAAGCTCTTGCACGTGGAACTGTTATACAATTTCATGCAACGCGCATAGTCGTTAACAATAAAATAAAATACCTAAAATAAACATAATATATACATACATAATCGGTGATTTTTTAAGAGCTTGGTTTTTGAAAATTCAAAAAATCAAAGAAACTTGTAAAAAGTGAATGAAATTTTTATTTGGATCGATAAATCAATTTCTGCCATTTACTTTTTAAAAATAATTTCACTTAAATGTTGCCCGCGGCTACGCTTCAGGTGGTCCTTTCTGAAGGTCCAATTTTGGCAAACTTTTTCACACATTTCGGCCGGAATCTCACCAATGACGCGTTCAATGTTGGCTTCCAAGGCAGCAATCATGTTTGGCTTGTCCCCATAGACAATAGACTTAACATAGCCCCACAAAAAATAGTCTAACGGGGTCAAATCACATGATCTTGGTGGCCAATTGACTGCGCCAAAACGTGAGATGAACTGCTCACCAAATTCGCCTCTCAATTGATGCATGGTTTCGCGTGCAGTGTAGCATGTGGCACCGTCCTGTTGGAACCACATGTCGACCCACATGTGGAACCACATGTCTGCATTTTTAAACCAGGATTCTCAGATCGCCATTCGGTTAAATCGTTCCGGAGCCATAAGTGATGAAGCAGAGCTCTGTTCTCCACATGATTCGGGCGAATGCTAGCATTTACCTTGTACAATTGCTGGAAAGCAGCCCCCACAGCCTCCACTCTCTCCTGCGGATCTTCGATTACATAGAGGTCATCGTCCAATACGGCATCGTCTGGGTCTATGCCTGCTGTCAGAAGTACGTCTCTGTTCTCTGTCGGCCTCTGGAGCTTAAGACACGCAAGGTCGTTTTGATCCTTTCTTCTAAAAATCTTATTAATTTTTGGAACATACTTGGGTCGCTAGAGTTAACGGTGTTGTGCACAATTGCATGCCATATTGAAAATGCACGACCCACTGTGTCACAAATGCTGTCGAATAACCTCAAATAATGAAATAGTTATTCATCGACGACAGCAGTTTCGCGCCACACTTAATGTGACGCAACGTGACACAATAAAAGCCTTACTTCCAGAATGCATCTCAGTAGGTCAAAGCTGAGTAATGCATTTTGGAAGTAACCGTTGGTAAGTTCCAGGTAGGTCTCTGGGAACTCGGGGAGTCGAATTCAGAAACCTAACACGGACGGTCGCATTTTTATTTCAAACAAAACATAACATTGGCGCAGCCGGTTCGCGAACCAAAAATTTAAAGAAAATAAAGTTAATTGTGGAAAAAAAATACATAAGTGTCAAATTTAGCTAATCTTAAACTACATGAATCGTATCGCTTTTAATGTTTATCGCTGTTTATGTTATAATTCGATATCTACCGGAACAAACGGAGGAAATCGAAAGAAAAAAATTTTGTGAAAAAAAGAACAAAAAAGAAAAAACAACAGAATATATTTACATGTTTGTGAAGTGCAAGAGTGAAAAACGAGAAGGAAAAGGTGCAGTAAGTTAACTTTTTTATTTGACATTATTTGTATTTTATTTTCTGTACCCTCTAGCATTTTTTTTTCTATTATTATTTGGGAGAGTAATGTATTTTTTTTTTCAAGGTTAAACTTATAACTCTTGATTCCCGTTCTTGACTTTTGTTTTCTTTTCGTATTGAATTCGGGTCGTTGGTGTAGGTTAGTTTCGGCTCCACAAAAACTACGTGGTTGGTCGGATCATGATAGCTGATGGTTAAAAGTACAATCAAGGACCAGCTTAATGACTTAATAGAGGAAACAGAGTTTTTCAAAAGAGAAAAAAAAGAGCTAAGTCGACAGGTAAAAGAAGTACTTTCGTAATAGTCAGAATATAAAATTGTATTTAAGTTTTTATTCATATTATTGTTTTTCACATTATTTTTTTTTTATGTTTGTTCAATCAATGTTTTTTTTTTTTATAAATTTACTAATTTTAATTATTACATATTTTTTTAAATTTATATTTTTTTTTATTCACACCCGGGCAGAGGTGACGCTAAATGTTGTGTCGGCTTGTGGGACTGTTGGACTGTTGCTCGTCTTCTTGGCGTTTGGCGATTTTCCAGCTGATGAGTGGTCAGAATAGATGGTGTGTTTCGACTATGAAGAATGGTTCGTGCTTTGGATCTGAGGCATCGGATTGAAAACACGACAATCAATGCTAATGCTCCCAAGATGGTCAGGGACATTATCGAGTAACGATGGAATGACAATTCCCAATCTTGGTCTGCCGCTTTACGCTCTGCATGCAATTGCTTCCAGTTTTGTTCGAGATCCTCTATGGTCTTTTTCCCAGCGTTCAGCTCATTGGCAAAACTTTTGTGGTTCCCAATACGTATAGGGAGAACTTTCGGTATGGATGCTGCTTGAACGGGGTTAAAACTAGCTTGTATTGCCTTCGTTAGCTCTGAGTGGTAAAATCTTCGACGTAAAATTAGCACCATTGTCCGTGACGAGTATTTTTGGGATTCTATATCGTGTCACAATTTGTTCGTAAAACACTCTAGCCACGGTCGAGGCTTCCATATCAGGCAGAGCTGCGCAATCCATGAATTTGGTCAAATTGTCCTGGAAAGTTAAAATATATCTGTTCCCCGAGTGTGAAATGGGAAGTCCACATACAATATCCATATAAACCTTATCAAACGGCAAGCTTGGGGTATCAGTTATCACCATGGGCATCTTGTTAACAGGATAACACTTATTTGTTTAGCATTGTGGGCATTTTTTGACGAAGTCTTTAACATCTTTTGCCATGCGCTTCCACTTATACGTGCTAATGTTTTTTTTATTACCCTGGTGCCCTCCGAGTGCCGAATTATGGACATCTTTCAAGATTGTTTTGATTTCCCCTTTATCTGTTAAGAACTCGAAAGCTTTAGATGTTTTAGTACCTGGGGCTAATTTGGTAGTCTTTGGTACCTCATATGCAGTAGGCAAATAATGTGGACCAGTCGAGTTACCTGAAGATTATCGGCGACTTTCTTGCGCGCTTGCGCTCGTCTTACTGCCAGACATAGCTCTTCCACACTTTCATATGGTATACGGCTCAGCGCATCTGCGTTTGTGTTCACCTTTCCGGGTTTATATTCGATTTTATAATCGTACTCCGAAAGCTTATGGTGGAATCTTATCAAACGAGCGGTAGGGTCTTTCACATGGAATACACCTTTGAGTGGCTGATGGTCTGTATACACCGTGAAAGAACGTCCTAAGAGATACGTGCGAAAATTGTTGGTGGCCCATACAATAGCCACGAAATTTATTGTCCCAAAACAAATTAATAGACAACCTATAATTTTCTTTGATCAATTGGTTGATGATTTTGATGGACGACTTCAGTGTCCTAATCTCCAGATCTCGTGTATCAGTAAACCGTCTGTACAAGCGTTTTAGTCTTATCAGTAGACCACTTTTTTGTCTGTGTAGTGCGTCAATGATCGTGTTACGGTACATGTCCGTTGCATTACGTTCTTTGTATTTCGGTATTGTTCTGTTCATTGTTCGTAGAATCATTTCGTCCATTTGTTCTAAGTATCTGTCGATTTCTGTATTTGTCAGGTTCCTGTCGTTTGGTGGGGATCTACCATTTGACCGCAATTCGCTCAATAAGGCGTTGAAGAAGCGTGGCCAGCGCACCTTACTGTAGTTATAAGTATGCACAGGCATATACTCCTACAACTCCATAAGCTCGTTTGGAAGTTGTATTACGGCGGCGACTCCGCAGTGGTCACTGTCGTACTCGATCGTTCGTAAACAATTTCTTGGTCGTTGACCCACAGTGTCAGTAATTATTAGTCTTGCGTCTTTCAGCAATAGATCCAGATAGGCACCGCTTCTTGGAAACGATGGCCCCTCTGTGGCTAGAAGATCCAGGCGATACTCAAGGTTTTATCGACCCATCCAATTATACAAATGGTTACCTCGAGGGTTTTGTATTTGATTTCCCCAATCTATGTTTTGGCGTTTAAATCACCGGCTAATATGTAAAAGTTTTCTTCCGAGCTCAATCTTAAGCATTCAAAAAGCTTTTCAAGCTCTGTTATAAACTGGGTGACTGAGGTGTTTCCGGTGCATAGGCAGCGATCACATACATTCGCTTCCCCTGTTGGAGATGAATGCATATGTTGCATGCCTCTAACGTCCGAAATTTTCGCACATCTTTATTATATATTACCTTATGAATAATGCCTTTACGTATAAAGATTGCGACGCCTCCTTCTTAAGTGGAGTTGTGTCGGTCTCTTCTTAATATATTGTAATTGTTGTTAGTCAATTTATGTTTCTGGTTAAGGTTAGTTTCACTAGCAATAAACACATCTGTACTTATGTCTTTAAGCAATTGGAATAAATTCGCTCTACATTCGGTCCTAATCAGTGAATTTACATTCACAGCTAGGATCTTAAAGGGCTTCTCCGGCAGCGCGCCCTTAACCTCTAAGTTGCGTTAAGCTCGGCAAAACAGAGTAGAGGTAGTCCACCCTAGTCGCCTGCTCCCTGATCTGGTTTTGGAGGCCAGTCAACTGGCCCTGGATGGCCAGCAGAATGCCCATAATATCCGCCTGTGCCGCCGGCGCCTTAGACACGGAGACCTGTTGGGCGACATTTGGTGTAGGCTGTACCGTGCTTCCCCTTCCTGACGCCATTTAGGCGTAAGAAATTTGGGGGTTGACAGGCGTTGTTGTAGGAGGGCGCATTGTTGGACGCTTTTCTACCACTGTTTGCTTTGCTGCTTTATTGTTCTTTATAAGCTGAAACGTCGGGCATCCCCGATAATTTGCGGGGTGTCCGTCGCCTCGGCAGAGTATACATTTAAGCTGGGTCCTATCTTCGACCCGTTTCTTTCCTAACTTGCATTCATCTGCATTGTGGTTCTCTCCACACTTAACGCAGCGTGACTGCATTTCGCAGTTTGCTGCGGCGTAGCCGAACCTTTGGCAGCGCATGCATTGAAGCATGTCGCCGCGCCTTTTTAATTTGTCCCAAGTTACATACAACCTGGTAGTTGAGGACGGAGCTCTAACTGTAGCGAACGGCTTGACCCCGATAAAGTCGAGATCGTCATTCGCTTTTTTGCGGAGTTCACTTAAGAGCACCTGTGGTTCCGTGCAGGAATCTATGCCCTACAAAGGGACCGTTTGAATCTTTTCGGTCTTAGGGGTGAAACTATAGAATTCAGTAGTGGATTCTTTTAGCAACGCTTTAATTTTTTTGTGCTGTTCCAGTGTGAAGCAATGGATAGCATGCCTATCATTATTTAATCTTTTTATAGTAAAGTTTTGACCTATGGCCAACTTACACAGATTTATGGTATCCTGTAACTCAATTTTATAAGTATTTATAGGGGGCACCTTTTCTTTTTTCGTAATCGGCAGCTGTGGCTGCTGCTGCTGAGACGGACTTTTCTGTTGCTGTTGATTCTGCTGCTTTTGATTCTGCTGCTGCTGTTTTTTTTTGCGGTTGTTTCTGGGATTGTGTCTGCTGCTGTTACTGTTGTATTTGCCGTTGTTGTTTTGGCTGCTGATGTGGCTGTTGTTTTTGTAATAGTTCCTTTTGCTGTTGTTGTTCCTCGAACTTTTTCTGTTCTTGCGCTCGGCGCGCTTCTTGCTTTGCCTTAACGGTGAGAACTATAAGATCCTGTTGGCTTTTCAAACTTTGGATTTCTGCCTCCATTGCTTCAATTTGAGCGACCATTCTTTGTTCCTCGTTGTCGTCCTCCTCAGATGACGCCTCTGATGTGGAGATGTTCACGCGTGTTAACACCTCCACAGTACGAGATCGACTGTGACTTAATTAATATTACACCGGTTTTGCGATTAGAAACACTGAATTTTCAACGATAGGGATTGAGGATCAATGCCTAATCTGGTCGCTTTTTTGTTTAATCACTGTTTTGTGTATTCCTAGGCGCAATATTAATTATAATTGGTGGTTTGTTTACTAAAACATGTAAAAAAGAGGGGTTATTTTTGTGTGAAATAACATGGAAAAGGATCATTTATTTTAGTTGCCATGTTTTTTAGCAATACAGTATCTTTGATCAGTAGACTTGTAATATCATTTAAGCTTTTCAATATGTAATTAGGTTAGGTTAATTTATGGAGTCTTATAAAAGATGGTTACATTTAACATCTATTGAAATATAGCGCAATTTTTTTCTTAGGTTACGTTATTGAATATTAATATTACAGGAGGCTAAAATGTATGGCTATCGCTTTTGATTTTATGTGTTTTTGCCAACATGTTACTACAGTTACTGATTTTAGTTATTTAAGCTCTTGCACGTGGAACTGTTATACAATTTCATGCAACGCGCATAGTCGTTAACAATAAAATAAAATACCTAAAATAAACATAATATATACATACATAATCGGTGATTTTTTAAGAGCTTGGTTTTTGAAAATTCAAAAAATCAAAGAAACTTGTAAAAAGTGAATGAAATTTTTATTTGGATCGATAAATCAATTTCTGCCATTTACTTTTTAAAAATAATTTCACTTAAATGTTGCCCGCGGCTACGCTTCAGGTGGTCCTTTCTGAAGGTCCAATTTTGGCAAACTTTTTCACACATTTCGGCCGGAATCTCACCAATGACGCGTTCAATGTTGGCTTCCAAGGCAGCAATCATGTTTGGCTTGTCCCCATAGACAATAGACTTAACATAGCCCCACAAAAAATAGTCTAACGGGGTCAAATCACATGATCTTGGTGGCCAATTGACTGCGCCAAAACGTGAGATGAACTGCTCACCAAATTCGCCTCTCAATTGATGCATGGTTTCGCGTGCAGTGTAGCATGTGGCACCGTCCTGTTGGAACCACATGTCGACCCACATGTGGAACCACATGTCTGCATTTTTAAACCAGGATTCTCAGATCGCCATTCGGTTAAATCGTTCCGGAGCCATAAGTGATGAAGCAGAGCTCTGTTCTCCACATGATTCGGGCGAATGCTAGCATTTACCTTGTACAATTGCTGGAAAGCAGCCCCCACAGCCTCCACTCTCTCCTGCGGATCTTCGATTACATAGAGGTCATCGTCCAATACGGCATCGTCTGGGTCTATGCCTGCTGTCAGAAGTACGTCTCTGTTCTCTGTCGGCCTCTGGAGCTTAAGACACGCAAGGTCGTTTTGATCCTTTCTTCTAAAAATCTTATTAATTTTTGGAACATACTTGGGTCGCTAGAGTTAACGGTGTTGTGCACAATTGCATGCCATATTGAAAATGCACGACCCACTGTGTCACAAATGCTGTCGAATAACCTCAAATAATGAAATAGTTATTCATCGACGACAGCAGTTTCGCGCCACACTTAATGTGACGCAACGTGACACAATAAAAGCCTTACTTCCAGAATGCATCTCAGTAGGTCAAAGCTGAGTAATGCATTTTGGAAGTAACCGTTGGTAAGTTCCAGGTAGGTCTCTGGGAACTCGGGGAGTCGAATTCAGAAACCTAACACGGACGGTCGCATTTTTATTTCAAACAAAACATAACATTGGCGCAGCCGGTTCGCGAACCAAAAATTTAAAGAAAATAAAGTTAATTGTGGAAAAAAAATACATAAGTGTCAAATTTAGCTAATCTTAAACTACATGAATCGTATCGCTTTTAATGTTTATCGCTGTTTATGTTATAATTCGATATCTACCGGAACAAACGGAGGAAATCGAAAGAAAAAAATTTTGTGAAAAAAAGAACAAAAAAGAAAAAACAACAGAATATATTTACATGTTTGTGAAGTGCAAGAGTGAAAAACGAGAAGGAAAAGGTGCAGTAAGTTAACTTTTTTATTTGACATTATTTGTATTTTATTTTCTGTACCCTCTAGCATTTTTTTTTCTATTATTATTTGGGAGAGTAATGTATTTTTTTTTTCAAGGTTAAACTTATAACTCTTGATTCCCGTTCTTGACTTTTGTTTTCTTTTCGTATTGAATTCGGGTCGTTGGTGTAGGTTAGTTTCGGCTCCACAAAAACTACGTGGTTGGTCGGATCATGATAGCTGATGGTTAAAAGTACAATCAAGGACCAGCTTAATGACTTAATAGAGGAAACAGAGTTTTTCAAAAGAGAAAAAAAAGAGCTAAGTCGACAGGTAAAAGAAGTGAATATATACATATATATTATACATACTTTCGTAATAGTCAGAATATAAAATTGTATTTAAGTTTTTATTCATATTATTGTTTTTCACATTATTTTTTTTTTATGTTTGTTCAATCAATGTTTTTTTTTTTTATAAATTTACTAATTTTAATTATTACATATTTTTTTAAATTTATATTTTTTTTTATTCACACCCGGGCAGAGGTGACGCTAAATGTTGTGTCGGCTTGTGGGACTGTTGGACTGTTGCTCGTCTTCTTGGCGTTTGGCGATTTTCCAGCTGATGAGTGGTCAGAATAGATGGTGTGTTTCGACTATGAAGAATGGTTCGTGCTTTGGATCTGAGGCATCGGATTGAAAACACGACAATCAATGCTAATGCTCCCAAGATGGTCAGGGACATTATCGAGTAACGATGGAATGACAATTCCCAATCTTGGTCTGCCGCTTTACGCTCTGCATGCAATTGCTTCCAGTTTTGTTCGAGATCCTCTATGGTCTTTTTCCCAGCGTTCAGCTCATTGGCAAAACTTTTGTGGTTCCCAATACGTATAGGGAGAACTTTCGGTATGGATGCTGCTTGAACGGGGTTAAAACTAGCTTGTATTGCCTTCGTTAGCTCTGAGTGGTAAAATCTTCGACGTAAAATTAGCACCATTGTCCGTGACGAGTATTTTTGGGATTCTATATCGTGTCACAATTTGTTCGTAAAACACTCTAGCCACGATCGAGGCTTCCATATCAGGCAGAGCTGCGCAATCCATGAATTTGGTCAAATTGTCCTGGAAAGTTAAAATATATCTGTTCCCCGAGTGTGAAATGGGAAGTCCACATACAATATCCATATAAACCTTATCAAACGGCAAGCTTGGGGTATCAGTTATCACCATGGGCATCTTGTTAACAGGATAACACTTATTTGTTTAGCATTGTGGGCATTTTTTGACGAAGTCTTTAACATCTTTTGCCATGCGCTTCCACTTATACGTGCTAATGTTTTTTTTATTACCCTGGTGCCCTCCGAGTGCCGAATTATGGACATCTTTCAAGATTGTTTTGATTTCCCCTTTATCTGTTAAGAACTCGAAAGCTTTAGATGTTTTAGTACCTGGGGCTAATTTGGTAGTCTTTGGTACCTCATATGCAGTAGGCAAATAATGTGGACCAGTCGAGTTACCTGAAGATTATCGGCGACTTTCTTGCGCGCTTGCGCTCGTCTTACTGCCAGACATAGCTCTTCCACACTTTCATATGGTATACGGCTCAGCGCATCTGCGTTTGTGTTCACCTTTCCGGGTTTATATTCGATTTTATAATCGTACTCCGAAAGCTTATGGTGGAATCTTATCAAACGAGCGGTAGGGTCTTTCACATGGAATACACCTTTGAGTGGCTGATGGTCTGTATACACCGTGAAAGAACGTCCTAAGAGATACGTGCGAAAATTGTTGGTGGCCCATACAATAGCCACGAAATTTATTGTCCCAAAACAAATTAATAGACAACCTATAATTTTCTTTGATCAATTGGTTGATGATTTTGATGGACGACTTCAGTGTCCTAATCTCCAGATCTCGTGTATCAGTAAACCGTCTGTACAAGCGTTTTAGTCTTATCAGTAGACCACTTTTTTGTCTGTGTAGTGCGTCAATGATCGTGTTACGGTACATGTCCGTTGCATTACGTTCTTTGTATTTCGGTATTGTTCTGTTCATTGTTCGTAGAATCATTTCGTCCATTTGTTCTAAGTATCTGTCGATTTCTGTATTTGTCAGGTTCCTGTCGTTTGGTGGGGATCTACCATTTGACCGCAATTCGCTCAATAAGGCGTTGAAGAAGCGTGGCCAGCGCACCTTACTATAGTTATAAGTATGCACAGGCATATACTCCTACAACTCCATAAGCTCGTTTGGAAGTTGTATTACGGCGGCGACTCCGCAGTGGTCACTGTCGTACTCGATCGTTCGTAAACAATTTCTTGGTCGTTGACCCACAGTGTCAGTAATTATTAGTCTTGCGTCTTTCAGCAATAGATCCAGATAGGCACCGCTTCTTGGAAACGATGGCCCCTCTGTGGCTAGAAGATCCAGGCGATACTCAAGGTTTTATCGACCCATCCAATTATACAAATGGTTACCTCGAGGGTTTTGTATTTGATTTCCCCAATCTATGTTTTGGCGTTTAAATCACCGGCTAATATGTAAAAGTTTTCTTCCGAGCTCAATCTTAAGCATTCAAAAAGCTTTTCAAGCTCTGTTATAAACTGGGTGGACTGAGGTGTTTCCGGTGCATAGGCAGCGATCACATACATTCGCTTCCCCTGTTGGAGATGAATGCATATGTTGCATGCCTCTAACGTCCGAAATTTTCGCACATCTTTATTATATATTACCTTATGAATAATGCCTTTACGTATAAAGATTGCGACGCCTCCTTCTTAAGTGGAGTTGTGTCGGTCTCTTCTTAATATATTGTAATTGTTGTTAGTCAATTTATGTTTCTGGTTAAGGTTAGTTTCACTAGCAATAAACACATCTGTACTTATGTCTTTAAGCAATTGGAATAAATTCGCTCTACATTCGGTCCTAATCAGTGAATTTACATTCACAGCTAGTATCTTAAAGGGCTTCTCCGGCAGCGCGCCCTTAACCTCTAAGTTGCGTTAAGCTCGGCAAAACAGAGTAGAGGTAGTCCACCCTAGTCGCCTGCTCCCTGATCTGGTTTTGGAGGCCAGTCAACTGGCCCTGGATGGCCAGAAGAATGCCCATAATATCCGCCTGTGCCGCCGGCGCCTTAGACACGGAGACCTGTTGGGCGACATTTGGTGTAGGCTGTACCGTGCTTCCCCTTCCTGACGCCATTTAGGCGTAAGAAATTTGGGGGTTGACAGGCGTTGTTGTAGGAGGGCGCATTGTTGGACGCTTTTCTACCACTGTTTGCTTTGCTGCTTTATTGTTCTTTATAAGCTGAAACGTCGGGCATCCCCGATAATTTGCGGGGTGTCCGTCGCCTCGGCAGAGTATACATTTAAGCTGGGTCCTATCTTCGACCCGTTTCTTTCCTAACTTGCATTCATCTGCATTGTGGTTCTCTCCACACTTAACGCAGCGTGACTGCATTTCGCAGTTTGCTGCGGCGTAGCCGAACCTTTGGCAGCGCATGCATTGAAGCATGTCGCCGCGCCTTTTTAATTTGTCCCAAGTTACATACAACCTGGTAGTTGAGGACGGAGCTCTAACTGTAGCGAACGGCTTAACCCCGATAAAGTCGAGATCGTCATTCGCTTTTTTGCGGAGTTCACTTAAGAGCACCTGTGGTTCCGTGCAGGAATCTATGCCCTACAAAGGGACCGTTTGAATCTTTTCGGTCTTAGGGGTGAAACTATAGAATTCAGTAGTGGATTCTTTTAGCAACGCTTTAATTTTTTTGTGCTGTTCCAGTGTGAAGCAATGGATAGCATGCCTATCATTATTTAATCTTTTTATAGTAAAGTTTTGACCTATGGCCAACTTACACAGATTTATGGTATCCTGTAACTCAATTTTATAAGTATTTATAGGGGGCACCTTTTCTTTTTTCGTAATCGGCAGCTGTGGCTGCTGCTGCTGAGACGGACTTTTCTGTTGCTGTTGATTCTGCTGCTTTTGATTCTGCTGCTGCTGTTTTTTTTTGCGGTTGTTTCTGGGATTGTGTCTGCTGCTGTTACTGTTGTATTTGCCGTTGTTGTTTTGGCTGCTGATGTGGCTGTTGTTTTTGTAATAGTTCCTTTTGCTGTTGTTGTTCCTCGAACTTTTTCTGTTCTTGCGCTCGGCGCGCTTCTTGCTTTGCCTTAACGGTGAGAACTATAAGATCCTGTTGGCTTTTCAAACTTTGGATTTCTGCCTCCATTGCTTCAATTTGAGCGACCATTCTTTGTTCCTCGTTGTCGTCCTCCTCAGATGACGCCTCTGATGTGGAGATGTTCACGCGTGTTAACACCTCCACAGTACGAGATCGACTGTGACTTAATTAATATTACACCGGTTTTGCGATTAGAAACACTGAATTTTCAACGATAGGGATTGAGGATCAATGCCTAATCTGGTCGCTTTTTTGTTTAATCACTGTTTTGTGTATTCCTAGGCGCAATATTAATTATAATTGGTGGTTTGTTTACTAAAACATGTAAAAAAGAGGGGTTATTTTTGTGTGAAATAACATGGAAAAGGATCATTTATTTTAGTTGCCATGTTTTTTAGCAATACAGTATCTTTGATCAGTAGACTTGTAATATCATTTAAGCTTTTCAATATGTAATTAGGTTAGGTTAATTTATGGAGTCTTATAAAAGATGGTTACATTTAACATCTATTGAAATATAGCGCAATTTTTTTCTTAGGTTACGTTATTGAATATTAATATTACAGGAGGCTAAAATGTATGGCTATCGCTTTTGATTTTATGTGTTTTTGCCAACATGTTACTACAGTTACTGATTTTAGTTATTTAAGCTCTTGCACGTGGAACTGTTATACAATTTCATGCAACGCGCATAGTCGTTAACAATAAAATAAAATACCTAAAATAAACATAATATATACATACATAATCGGTGATTTTTTAAGAGCTTGGTTTTTGAAAATTAAAAAAATCAAAGAAACTTGTAAAAAGTGAATGAAATTTTTATTTGGATCGATAAATCAATTTCTGCCATTTACTTTTTAAAAATAATTTCACTTAAATGTTGCCCGCGGCTACGCTTCAGGTGGTCCTTTCTGAAGGTCCAATTTTGGCAAACTTTTTCACACATTTCGGCCGGAATCTCACCAATGACGCGTTCAATGTTGGCTTTCAAGGCAGCAATCATGTTTGGCTTGTCCCCATAGACAATAGACTTAACATAGCCCCACAAAAAATAGTCTAACGGGGTCAAATCACATGATCTTGGTGGCCAATTGACTGCGCCAAAACGTGAGATCAACTGCTCACCAAATTCGCCTCTCAATTGATGCATGGTTTCGCGTGCAGTGTAGCATGTGGCACCGTCCTGTTGGAACCACATGTCGACCCACATGTGGAACCACATGTCTGCATTTTTAAACCCGGTAAAACCAGGATTCTCAGATCGCCATTCGGTTAAATCGTTCCGGAGCCATAAGTGATGAAGCAGAGCTCTGTTCTCCACATGATTCGGGCGAATGCTAGCATTTACCTTGTACAATTGCTGGAAAGCAGCCCCCACAGCCTCCACTCTCTCCTGCGGATCTTCGATTACATAGAGGTCATCGTCCAATACGGCATCGTCTGGGTCTATGCCTGCTGTCAGAAGTACGTCTCTCTTCTCTGTCGTCCTCTGGAGCTTAAGACACGCAAGGTCGTTTTGATCCTTTCTTCTAAAAATCTTATTAATTTTTGGAACATACTTGGGTCGCTAGAGTTAACGGTGTTGTGCACAATTGCATGCCATATTGAAAATGCATGACCCACTGTGTCACAAATGCTGTCGAATTACCTCAAATAATGAAATAGTTATTCATCGACGACAGCAGTTTCGCGCCACACTTAATGTGACGCAACGTGACACAATAAAAGCCTTACTTCCAGAATGCATCTCAGTAGGTCAAAGCTGAGTAATGCATTTTGGAAGTAACCGTTGGTAAGTTCCAGGTAGGTCTCTGGGAACTCGGGGAGTCGAATTCAGAAACCTAACACGGACGGTCGCATTTTTATTTCAAACAAAACATAACATTGGCGCAGCCGGTTCGCGAACCAAAAATTTAAAGAAAATAAAGTTAATTGTGGAAAAAAAATACATAAGTGTCAAATTTAGCTAATCTTAAACTACATGAATCGTATCGCTTTTAATGTTTATCGCTGTTTATGTTATAATTCGATATCTACCGGAACAAACGGAGGAAATCGAAAGAAAAAAAATTTGTGAAAAAAAAGAACAAAAAAGAAAAAACAACAGAATATATTTACATGTTTGTGAAGTGCAAGAGTGAAAAACGAGAAGGAAAAGGTGCAGTAAGTTAACTTTTTTATTTGACATTATTTGTATTTTATTTTCTGTACCCTCTAGCATTTTTTTTTCTGTTATTATTTGGGATAGTAATGTAATTTTTTTGTTCAAGGTTAAACTTATAACTCTTGATTCCCGTTCTTGACTTTTGTTTTCTTTTCGTATTGAATTCGGGTCGTTGGTGTAGGTTAGTTTCGGCTCCACAAAAACTACGTGGTTGGTCGGATCATGATAGCTGATGGTTAAAGGTGCAATCAAGTGGTCCTTGATGACTTAATAGAGGAAACAGAGTTTTTCAAAAGAGAAAAAAAAGAGCTTAGTCGACAGGTAAAAGAAGTGAATATATACATATATATTATACATACTTTCGTAATAGTCAGAATATAAAATTGTATTTAAGTTTTTATTCATATTATTGTTTTTCACATTATTTTTTTTTTATGTTTGTTCAATCAATGTTTTTTTTTTATAAATTTACTAATTTTAATTATTACATATTTTTTTAAATTTATATTTTTTTTTATTCACACCCGGGCAGAGGTGACGCTAAATGTTGTGTCGGCTTGTGGGACTGTTGGACTGTTGCTCGTCTTCTTGGCGTTTGGCGATTTTCCAGCTGATGAGTGGTCAGAATAGATGGTGTGTTTCGACTATGAAGAATGGTTCGTGCTTTGGATCTGAGGCATCGGATTGAAAACACGACAATCAATGCTAATGCTCCCAAGATGGTCAGGGACATTATCGAGTAACGATGGAATGACAATTCCCAATCTTGGTCTGCCGCTTTACGCTCTGCATGCAATTGCTTCCAGTTTTGTTCGAGATCCTCTATGGTCTTTTTCCCAGCGTTCAGCTCATTGGCAAAACTTTTGTGGTTCCCAATACGTATAGGGAGAACTTTCGGTATGGATGCTGCTTGAACGGGGTTAAAACTAGCTTGTATTGCCTTCGTTAGCTCTGAGTGGTAAAATCTTCGACGTAAAATTAGCACCATTGTCCGTGACGAGTATTTTTGGGATTCTATATCGTGTCACAATTTGTTCGTAAAACACTCTAGCCACGATCGAGGCTTCCATATCAGGCAGAGCTGCGCAATCCATGAATTTGGTCAAATTGTCCTGGAAAGTTAAAATATATCTGTTCCCCGAGTGTGAAATGGGAAGTCCACATACAATATCCATATAAACCTTATCAAACGGCAAGCTTGGGGTATCAGTTATCACCATGGGCATCTTGTTAACAGGATAACACTTATTTGTTTAGCATTGTGGGCATTTTTTGACGAAGTCTTTAACATCTTTTGCCATGCGCTTCCACTTATACGTGCTAATGTTTTTTTTATTACCCTGGTGCCCTCCGAGTGCCGAATTATGGACATCTTTCAAGATTGTTTTGATTTCCCCTTTATCTGTTAAGAACTCGAAAGCTTTAGATGTTTTAGTACCTGGGGCTAATTTGGTAGTCTTTGGTACCTCATATGCAGTAGGCAAATAATGTGGACCAGTCGAGTTACCTGAAGATTATCGGCGACTTTCTTGCGCGCTTGCGCTCGTCTTACTGCCAGACATAGCTCTTCCACACTTTCATATGGTATACGGCTCAGCGCATCTGCGTTTGTGTTCACCTTTCCGGGTTTATATTCGATTTTATAATCGTACTCCGAAAGCTTATGGTGGAATCTTATCAAACGAGCGGTAGGGTCTTTCACATGGAATACACCTTTGAGTGGCTGATGGTCTGTATACACCGTGAAAGAACGTCCTAAGAGATACGTGCGAAAATTGTTGGTGGCCCATACAATAGCCACGAAATTTATTGTCCCAAAACAAATTAATAGACAACCTATAATTTTCTTTGATTAATTGGTTGATGATTTTGATGGACGACTTCAGTGTCCTAATCTCCAGATCTCGTGTATCAGTAAACCGTCTGTACAAGCGTTTTAGTCTTATCAGTAGACCACTTTTTTGTCTGTGTAGTGCGTCAATGATCGTGTTACGGTACATGTCCGTTGCATTACGTTCTTTGTATTTCGGTATTGTTCTGTTCATTGTTCGTAGAATCATTTCGTCCATTTGTTCTAAGTATCTGTCGATTTCTGTATTTGTCAGGTTCCTGTCGTTTGGTGGGGATCTACCATTTGACCGCAATTCGCTCAATAAGGCGTTGAAGAAGCGTGGCCAGCGCACCTTACTGTAGTTATAAGTATGCACAGGCATATACTCCTACAACTCCATAAGCTCGTTTGGAAGTTGTATTACGGCGGCGACTCCGCAGTGGTCACTGTCGTACTCGATCGTTCGTAAACAATTTCTTGGTCGTTGACCCACAGTGTCAGTAATTATTAGTCTTGCGTCTTTCAGCAATAGATCCAGATAGGCACCGCTTCTTGGAAACGATGGCCCGTCTGTGGCTAGAAGATCCAGGCGATACTCAAGGTTTTATCGACCCATCCAATTATACAAATGGTTACCTCGAGGGTTTTGTATTTGATTTCCCCAATCTATGTTTTGGCGTTTAAATCACCGGCTAATATGTAAAAGTTTTCTTCCGAGCTCAATCTTAAGCATTCAAAAAGCTTTTCAAGCTCTGTTATAAACTGGGTGGACTGAGGTGTTTCCGGTGCATAGGCAGCGATCACATACATTCGCTTCCCCTGTTGGAGATGAATGCATATGTTGCATGCCTCTAACGTCCGAAATTTTCGCACATCTTTATTATATATTACCTTATGAATAATGCCTTTACGTATAAAGATTGCGACGCCTCCTTCTTAAGAGGAGTTGTGTCGGTCTCTTCTTAATATATTGTAATTGTTGTTAGTCAATTTATGTTTCTGGTTAAGGTTAGTTTCACTAGCAATAAACACATCTGTACTTATGTCTTTAAGCAATTGGAATAAATTCGCTCTACATTCGGTCCTAATCAGTGAATTTACATTCACAGCTAGGATCTTAAAGGGCTTCTCCGGCAGCGCGCCCTTAACCTCTAAGTTGCGTTAAGCTCGGCAAAACAGAGTAGAGGTAGTCCACCCTAGTCGCCTGCTCCCTGATCTGGTTTTGGAGGCCAGTCAACTGGCCCTGGATGGCCAGCAGAATGCCCATAATATCCGCCTGTGCCGCCGGCGCCTTAGACACGGAGACCTGTTGGGCGACATTTGGTGTAGGCTGTACCGTGCTTCCCCTTCCTGACGCCATTTAGGCGTAAGAAATTTGGGGGTTGACAGGCGTTGTTGTAGGAGGGCGCATTGTTGGACGCTTTTCTACCACTGTTTGCTTTGCTGCTTTATTGTTCTTTATAAGCTGAAACGTCGGGCATCCCCGATAATTTGCGGGGTGTCCGTCGCCTCGGCAGAGTATACATTTAAGCTGGGTCCTATCTTCGACCCGTTTCTTTCCTAACTTGCATTCATCTGCATTGTGGTTCTCTCCACACTTAACGCAGCGTGACTGCATTTCGCAGTTTGCTGCGGCGTAGCCGAACCTTTGGCAGCGCATGCATTGAAGCATGTCGCCGCGCCTTTTTAATTTGTCCCAAGTTACATACAACCTGGTAGTTGAGGACGGAGCTCTAACTGTAGCGAACGGCTTAACCCCGATAAAGTCGAGATCGTCATTCGCTTTTTTGCGGAGTTCACTTAAGAGCACCTGTGGTTCCGTGCAGGAATCTATGCCCTACAAAGGGACCGTTTGAATCTTTTCGGTCTTAGGGGTGAAACTATAGAATTCAGTAGTGGATTCTTTTAGCAACGCTTTAATTTTTTTGTGCTGTTCCAGTGTGAAGCAATGGATAGCATGCCTATCATTATTTAATCTTTTTATAGTAAAGTTTTGACCTATGGCCAACTTACACAGATTTATGGTATCCTGTAACTCAATTTTATAAGTATTTATAGGGGGCACCTTTTCTTTTTTCGTAATCGGCAGCTGTGGCTGCTGCTGCTGAGACGGACTTTTCTGTTGCTGTTGATTCTGCTGCTTTTGATTCTGCTGCTGCTGTTTTTTTTTGCGGTTGTTTCTGGATTGTGTCTGCTGCTGTTACTGTTGTATTTGCCGTTGTTGTTTTGGCTGCTGATGTGGCTGTTGTTTTTGTAATAGTTCCTTTTGCTGTTGTTGTTCCTCGAACTTTTTCTGTTCTTGCGCTCGGCGCGCTTCTTGCTTTGCCTTAACGGTGAGAACTATAAGATCCTGTTGGCTTTTCAAACTTTGGATTTCTGCCTCCATTACTTCAATTTGAGCGACCATTCTTTGTTCCTCGTTGTCGTCCTCCTCAGATGACGCCTCTGATGTGGAGATGTTCACGCGTGTTAACACCTCCACAGTACGAGATCGACTGTGACTTAATTAATATTACACCGGTTTTGCGATTAGAAACACTGAATTTTCAACGATAGGGATTGAGGATCAATGCCTAATCTGGTCGCTTTTTTGTTTAATCACTGTTTTGTGTATTCCTAGGCGCAATATTAATTATAATTGGTGGTTTGTTTACTAAAACATGTAAAAAAGAGGGGTTATTTTTGTGTGAAATAACATGGAAAAGGATCATTTATTTTAGTTGCCATGTTTTTTAGCAATACAGTATCTTTGATCAGTAGACTTGTAATATCATTTAAGCTTTTCAATATGTAATTAGGTTAGGTTAATTTATGGAGTCTTATAAAAGATGGTTACATTTAACATCTATTGAAATATAGCGCAATTTTTTTCTTAGGTTACGTTATTGAATATTAATATTACAGGAGGCTAAAATGTATGGCTATCGCTTTTGATTTTATGTGTTTTTGCCAACATGTTACTACAGTTACTGATTTTAGTTATTTAAGCTCTTGCACGTGGAACTGTTATACAATTTCATGCAACGCGCATAGTCGTTAACAATAAAATAAAATACCTAAAATAAACATAATATATACATACATAATCGGTGATTTTTTAAGAGCTTGGTTTTTGAAAATTAAAAAAATCAAAGAAACTTGTAAAAAGTGAATGAAATTTTTATTTGGATCGATAAATCAATTTCTGCCATTTACTTTTTAAAAATAATTTCACTTAAATGTTGCCCGCGGCTACGCTTCAGGTGGTCCTTTCTGAAGGTCCAATTTTGGCAAACTTTTTCACACATTTCGGCCGGAATCTCACCAATGACGCGTTCAATGTTGGCTTTCAAGGCAGCAATCATGTTTGGCTTGTCCCCATAGACAATAGACTTAACATAGCCCCACAAAAAATAGTCTAACGGGGTCAAATCACATGATCTTGGTGGCCAATTGACTGCGCCAAAACGTGAGATCAACTGCTCACCAAATTCGCCTCTCAATTGATGCATGGTTTCGCGTGCAGTGTAGCATGTGGCACCGTCCTGTTGGAACCACATGTCGACCCACATGTGGAACCACATGTCTGCATTTTTAAACCCGGTAAAACCAGGATTCTCAGATCGCCATTCGGTTAAATCGTTCCGGAGCCATAAGTGATGAAGCAGAGCTCTGTTCTCCACATGATTCGGGCGAATGCTAGCATTTACCTTGTACAATTGCTGGAAAGCAGCCCCCACAGCCTCCACTCTCTCCTGCGGATCTTCGATTACATAGAGGTCATCGTCCAATACGGCATCGTCTGGGTCTATGCCTGCTGTCAGAAGTACGTCTCTGTTCTCTGTCGTCCTCTGGAGCTTAAGACACGCAAGGTCGTTTTGATCCTTTCTTCTAAAAATCTTATTAATTTTTGGAACATACTTGGGTCGCTAGAGTTAACGGTGTTGTGCACAATTGCATGCCATATTGAAAATGCATGACCCACTGTGTCACAAATGCTGTCGAATTACCTCAAATAATGAAATAGTTATTCATCGACGACAGCAGTTTCGCGCCACACTTAATGTGACGCAACGTGACACAATAAAAGCCTTACTTCCAGAATGCATCTCAGTAGGTCAAAGCTGAGTAATGCATTTTGGAAGTAACCGTTGGTAAGTTCCAGGTAGGTCTCTGGGAACTCGGGGAGTCGAATTCAGAAACCTAACACGGACGGTCGCATTTTTATTTCAAACAAAACATAACATTGGCGCAGCCGGTTCGCGAACCAAAAATTTAAAGAAAATAAAGTTAATTGTGGAAAAAAATACATAAGTGTCAAATTTAGCTAATCTTAAACTACATGAATCGTATCGCTTTTAATGTTTATCGCTGTTTATGTTATAATTCGATATCTACCGGAACAAACGGAGGAAATCGAAAGAAAAAAATTTTGTGAAAAAAAAGAACAAAAAAGAAAAAACAACAGAATATATTTACATGTTTGTGAAGTGCAAGAGTGAAAAACGAGAAGGAAAAGGTGCAGTAAGTTAACTTTTTTATTTGACATTATTTGTATTTTATTTTCTGTACCCTCTAGCATTTTTTTTTCTGTTATTATTTGGGATAGTAATGTAATTTTTTTTTTCAAGGTTAAACTTATAACTCTTGATTCCCGTTCTTGACTTTTGTTTTCTTTTCGTATTGAATTCGGGTCGTTGGTGTAGGTTAGTTTCGGCTCCACAAAAACTACGTGGTTGGTCGGATCATGATAGCTGATGGTTAAAGGTGCAATCAAGTGGTCCTTGATGACTTAATAGAGGAAACAGAGTTTTTCAAAAGAGAAAAAAAAGAGCTTAGTCGACAGGTAAAAGAAGTGAATATATACATATATATTATACATACTTTCGTAATAGTCAGAATATAAAATTGTATTTAAGTTTTTATTCATATTATTGTTTTTCACATTATTTTTTTTTATGTTTGTTCAATCAATGTTTTTTTTTTTATAAATTTACTAATTTTAATTATTACATATTTTTTTAAATTTATATTTTTTTTTATTCACACCCGGGCAGAGGTGACGCTAAATGTTGTGTCGGCTTGTGGGACTGTTGGACTGTTGCTCGTCTTCTTGGCGTTTGGCGATTTTCCAGCTGATGAGTGGTCAGAATAGATGGTGTGTTTCGACTATGAAGAATGGTTCGTGCTTTGGATCTGAGGCATCGGATTGAAAACACGACAATCAATGCTAATGCTCCCAAGATGGTCAGGGACATTATCGAGTAACGATGGAATGACAATTCCCAATCTTGGTCTGCCGCTTTACGCTCTGCATGCAATTGCTTCCAGTTTTGTTCGAGATCCTCTATGGTCTTTTTCCCAGCGTTCAGCTCATTGGCAAAACTTTTGTGGTTCCCAATACGTATAGGGAGAACTTTCGGTATGGATGCTGCTTGAACGGGGTTAAAACTAGCTTGTATTGCCTTCGTTAGCTCTGAGTGGTAAAATCTTCGACGTAAAATTAGCACCATTGTCCGTGACGAGTATTTTTGGGATTCTATATCGTGTCACAATTTGTTCGTAAAACACTCTAGCCACGATCGAGGCTTCCATATCAGGCAGAGCTGCGCAATCCATGAATTTGGTCAAATTGTCCTGGAAAGTTAAAATATATCTGTTCCCCGAGTGTGAAATGGGAAGTCCACATACAATATCCATATAAACCTTATCAAACGGCAAGCTTGGGGTATCAGTTATCACCATGGGCATCTTGTTAACAGGAGAACACTTATTTGTTTGGCATTGTGGGCATTTTTTGACGAAGTCTTTAACATCTTTTGCCATGCGCTTCCACTTATACGTGCTAATGTTTTTTTTATTACCCTGGTGCCCTCCGAGTGCCGAATTATGGACATCTTTCAAGATTGTTTTGATTTCCTCTTTACCTGTTAAGAACTCGAAAGCTTTAGATGTTTTAGTACCTGGGGCTAATTTGGTAGTCTTTGGTACCTCATATGCAGTAGGTAAATAATGTGGACCAGTCGAGTTACCTGAAGATTATCGGCGACTTTCTTGCGCGCTTGCGCTCGTCTTACTGCCAGACATAGCTCTTCCACACTTTCATATGGTATACGGCTCAGCGCATCTGCGTTTGTGTTCACCTTTCCGGGTTTATATTCGATTTTATAATCGTACTCCGAAAGCTTATGGTAGAATCTTATCAAACGAGCGGTAGGGTCTTTCACATGGAATACACCTTTGAGTGGCTGATGGTCTGTATACACCGTGAAAGAACGTCCTAAGAGATACGTGCGAAAATTGTTGGTGGCCCATACAATAGCCACGAAATTTATTGTCCCAAAACAAATTAATAGACAACCTATAATTTTCTTTGATCAATTGGTTGATGATTTTGATGGACGACTTCAGTGTCCTAATCTCCAGATCTCGTGTATCAGTAAACCGTCTGTACAAGCGTTTTAGTCTTATCAGTAGACCACTTTTTTGTCTGTGTAGTGCGTCAATGGTCGTGTTACGGTACATGTCCGTTGCATTACGTTCTTTGTATTTCGGTATTGTTCTGTTCATTGTTCGTAGAATCGTTTCGTCCATTTGTTCTAAGTATCTGTCGATTTCTGTATTTGTCAGGTTCCTGTCGTTTGGTGGGGATCTACCATTTGACCGCAATTCGCTCAATAAGGCGTTGAAGAAGCGTGGCCAGCGCACCTTACTGTAGTTATAAGTATGCACAGGCACATACTCCTACAACTCCATAAGCTCGTTTGGAAGTTGTATTACGGCGGCGACTCCGCAGTGGTCACTGTCGTACTCGATCGTTCGTAAACAATTTCTTGGTCGTTGACCCACAGTGTCAGTAATTATTAGTCTTGCGTCTTTCAGCAATAGATCCAGATAGGCACCGCTTCTTGGAAACGATGGCCGCTCTGTGGCTAGAAGATCCAGGCGATACTCAAGGTTTTATCGACCCATCCAATTATACAAATGGTTACCTCGAGGGTTTTGTATTTGATTTCCCCAATCTATGTTTTGGCGTTTAAATCACCGGCTAATATGTAAAAGTTTTCTTCCGAGCTCAATCTTAAGCATTCAAAAAGCTTTTCAAGCTCTGTTATAAACTGGGTGGACTGAGATGTTTCCGGTGCATAGGCAGCGATCACATACATTCGCTTCCCCTGTTGGAGATGAATGCATATGTTGCTTGCCTCTAACGTCCGAAATTTTCGCACATCTTTATTATATATTACCTTATGAATAATGCCTTTACGTATAAAGATTGCGACGCCTCCTTCTTAAGTGGAGTTGGGTCGGTCTCTCCTTAATATATTGTAATTGTTGTTAGTCAATTTATGTTTCTGGTTAAGGTTAGTTTCACTAGCAATAAACACATCTGTACTTATGTCTTTAAGCAATTGGAATAAATTCGCTCTACATTCGGTCCTAATCAGTGAATTTACATTCACAGCTAGGATCTTAAAGGGCTTCTCCGGCAGCGCGCCCTTAACCTCTAAGTTGCGTTAAGCTCGGCAAAACAGAGCAGAGGTAGTCCACCCTAGTCGCCTGCTCCCTGATCTGGTTTTGGAGGCCAGTCAACTGGCCCTGGATGGCCAGCAGAATGCCCATAATATCCGCCTGTGCCGCCGGCGCCTTAGACACGGAGACCTGTTGGGCGACATTTGGTGTAGGCTGTACCGTGCTTCCCCTTCCTGACGCCATTTAGGCGTAAGAAATTTGGGGGTTGACAGGCGTTGTTGTAGGAGGGCGCACTGTTGGACGCTTTTCTACCACTGTTTGCTTTGCTGCTTTATTGTTCTTTATAAGCTGAAACGTCGGGCATCCCCGATAATTTGCGGGGTGTCCGTCGCCTCGGCAGACTATACATTTAAGCTGGGTCCTATCTTCGACCCGTTTCTTTCCTAACTTGCATTCATCTGCATTGTGGTTCTCTCCACACTTAACGCAGCGTGACTGCATTTCGCAGTTTGCTGCGGCGTAGCCGAACCTTTGGCAGCGCATGCATTGAAGCATGTCGCCGCGCCTTTTTAATTTGTCCCAAGTTACATACAACCTGGTAGTTGAGGACGGAGCTCTAACTGTAGCGAACGGCTTGACCCCGATAAAGTCGAGATCGTCATTCGCTTTTTTGCGGAGTTCACTTAAGAGCACCTGTGGTTCCGTGCAGGAATCTATGCCCTACAAAGGGACCGTTTGAATCTTTTCGGTCTTAGGGGTGAAACTATAGAATTCAGTAGTGGATTCTTTTAGCAACGCTTTAATTTTTTTGTGCTGTTCCAGTGTGAAGCAATGGATAGCATGCCTATCATTATTTAATCTTTTTATAGTAAAGTTTTGACCTATGGCCAACTTACACAGATTTATGGTATCCTGTAACTCAATTTTATAAGTATTTATAGGGGGCACCTTTTCTTTTTTCGTAATCGGCGGCTGTGGCTGCTGCTGCTGAGACGGACTTTTCTGTTGCTGTTGATTCTGCTGCTTTTGATTCTGCTGCTGCTGTTTTTTTTTGCGGTTGTTTCTGGGATTGTGTCTGCTGCTGTTACTGTTGTATTTGCCGTTGTTGTTTTGGCTGCTGATGTGGCTGTTGTTTTTGTAATAGTTCCTTTTGCTGTTGTTGTTCCTCGAACTTTTCCTGTTCTTGCGCTCGACGCGCTTCTTGCTTTGCCTTAACGGTGAGAACTATAAGATCCTGTTGGCTTTTCAAACTTTGGATTTCTGCCTCCATTGCTTCAATTTGAGCGACCATTCTTTGTTCCTCGTTGTCGTCCTCCTCAGATGACGCCTCTGATGTGGAGATGTTCACGCGTGTTAACACCTCCACAGTACGAGATCGACTGTGACTTAATTAATATTACACCGGTTTTGCGATTAGAAACACTGAATTTTCAACGATAGGGATTGAGGATCAATGCCTAATCTGGTCGCTTTTTTGTTTAATCACTGTTTTGTGTATTCCTAGGCGCAATATTAATTATAATTGGTGGTTTGTTTACTAAAACATGTAAAAAAGAGGGGTTATTTTTGTGTGAAATAACATGGAAAAGGATCATTTATTTTAGTTGCCATGTTTTTTAGCAATACAGTATCTTTGATCAGTAGACTTGTAATATCATTTAAGCTTTTCAATATGTAATTAGGTTAGGTTAATTTATGGAGTCTTATAAAAGATGGTTACATTTAACATCTATTGAAATATAGCGCAATTTTTTTCTAAGGTTACGTTATTGAATATTAATATTACAGGAGGCTAAAATGTATGGCTATCGCTTTTGATTTTATGTGTTTTTGCCAACATGTTACTACAGTTACTGATTTTAGTTATTTAAGCTCTTGCACGTGGAACTGTTATACAATTTCATGCAACGCGCATAGTCGTTAACAATAAAATAAAATACCTAAAATAAACATAATATATACATACATAATCGGTGATTTTTTAAGAGCTTGGTTTTTGAAAATTCAAAAAATCAAAGAAACTTGTAAAAAGTGAATGAAATTTTTATTTGGATCGATAAATCAATTTCTGCCATTTACTTTTTAAAAATAATTTCACTTAAATGTTGCCCGCGGCTACGCTTCAGGTGGTCCTTTCTGAAGGTCCAATTTTGGCAAACTTTTTCAAACGTTGTTCAGGCGTAAGTCTATTCATGATGAAATAGCAAACAATACTGAATCGAAGTGTCAAATGTTCGTGGAACTTGTCATGTGTGATCTGTCAAAAATATAAACGTCAAAAACCAAGTAGCAAAAAAATCACCCGTTATATACAAAACTTACTATGTACATATATTGATTTGATTTGCCTTACTACAAATTTTCGCACATCTTTATTATATATTACCTTATGAATAATGCCTTTACGTATAAAGATTGCGACGCCTCCTTCTTAAGTGGAGTTGGGTCGGTCTCTTCTTAATATATTGTAATTGTTGTTAGTCAATTTATGTTTCTGGTTAAGGTTAGTTTCACTAGCAATAAACACATCTGTACTTATGTCTTTAAGCAATTGGAATAAATTCGCTCTACATTCGGTCCTAATCAGTGAATTTACATTCACAGTTAGGATCTTAAAGGGCTTCTCCGGCAGCGCGCCCTTAACCTCTAAGTTGCGTTAAGCTCGGCAAAACAGAGTAGAGGTAGTCCACCCTAGTCGCCTGCTCCCTGATCTGGTTTTGGAGGCCAGTCAACTGGCCCTGGATGGCCAGCAGAATGCCCATAATATCCGCCTGTGCCGCCGGCGCCTTAGACACGGAGACCTGTTGGGCGACATTTGGTGTAGGCTGTACCGTGCTTCCCCTTCCTGACGCCATTTAGGCGTAAGAAATTTGGGGGTTGACAGGCGTTGTTGTAGGAGGTCGCACTGTTGGACGCTTTTCTACCACTGTTTGCTTTGCTGCTTTATTGTTCTTTATAAGCTGAAACGTCGGGCATCCCCGATAATTTGCGGGGTGTCCGTCGCCTCGGCAGAGTATACATTTAAGCTGGGTCCTATCTTCGACCCGTTTCTTTCCTAACTTGCATTCATCTGCATTGTGGTTCTCTCCACACTTAACGCAGCGTGACTGCATTTCGCACTTTGCTGCGGCGTAGCCGAACCTTTGGCAGCGCATGCATTGAAGCATGTCGCCGCGCCTTTTTAATTTGTCCCAAGTTACATACAACCTGGTAGTTGAGGACGGAGCTCTAACTGTAGCGAACGGCTTGACCCCGATAAAGTCGAGATCGTCATTCGCTTTTTGGCGGAGTTCACTTAAGAGCACCTGTGGTTCCGTGCAGGAATCTATGCCCTACAAAGGGATCGTTTGAATCTTTTCGGTCTTAGGGGTGAAACTATAGAATTCAGTAGTGGATTCTTTTAGCAACGCTTTAATTTTTTTGTGCTGTTCCAGTGTGAAGCAATGGATAGCATGCCTATCATTATTTAATCTTTTTATAGTAAAGTTTTGACCTATGGCCAACTTACACAGATTTATGGTATCCTGTAACTCAATTTTATAAGTATTTATAGGGGGCACCTTTTCTTTTTTCGTAATCGGCGGCTGTGGCTGCTGCTGCTGAGACGGACTTTTCTGTTGCTGTTGATTCTGCTGCTTTTCATTCTGCTGCTGCTGTTTTTTCTGCTGCTGTTACTGTTGTATTTGCCGTTGTTGTTTTGGCTGCTGATGTGGCTGTTGTTTTTGTAATAGTTCCTTTTGCTGTTGTTGTTCCTCGAACTTTTTCTGTTCTTGCGCTCGGCGGGCTTCTTGCTTTGCCTTAACGGCGAGAACTATAAGATCCTGTTGGCTTTTCAAACTTTGGATTTCTGCCTCCATTGCTTCAATTTGAGCGACCATTCTTTGTTCCTCGTTGTCGTCCTCCTCAGATGACGTCTCTGATGTGGAGATGTTCACGCGTGTTAACACCTCCACAGTACGAGATCGACTGTGACTTAATTAATATTACACCGGTTTTGCGATTAGAATCACTGAATTTTCAACGATAGGGATTGAGGATCAATGCCTAATCTGGTCGCTTTTTTGTTTAATCACTGTTTTGTGTATTCCTAGGTGCAATATTAATTATAATTGGTGGTTTGTTTACTAAAACATGTAAAAAAGAGGGGTTATTTTTGTGTGAAATAACATGGAAAAGGATCATTTATTTTAGTTGCCATGTTTTTTAGCAATACAGTATCTTTGATCAGTAGACTTGTAATATCATTTAAGCTTTTCAATATGTAATTAGGTTAGGTTAATGTATGGAGTCTTATAAAAGATGGTTACATTTAACATCTATTGAAATATAGCGCAATTTTTTTCTTAGGTTACGTTATTGAATATTAATATTACAGGAGGCTAAAATGTATGGCTATCGCTTTTGATTTTATGTGTTTTTGCCAACATGTTACTACAGTTACTGATTTTAGTTATTTAAGCTCTTGCACGTGGAACTGTTATACAATTTCATGCAACGCGCATAGTCGTTAACAATAAAATAAAATACCTAAAATAAACATAATATATACATACATAATCGGTGATTTTTTAAGAGCTTGGTTTTTGAAAATTCAAAAAATCAAAGAAACTTGTAAAAAGTGAATGAAATTTTTATTTGGATCGATAAATCAATTTCTGCCATTTACTTTTTAAAAATAATTTCACTTAAATGTTGCCCGCGGCTACGCTTCAGGTGGTCCTTTCTGAAGGTCCAATTTTGGCAAACTTTTTCACACATTTCGGCCGGAATCTCACCAATGACGCGTTCAATGTTGGCTTCCAAGGCAGCAATCATGTTTGGCTTGTCCCCATAGACAATAGACTTAACATAGCCCCACAAAAAATAGTCTAACGGGGTCAAATCACATGATCTTGGTGTCCAATTGACTGCGCCAAAACGTGAGATCAACTGCTCACCAAATTCGCCTCTCAATTGATGCATGGTTTCGCGTATAGTGTAGCATGTGGCACCGTCCTGTTGGAACCACATGTCGACCGAGTTCAATTCTTGCATTTTCGGCAAAAAAAAATCTGTTATCATCGAACGGTACCTTTCTCCATTGACCGTAACCCTGCGGCCTTCATCATCCTTGAAGAAGTACGGCCCAATGATGCCGCCTGCCCATAAACCGCACCAAACAGTGCATTTTCGGGATGCATTGTTAGCTGCTAAATTGCTTCTGGCTGCTCTTCACTCCAAATACGGCAATTCTGCTTATTCACGTATCCATTTAGCCAAAAATGAGCGGAAAAAAAACGGACGTAGCTTGCGAAACACATTTTTCACAGAGCACGAATTTTGATAATAAATTTCAATAATTTGCAAACGTTGTTCAGGCGTAAGTCTATTCATGATGAAATAGCAAACAATACTGAATCGAAGTGTCAAATGTTCGTGAAACTTGTCATGTGTGATCTGTCAAAAATATAAACGTCAAAAACCAAGTAGCAAAAAAATCACCCGTTATATACAAAACTTACTATGTACATATATTGATTTGATTTGCCTTACTACAAATTTTCGCACATCTTTATTATATATTACCTTATGAATAATGCCTTTACGTATAAAGATTGCGACGCCTCCTTCTTAAGTGGAGTTGGGTCGGTCTCTTCTTAATATATTGTAATTGTTGTTAGTCAATTTATGTTTCTGGTTAAGGTTAGTTTCACTAGCAATAAACATCTGTACTTATGTCTTTAAGCAATTGGAATAAATTCGCTCTACATTCGGTCCTAATCAGTGAATTTACATTCACAGCTAGTATCTTAAAGGGCTTCTCCGGCAGCGCGCCCTTAACCTCTAAGTTGCGTTAAGCTCGGCAAAACAGAGTAGAGGTAGTCCACCCTAGTCGCCTGCTCCCTGATCTGGTTTTGGAGGCCAGTCAACTGGCCCTGGATGGCCAGCAGAATGCCCATAATATCCGCCTGTGCCGCCGGCGCCTTAGACACGGAGACCTGTTGGGCGACATTTGGTGTAGGCTGTACCGTGCTTCCCCTTCCTGACGCCATTTAGGCGTAAGAAATTTGGGGGTTGACAGGCGTTGTTGTAGGAGGGCGCACTGTTGGACGCTTTTCTACCACTGTTTGCTTTGCTGCTTTATTGTTCTTTATAAGCTGAAACGTCGGGCATCCCCGATAATTTGCGGGGTGTCCGTCGCCTCGGCAGAGTATACATTTAAGCTGGGTCCTATCTTCGACCCGTTTCTTTCCTAACTTGCATTCATCTGCATTGTGGTTCTCTCCACACTTAACGCAGCGTGACTGCATTTCGCAGTTTGCTGCGGCGTAGCCGAACCTTTGGCAGCGCATGCATTGAAGCATGTCGCCGCGCCTTTTTAATTTGTCCCAAGTTACATACAACCTGGTAGTTGAGGACGGAGCTCTAACTGTAGCGAACGGCTTGACCCCGATAAAGTCGATATCGTCATTCGCTTTTTGGCGGAGTTCACTTAAGAGCACCTGTGGTTCCGTGCAGGAATCTATGCCCTACAAAGGGATCGTTTGAATCTTTTCGGTCTTAGGGGTGAAACTATAAAATTCAGTAGTGGATTCTTTTAGCAACGCTTTAATTTTTTTGTGCTGTTCCAGTGTGAAGCAATGGATAGCATGCCTATCATTATTTAATCTTTTTATAGTAAAGTCTTGACCTATGGCCAACTTACACAGATTTATGGTATCCTGTTCCTCAATTTTATAAGTATTTATAGGGGGCACCTTTTCTTTTTTCGTAATCGGCGGCTGTGGCTGCTGCTGCTGAGACGGACTTTTCTGTTGCTGTTGATTCTGCTGCTTTTGATTCTGCTGCTGCTGTTTTTTTTGCGGTTGTTTCTGGGATTGTGTCTGCTGCTGTTACTGTTGTATTTGCCGTTGTTGTTTTGGCTGCTGATGTGGCTGTTGTTTTTGTAATAGTTCCTTTTGCTGTTGTTGTTCCTCGAACTTTTTCTGTTCTTGCGCTCGGCGCGCTTCTTGCTTTGCCTTAACGGCGAGAACTATAAGATCCTGTTGGCTTTTCAAACTTTGGATTTCTGCCTCCATTGCTTCAATTTGAGCGACCATTCTTTGTTCCTCGTTGTCGTCCTCCTCAGATGACGCCTCTGATGTGGAGATGTTCACGCGTGTTAACACCTCCACAGTACGAGATCGACTGTGACTTAATTAATATTACACCGGTTTTGCGATTAGAAACACTGAATTTTCAACGATAGGGATTGAGGATCAATGCCTAATCTGGTCGCTTTTTTGTTTAATCACTGTTTTGTGTATTCCTAGGCGCAATATTAATTATAATTGGTGGTTTGTTTACTAAAACATGTAAAAAAGAGGGGTTATTTTTGTGTGAAATAACATGGAAAAGGATCATTTATTTTAGTTGCCATGTTTTTTAGCAATACAGTATCTTTGATCAGTAGACTTGTAATATCATTTAAGCTTTTCAATATGTAATTAAGTTAGGTTAATTTATGGAGTCTTATAAAAGATGGTTACATTTAACATCTATTGAAATATAGCGCAATTTTTTTCTTAGGTTACGTTATTGAATATTAATATTACAGGAGGCTAAAATGTATGGCTATCGCTTTTGATTTTATGTGTTTTTGCCAACATGTTACTACAGTTACTGATTTTAGTTATTTAAGCTCTTGCACGTGGAACTGTTATACAATTTCATGCAACGCGCATAGTCGTTAACAATAAAATAAAATACCTAAAATAAACATAATGTATACATACATAAACGGTGATTTTTTAAGAGCTTGGTTTTTGAAAATTCAAAAAATCAAAGAAACTTGTAAAAAGTGAATGAAATTTTTATTTGGATCGATAAATCAATTTCTGCCATTTACTTTTTAAAAATAATTTCACTTAAATGTTGCCCGCGGCTACGCTTCAGGTGGTCCTTTCTGAAGGTCCAATTTTGGCAAACTTTTTCACACATTTCGGCCGGAATCTCACCAATGACGCGTTCAATGTTGGCTTCCAAGGCAGCAATCATGTTTGGCTTGTCCCCATAGACAATAGACTTAACATAGCCCCACAAAAAATAGTCTAACGGGGTCAAATCACATGATCTTGGTGGCCAATTGACTGCGCCAAAACGTGAGATCAACTGCTCACCAAATTCGCCTCTCAATTGATGCATGGTTTCGCGTATAGTGTAGCATGTGGCACCGTCCTGTTGGAACCACATGTCGACCGAGTTCAATTCTTGCATTTTCGGCAAAAAAAAATCTGTTATCATCGAACGGTACCTTTCTCCATTGACCGTAACCCTGCGGCCTTCATCATCCTTGAAGAAGTACGGCCCAATGATGCCGCCTGCCCATAAACCGCACCAAACAGTGCATTTTCGGGATGCATTGTTAGCTGCTAAATTGCTTCTGGCTGCTCTTCACTCCAAATACGGCAATTCTGCTTATTCACGTATCCATTTAGCCAAAAATGAGCGGAAAAAAAACGGACGTAGCTTGCGAAACACATTTTTCACAGAGCACGAATTTTGATAATAAATTTCAATAATTTGCAAACGTTGTTCAGGCGTAAGTCTATTCATGATGAAATAGCAAACAATACTGAATCGAAGTGTCAAATGTTCGTGAAACTTGTCATGTGTGATCTGTCAAAAATATAAACGTCAAAAACCAAGTAGCAAAAAAATCACCCGTTATATACAAAACTTACTATGTACATATATTGATTTGATTTGCCTTACTACAAATTTTCGCACATCTTTATTATATATTACCTTATGAATAATGCCTTTACGTATAAAGATTGCGACGCCTCCTTCTTAAGTGGAGTTGGGTCGGTCTCTTCTTAATATATTGTAATTGTTGTTAGTCAATTTATGTTTCTGGTTAAGGTTAGTTTCACTAGCAATAAACATCTGTACTTATGTCTTTAAGCAATTGGAATAAATTCGCTCTACATTCGGTCCTAATCAGTGAATTTACATTCACAGCTAGGATCTTAAAGGGCTTCTCCGGCAGCGCGCCCTTAACCTCTAAGTTGCGTTAAGCTCGGCAAAACAGAGTAGAGGTAGTCCACCCTAGTCGCCTGCTCCCTGATCTGGTTTTGGAGGCCAGTCAACTGGCCCTGGATGGCCAGCAGAATGCCCATAATATCCGCCTGTGCCGCCGGCGCCTTAGACACGGAGACCTGTTGGGCGACATTTGGTGTAGGCTGTACCGTGCTTCCCCTTCCTGACGCCATTTAGGCGTAAGAAATTTGGGGGTTGACAGGCGTTGTTGTAGGAGGGCGCACTGTTGGACGCTTTTCTACCACTGTTTGCTTTGCTGCTTTATTGTTCTTTATAAGCTGAAACGTCGGGCATCCCCGATAATTTGCGGGGTGTCCGTCGCCTCGGCAGAGTATACATTTAAGCTGGGTCCTATCTTCGACCCGTTTCTTTCCTAACTTGCATTCATCTGCATTGTGGTTCTCTCCACACTTAACGCAGCGTGACTGCATTTCGCAGTTTGCTGCGGCGTAGCCGAACCTTTGGCAGCGCATGCATTGAAGCATGTCGCCGCGCCTTTTTAATTTGTCCCAAGTTACATACAACCTGGTAGTTGAGGACGGAGCTCTAACTGTAGCGAACGGCTTGACCCCGATAAAGTCGATATCGTCATTCGCTTTTTGGCGGAGTTCACTTAAGAGCACCTGTGGTTCCGTGCAGGAATCTATGCCCTACAAAGGGATCGTTTGAATCTTTTCGGTCTTAGGGGTGAAACTATAAAATTCAGTAGTGGATTCTTTTAGCAACGCTTTAATTTTTTTGTGCTGTTCCAGTGTGAAGCAATGGATAGCATGCCTATCATTATTTAATCTTTTTATAGTAAAGTCTTGACCTATGGCCAACTTACACAGATTTATGGTATCCTGTTCCTCAATTTTATAAGTATTTATAGGGGGCACCTTTTCTTTTTTCGTAATCGGCGGCTGTGGCTGCTGCTGCTGAGACGGACTTTTCTGTTGCTGTTGATTCTGCTGCTTTTGATTCTGCTGCTGCTGTTTTTTTTGCGGTTGTTTCTGGGATTGTGTCTGCTGCTGTTACTGTTGTATTTGCCGTTGTTGTTTTGGCTGCTGATGTGGCTGTTGTTTTTGTAATAGTTCCTTTTGCTGTTGTTGTTCCTCGAACTTTTTCTGTTCTTGCGCTCGGCGCGCTTCTTGCTTTGCCTTAACGGCGAGAACTATAAGATCCTGTTGGCTTTTCAAACTTTGGATTTCTGCCTCCATTGCTTCAATTTGAGCGACCATTCTTTGTTCCTCGTTGTCGTCCTCCTCAGATGACGCCTCTGATGTGGAGATGTTCACGCGTGTTAACACCTCCACAGTACGAGATCGACTGTGACTTAATTAATATTACACCGGTTTTGCGATTAGAAACACTGAATTTTCAACGATAGGGATTGAGGATCAATGCCTAATCTGGTCGCTTTTTTGTTTAATCACTGTTTTGTGTATTCCTAGGCGCAATATTAATTATAATTGGTGGTTTGTTTACTAAAACATGTAAAAAAGAGGGGTTATTTTTGTGTGAAATAACATGGAAAAGGATCATTTATTTTAGTTGCCATGTTTTTTAGCAATACAGTATCTTTGATCAGTAGACTTGTAATATCATTTAAGCTTTTCAATATGTAATTAAGTTAGGTTAATTTATGGAGTCTTATAAAAGATGGTTACATTTAACATCTATTGAAATATAGCGCAATTTTTTTCTTAGGTTACGTTATTGAATATTAATATTACAGGAGGCTAAAATGTATGGCTATCGCTTTTGATTTTATGTGTTTTTGCCAACATGTTACTACAGTTACTGATTTTAGTTATTTAAGCTCTTGCACGTGGAACTGTTATACAATTTCATGCAACGCGCATAGTCGTTAACAATAAAATAAAATACCTAAAATAAACATAATATATACATACATAAACGGTGATTTTTTAAGAGCTTGGTTTTTGAAAATTCAAAAAATCAAAGAAACTTGTAAAAAGTGAATGAAATTTTTATTTGGATCGATAAATCAATTTCTGCCATTTACTTTTTAAAAATAATTTCACTTAAATGTTGCCCGCGGCTACGCTTCAGGTGGTCCTTTCTGAAGGTCCAATTTTGGCAAACTTTTTCACACATTTCGGCCGGAATCTGACCAATGACGCGTTCAATGTTGGCTTCCAAGGCAGCAATCATGTTTAGCTTGTCCCCATAGACAATAGACTTAACATAGCCCCACAAAAAATAGTCTAACGGGGTCAAATCACATGATCTTGGTGGCCAATTGACTGCGCCAAAACGTGAGATCACATGCTCACCAAATTCGCCTGTCAATTGATGCATGGTTTCGCGTGCAGTGTAGCATGTGGCACCGTCCTGTTGGAACCACATGTCGACCGAGTTCAATTCTTGCATTTTCGGCAAAAAAAAATCTGTTATCATCGCACGGTACCTTTCTCCATTGACCGTAACCCTGCGGCCTTCATCGTCCTTGAAGAAGTACGGCCCAATAATGCCGCCTGCCCATAAACCGCACCAAACAGTGCATTTTTCGGGATGCATTGGTAGCTGCTAAATTGCCTCTGGCTGCTCTTCACTCCAAATACGGCAATTCTGCTTATTCACGTATCCATTTAGCCAAAAATGAGCGGAAAAAAAACGGACGTAGCTTGCGAAACACATTTTTCACAGAGCACGAATTTTGATAATAAATTTCAATAATTTGCAAACGTTGTTCAGGCGTAAGTCTATTCATGATGAAATGGCAAACAATACTGAATCGAAGTGTCAAATGTTCGTGGAATTTGTCATGTGTGATCTGTCAAAAATATAAACGTCAAAAACCAAGTAGCAAAAAAATCACCCGTTATATACAAAACTTACTATGTACATATGTTCAGGAATCAATCAACATAACTGTCATACAACAAAAAAAAAAAATAAACATTCATTCAACTCATTCAAATATTTAACCTCATTCAAGTTTAAGTTATTTTTGGATTTACAATAATTCATAAACTCAATCAAAGATTATATCATTAATTATTATTGTTCTAACTTGCCAAACATTCAAATCATTCACTATGTTTGTTAATACATAAACTTGCAGTTAATAATTTTTGTTATATACTAATCTCTCAGTTTTCACTCAATAGTTGAATTCCTTTTGTGTCTATTTTCTTGGTCAGAATTTTCCGCTCTTCATAACGAGATTCTAGAACATTCTCAAGAAGAAGAGGTCGATGAAATCGAAAATGAATTTTCGGCATACGAAACAAAGTATTTTGTTACCAATGCTCAAATAATCAAAGCTATCCGCGACAGGGTGAATGCCAATGAACTTTCCGTTAAAACATCAGCTATCGACCGGTTAGCTGATCAACAATCAGTTTTTTTTGAAAAATTAAACTCGTCTGCGTCGTCGCCGTCTAATAATTCGAATACTACTCAGCTTCCATCTATTATTGTGCCACCATTCAGCGGAAGCTACAAAGATTGGCCTTCCTTTCGAGATCTTTTTCTGGGGTCGGTTGATACTAAGAAAAATCTTAGTCCAACCCATAAGTTTCATTATTTGAAATCCTATCTACGGGATGATGCAGCTAATTTGATTAAGCACATAAGTATAAGCGATGCCAATTATGCCGAAGCATGGGATCGCCTAGAAAGGCGCTACGACCGTAGCCAACTTATCGTTCAATCATTTATTGAAACATTTTTGTCGCTTCCTACGGCCAGTGTGTCCAATGCGCAAATTTTACGTAAAATTTCGGACGGTGCCGATGAAGTCGTGCGGGGGCTTAGTGCGTTGAACAAATCGAGCCGTGACCCGTGGCTTATTTATTTGTTGTTGAACAAACTTGATCCCAACACAAAACAATCATGGGCAGAACATATCGGTTCTCGAGACGACTGTACTATAGTACAACTTTTAGAATTCTTAGAACAGCGTTGTGATGCTCTTGAGGCATGTCAATCCGTTAGCAGTCGTTCGGTTACGTCGCGGACAAAACAACCAAGCAATATTCGTGCTCATTTAGCTGGGCCTTCAGATTCAGTTTCGTCATCCAAATGCCCAATGTGTCAGGGTAGTCATATCCTTCCTCAGTGTGCAAAATTCGTCGCGTTAGACATTAATTCTCGTCGAAGCTTTGCAAAAAACAATTCTTTATGCTTCAACTGTCTTCGTGCAGGGCATTCGTCGCATAAGTGCCATTCCTCGTTTCGTTGTCGGGTGTGCAAATCTCGCCATCATTCGCTGGTACATCCCGAGGATGCAACCACCAAACCTCAATCTTCTCCTTCGGACTCTTCGACTAAATATCAACCTCCGTTCTCAAATACCGCCACTGCTACAGCTCCCACTCCACTTCTAAGTAATCATTCGCTTGAATTTGGTTGTCGCAAGAAAACACTTCTACCAAAACTCTTGGCTAAAATTCAAGACATTCAAGGAAATCTTATAGACTGTCGTGTGCTTCTTGATTCCGGGTCACAATCTACATTCGTTGTTGAATCTTTCGCTCAAAGACTCGGTTATCATCGAAGCCATTCAAGAATTCCTATCCTCGGTTTATCGTCTACGGAAATAGGATATACAAAGGGACGCATATCGTTAAATCTTCATTCGCGCATCAATTGTTCACATTTGTTTGTTGATGCCCATATACTTAATAAATTGACTTCAAATTTACCATCGAAATCTATCGACGTTTCTTCCTGGTCTCATATTTTGAATCTGGAACTCGCTGATCCCTACTTTAATATCGCTGCTCCCATTGATGTTCTTCTTGGCGGTGATAAGCTTTGGAGCATTCTAAAGGAGGGTCAAATTCGTGGTTATGATGGATGCCCAATCGCTCAAAATACTTCATTTGGTTGGGTTATTACGGGACAATTCCTTGAACCAGAAGAATCGAATCACTTCACATCTTTTTACTCTATTGTCGACATAGACTCATCGTTACAACGGTTTTGGGAACTCGAAGAGGTTGTTCCAGCTAATCATTCAGGTTTAGTCGATAAGGCAGAAGAGCACTTCTGCCAGACATTTTCTCGGTCTCCAGATTGGAAGTATGTAGTAAAACTTCCGTTTAAAATACAAAATCCTTCGTTCGAAAACACTCTTTCCCTAGCTGTTTCTCGTCTTTTTGCAATGGAACGTCGATTTTCTGAAAACTCAAAACTGCGAGAATTATATTATAATTTCATGCAAGAATATATTAATTTAGGCCACATGAAGCGAATTCCACGTGAAGAACTTGACACGCCTGATGGCAGGTGTTTTTATCTTCCCCACCACGCAGTGTTGAAGCCGGACAGCTCTTCCACAAAATTGCGTGTCGTGTTTGATGGCTCAGCCAAGGACAAAACTGGAAAGTCTTTGAATAGTACTTTATTGATAGGCCCTCCGATTCAACGCGATTTGATTGCTGTTTGTCTACGTTTTCGACAACATCCTTTTGTATTCACTGCGGATGTTGTTAAGATGTTTCGCCAGATTTGGATAGATGATTCAGATACTGACTATCAGCGTATTGTTTGGCGCGACTCTCCTTCAAAGGAAATCGAACACTATCGCTTACGTACTGTGACATATGGTACAGCACCGGCTCCATTTTTGTCCGTTCGAATCTTAAAACAGCTAGCGGAAGACTATAAACCAGAATATCCTCGTGCAGCCCGTGTTCTTTTGGAAGATGTTTACGTCGATGACGTGATGACAGGGGCAAAATCAACCAAGGAACTCATCGAATTGCAGATGGAATTAGTTGCTCTTCTTTCCATGGCCAAACTACAGCTTCGAAAGTGGAGCTCCAATTGTTGGCCCCTTATAGCCTCTCTTCCAAAAGAAGAATGCGAATACTCCTTCTATGATACAGAACGCTCAAAGTCATTCGTAAAAGTGCTGGGGATGCATTGGAATCCTTCCAGCGACGAGTATTCTTTTCGCATGGCAAAATGTCTTCCAACTATTTCGTTGACAAGGCGTTCACTATTGTCAGAAGTTTCCCGGATATTTGATCCCTTAGGACTACTTGCACCATCGGTCATACTTTTTAAAATCCTCTTTCAGGAACTCTGGTCATCCAACTTGAAACTAGGCTGGGACGATCCGCTGCCTCCGAAGCTAGCTGATCGATGGGCAAAATATCGAGAAGAAATCCCATTCAATTTCAATTTCAATTTATTTGTTTATTATGGTGTACAAATAAGACATAGTCTTTTATAGTACTTAAAGTTAAAGCAGATAACATCGGATTGAGATTAATAATAATAATAATAAAAAGAAGAAAGATATATACTTATATGGAATTCAAAAATTAGGATACATTTTTTTTATTTATTTTTTTTATGTTAGTAACTAATCAGTTTATCCTTCAAATTGCTGTTTGATTCCTACACTATACAAGATTTTGAAATAAAGCCTTTTTCAATTGAGTAGTTCCTACTATTTGTCTTACCGTCACAGGTAGGGAGTTCCAGAGTCTAATGGCATATACAAAAAATAGTCTCGAAGAATTTAAATAATTAAATGAATGCGTTAAGAGTTTCAGGGTTCGGGTTGACTGCGCGAAGCGGATTTTATCAAATAGATAGGACGGTGACTGTTTTTGAATTATCTTATGCAGAAATTAGCAACATCTTGATTCAATAAATTGCACAAGCGAGCATCCTAAGACACGTTGATTATATTGAGACACATGATCAGACCTTCGCAAACCATAGACATACCTAACGATATCATTAAAAGCAACAACTAGTTTTTGCATCGAGTGCGAATCAGGCTTGCAGTAAACTACTGCAGCATAATCAATAATAGGTAGTAACAAAGATTTGACAAGTCTCAGCTTAGTGTCTGTAGGAGTTAGATTCGAGAAAAGGTTTAACTTTCGAAGACCACCATAGATTCGTCCAACAGAAAGATTTATATGATCTTTAGCAGAAAGGGTCCGATTAATTTTGAAGCCCAGATTCGTGACAGTATCTACAAAATCAAGTTGGAAACGAGATATATAGACAGGTGGAAGTGTCCTTACATCAAATTTCTTGAGCAAGTTCGAATCCCAAGAAAGTTGTTTGAATCTTCATTTGACGACGCTGAGCTTCATGGATTCTGCGACGCCTCCTCACTCGCATATAGTGCTGTTCTCTACACTCGTTGTAAGATAGCTGAAGGAAAGTATAAGGTGACCATAATAGCAGCCAAGACAAAAGTTGCTCCGTTAAAACCGGTTTCAATCCCTCGCTTGGAGCTTTGTGGGGCATTACTATTGACTCGCCTATTCAAACTTATAAAATCGTCGTTTTCGTATACATTTTCAAGAACCGAGGCATGGTGTGACTCTGAGATTGTTTTGCACTGGCTTGCCTCGCCCCCTCGTCGCTGGACTACTTTCGTCGCCAACAGAACAGCTGCTATACTGGAAACTACTTCAAAGAATTGCTGGAATCACATTTAATCAGAGTCAAATCCAGCTGATTGCGCGTCACGCGGTATTCTTCCTTCAAATCTTCCAAACCATCATCTATGGTGGACTGGTCCACTCTGGTTATCGATGGACGAAAGCGAATGGCCAAAACCGAAGTTTTCGACCATGAAATTGGAAGATAACGAACCTTTACTCGAAAAACGACAGTGTCGGCCGCAGGTGCTTCTTACTTCATCTAACAGTTTCGATGTCATCGATCATATAATCAGCAAAACTTCGTCGTGGTTTCGTATGCAAAGGATACTCGCTTACGTTATTCGATTTATATTCAATTCCCTAAGTAAAGAATCTAATCGTCGTACCTCATACCTAACCCTAAAAGAAATTCAAGTCGCGAAAACAACCATATTAAAATCTGTGCAACAAAAATCATTCAGTGAAGATATTCGCGCGCTAATTAACAAACACCAATTACCCCCTAAATCAAAGCTTCTTAAATACTCTCCATTTCTTGATAGTCAAGGTCTTCTCAGAGTAGGAGGACGAATTAGTAATGCTTACATATCTTTTTATATAAAACATCCTTATATTCTCGAAAATAATAGTTTTTCTTCTCTCCTTATAGAAGAGATTCACAAAAATTACCTACATCCAGGAGTTTCCGCCACATTTGCCATTGTAAGACAGCAGTTTTGGATTTTGGGATGTCGTAATCGTATCCGCAATGTTGTTTTCCGATGCAACAAATGCTTCAAGCTGCGAAAGGATACCACGTCACAATTAATGGGTGATTTACCATCGCAAAGGATCTTGCAAAGTCGCCCCTTTTCGCATACTGGCTGTGATTATGCTGGCCCTTTTAATATCAAGTTTTCACGAGGCCGTAACCCAAAAACATCAAAGGCTTACATATGTCTCTTTGTGTGCATGGTGACAAAAGCTATACACTTAGAGCTTGTAACTGACCTCACATCAGAAGCATTTCTCGCCGCCTTTCGTCGATTTGTTTCAAGACGTGGACTATGTTCTAACGTCTATTCGGATAATGGAACCAACTTTCAAGGTGCGCGTCGAGGTCTTAATGAGATGCATAAGTTGGTAATATCAGAAGCGCACAATGAAGCTGTTGCTACATCACTTGCCAAGGACAACGTCGCATGACACTTTATCCCTCCATCGTCTCCTCACTTTGGTGGTCTGTGGGAGGCTGGTGTCAAGTCCGTCAAGTATCACTTACGACGAGTAATTGGTGCAACTATTCTTACGTTCGAAGAACTTTACACGGTTCTTACTCAAATAGAAGTTCTCAACTCTCGTCCCCTTTGCGTTATATCAGATCATGATTTAAACCCTTTAACCCCAGCTCATTTCATTATAGGTGAACCGTTTACTGCTGTTCCGGAGCCAACCACTTTAAATACACCAGTTAACCGACTATCCCACTGGAATTACCTACAGAATATGGTACAAGGGTTTTGGAAACGATGGCATATCGAGTACTTAACCACACTTCAAGAACGTCCCAAGTGGAAGAAGACCACCCCAAACCTAAAACCAGGAGATCTTGTTATAATAAAGGAGCCAAATCTTCCGCCAACAAAGTGGATGCTCGGTAAAATTGAAGCTACAAACCAAGGTACTGATGGTCGAGTACGAGTCGCAACAGTAAAGACGACTGCTGGAACCTTTGTCCGTCCAATCACCAAGCTGGCACCGGTTCCCATATCCTGAAACTCGTTCCAGCGGGGCCGGAATGTTCAGGAATCAATCAACATAACTGTCATACAACAAAAAAAAAAAAAACTAAACATTCATTCAACTCATTCAAATATTTAACCTCATTCAAGTTTAAGTTATTTTTGGATTTACAATAATTCATAAACTCAACCAAAGATTATATCATTAATTATTATTGTTCTAACTTGCCAAACATTCAAATCATTCACTATGTTTGTTAATACATAAACTTGCAGTTAATAATTTTTGTTATATACTAATCTCTCAGTTTTCACTCAATAGTTGAATTCCTTTTGTGTCTATTTTCTTTTGGCTTGCTAATAAGAATTTTTGTAAGCATCGATCTTTTTTAATTCGATCGTCAAGCGCAGCAGACCTGGGTAACAAAATTGTAACAAATCATTTATTTATATTGATAAATACATACATAATTTTTATCTTAAGATCTATTCTTTATTTATTTTTTACTGAAAAAATAACCTAAATTTACAGTCCATTCATTCCGCAACAACATATATTGATTTGATTTGCCTTACTACAAATTTTCGCACATCTTTATTATATATTACCTTATGAATAATGCCTTTACGTATAAAGATTGCGACGCCTCCTTCTTAAGTGGAGTTGGGTCGGTCTCTTCTTAATATATTGTAATTGTTGTTAGTCAATTTATGTTTCTGGTTAAGGTTAGTTTCACTAGCAATAAACACATCTGTACTTATGTCTTTAAGCAATTGGAATAAATTCGCTCTACATTCGGTCCTAATCAGTGAATTTACATTCACAGCTAGGATCTTAAAGGGCTTCTCCGGCAGCGCGCCCTTAACCTCTAAGTTGCGTTAAGCTCGGCAAAACAGAGTAGAGGTAGTCCACCCTAGTCGCCTGCTCCCTGATCTGGTTTTGGAGGCCAGTCAACTGGCCCTGGATGGCCAGCAGAATGCCCATAATATCCGCCTGTGCCGCCGGCGCCTTAGACACGGAGACCTGTTGGGCGACATTTGGTGTAGGCTGTACCGTGCTTCCCCTTCCTGACGCCATTTAGGCGTAAGAAATTTGGGGGTTGACAGGCGTTGTTGTAGGAGGGCGCACTGTTGGACGCTTTTCTACCACTGTTTGCTTTGCTGCTTTATTGTTCTTTATAAGCTGAAACGTCGGGCATCCCCGATAATTTGCGGGGTGTCCGTCGCCTCGGCGAGTATACATTTAAGCTGGGTCCTATCTTCGACCCGTTTCTTTCCTAACTTGCATTCATCTGCATTGTGGTTCTCTCCACACTTAACGCAGCGTGACTGCATTTCGCAGTTTGCTGCGGCGTAGCCGAACCTTTGGCAGCGCATGCATTGAAGCATGTCGCCGCGCCTTTTTAATTTGTCCCAAGTTACATACAACCTGTTAGTTGAGGACTGAGCTCTAACTGTAGCGAACGGCTTGACCCCGATAAAGTCGAGATCGTCATTCGCTTTTTGGCGGAGTTCACTTAAGAGCACCTGTGGTGCCGTGCAGGAATCTATGCCCTACAAAGGGACCGTTTGAATCTTTTCGGTCTTAGGGGTGAAACTATAGAATTCAGTAGTGGATTCTTTTAGCAACGCTTTAATTTTTTTGTGCTGTTCCAGTGTGAAGCAATGGATAGCATGCCTATCATTATTTAATCTTTTTATAGTAAAGTTTTGACCTATGGCCAACTTACACAGATTTATGGTATCCTGTAACTCAATTTTATAAGTATTTATAGGGGGCACCTTTTCTTTTTTCGTAATCGGCGGCTGTGGCTGCTGCTGCTGAGACGGACTTTTCTGTTGATGTTGATTCTGCTGCTTTTGATTCTGCTGCTTTTGATTCTGCTGCTGCTGTTTTTGTTGCGGTTGTTTCTGGGATTGTGTCTGCTGCTGTTACTGTTGTATTTGCCGTTGTTGTTTTGGCTGCTGATGTGGCTGTTGTTTTTGTAATAGTTCCTTTTGCTGTTGTTGTTCCTCGAACTTTTTCTGTTCTTGCGCTCGACGCGCTTCTTGCTTGGCCTTAACGGCGAGAAATATAAGATCCTGTTGGCTTTTCAAACTTTGGATTTCTGCCTCCATTGCTTCAATTTGAGGGACCATTCTTTGTTCCTCGTTGTCGTCCTCCTCAGATGACGCCTCTGATGTGGAGACGTTCACGAAGGCAGTACTATCGCCCGTCGCGAAGTGCCCTTCTCCTTCCTTAGACAGGTATTCAATACCGACGTCTTCAATACTGACGTCTTTACCCCAGCGGGTAGCTTTGCTGAGGTGGCCGTGGTGCGCACTTGATCCTCTTTCTGTGCTTCTGATTTACATCGGATGATGTTGCCGTTGTTGTTATTGCTGTTGATGTTTTTGCTGCAGAATCACTGCTTGTAAGTGGAACATCTTTCGGTGTTCCCTCAGCTGATATCATCGCTGGCCTCATTGGCCCTAGGACACCTTTCGATGCCCCGGTGCTTAAGCTCCTCCTCCTTTGCTCGTTTTCCCAACCAATAAAGTTTTCCACTTCACGGTTGTGAAAAAAAGCTTGCAAAGTTCTGATGCCCGGCTGGGAGTCGAACTTTCAACCCTTGGATTCGCGGTTTGCCACTGTACCACTGTGCTACACTTGAGAATTTTTTATTTAACGTTAAGCTTAAACGCACGCACGAAATTTAAATTGCAAAAAACTGGGAAGCCGAAAACGTGTTAACACCTCCACAGTACGAGATCGACTGTGACTTAATTACTATTACACCGGTTTTGCGATTAGAAACACTGAATTTTCAACGATAGGGATTGAGGATCAATGCCTACTCTGATCGCTTTTTTGTTTAATCACTGTTTTGTGTATTCCTAGGCGCAATAATAATTATAACTGGTGGTTTATAATTATTATTATATTTGTGTGAAATAACATGGAAAAGGATCATTTATTTTAGTTGCAATGTTTTTTTAGTATCAATACAGTATCTTTGATCAGTAGACTTGTTATATCATTTAAGCTTTTCAATATGTAATTAGGTTAGGTTAATTTATGGAGTCTTATAAAAGATGGTTACATTTAACATCTATTGAAATATAGCGCAATTTTTTTCTTAGGTTACGTTATTGAATATTAATATTACAGGAGGCTAAAATGTATGGCTATCGCTTTATATTTTATGTGTTTTTGCCAACATGTTACTACAGTTACTGATTTTAGTTATTTAAGCTCTTGCACGTGGAACTGTTATACAATTTCATGCAACGTGGATAGTCGTTAACAATACAATAAAATACCTAAAATAAACATAATATATACGTACATATATACAAAACTTACTATGTACATATATTGATTTGATTTGCCTTACTACAAATTTTACATTTGATATACAGAATTAAGTTTTAATTATTTTTTCTTTTTAATGATAGAGCGATAGCTCTGTACAGTTCGTAGAATACTGATGTTTTGTATTATTTTGTGTTAAATTATTTTTTGTATAGTGGACTGTAATGTATATGTTTTTTTTTAATTTAATTTAATGTCTTCGTTAAAAAATATAAAGAAAAAAAGCCCAAAGAAAGTTCAATGCTAAATGTATAAATGTTATTTTATTATATAATAAATGTTGTGTTGTAAAATGTTTTCTTGCTACCAAGTCCAAGGTGCTTATCGTGTGGTGTCCAAACAGCACAATTTGACTAGCATTATGTATAAGAAAGAAAGCACAAAGGGAAATGTGGGAGTAAAAAAAAAGCAAGTTACGTTAGAATTAACAGTTATTGCAATTGTTATTGCGAGAGAGATCTTTAAATTGTACAGCAATTAAATAAAGTAAGGTATTATTTAAATGTTTGGCATTATGATGCAGGACAAAATATTGTTATGTTTTGAATCCAAAACATTCAGCCCCCCCTGGAAGACTCAGGTCTTTCAGAAAACTTCAAAGGAGCGACCTTGACAATCGGTCGAACATAAAGGGCTATCCATTTTGCGGTTTCAAAAGTAAACGTAAATAAAACACATACACTATTTTTTTCATATTTCTATTTTATTATACATTATTACATTATGTGTGAAACACTACATCATTAAAATGACCACCACGCGAATTGTTGCAAGCATCGATTCTTTTGAGGTAATTTTCGACCACTTTTTGACATATATTGGTCGGTATCTCAGCCATAACTTGACGACTGTTGATTTTCAAGTGCTCAAGAGTTAAAGGTTTATCTGCATAAACACGGTCCAGCGATGTCAAATCGCATGATCTTGGTGGCCAGTTGATATCGCCACGACGAGAAATTACGCAGCCAGGAAATGCCTCTTGCAATAAAGCCATATTCGCTTGAGTTGTGTGGCATGTGGCACCTTTTTTTTTAAACCACATATCTCCAAGTCGTATTCTTCAATAGCAGGCAAAATAAAGTCGGTTATCATATGACCATAACGCTCCGAATTGACGGTGACAGTCAATAGTAGAAATTAAGGTCCAATCACACCTCCGGACCAAAGAGCGCCCCAAACAGTGACTTTTTGTGGATGTAATGTCCTCTCTTCAATTACTTAAGGATTCTCAGTACCCCAAATACGACATTTTGTTTATTAACATACCCACCGAGTGAGAAATGTGCTTCTTCGCTGAAGAAAATTTTGTTCGAAAAATCGCCTTCCACCACCTGCACCCATTCGACGTATATACGACGTTGTGAATGGTTAGATGGCTTCAGTTGTTGTGTGAGCTGGACTTTATATGGATGTAGGTGTAGATCCAAATGCAAAATACGTCACAATCTGCCGTCAGATAGTCCTAATTCCTGAGAACGACGAGGAATCTACACATTCGGGTTTTCGGCAACATTTTCACTTACAGCAGCGATATTTTCAGTGGTACGGGTGAAACGATGATGCACAGGCCTTACAATATCTGTAACCAATCCAGTCTCTTCAAATTTCTTCACAATTTTGCCAATTGCTTGCGTAGTTGGACGATTATGTAAACCATAATCTCCTTTTATCTTATAAGCACGATATGTGGCTGTGGCAGAATCACCATTTTTGTAGTAGGTTGTAACAATTTTTATGGGTTGTGCGATAGTTAATCGATTCATTTTCGTAAATGTCAGTCTTTCAACAGAAAAAAAAATTGGTTTAACAACTTAGTTTGGCAGATGTCGAATTCCAGCCCTATATTCTTGAAACCGCAAAATGGATAACCCTTGCTATTGCAGAAGTGTCGACAATATAGTCACAGCAAAGCAGCTCCCATCAAGGTTGTTTCTCTTTCGCGTCTCAAACTTTGTGGAACAGTTCTACTAACTCGTTTAGTAACAAAGCTTAACACTTCTTTACAAGATAAAGAAATAAAAGTCGTAGCTTGGACTGACTCCGCGATCGTCCCCCATTGGCTCTCGGCTTTACCAAAAAGGTGGTCGGTTTTCATCGGGAATCGTACATCTAAAATTCTCTAGAATACCAAGATAATCGTGGCATCACGTACGATCAGAAAATAATCCAGCTGACTGTGCCTCTCGCGGTATTTAATCTTTTCATTTACTCTAAAATGAGCTATGGTGGACTTGGCTAACGAACGAACGGGACCAATGGCCAAAATCGGAATATTCAATCGACAACGTTCAACCTGAAGTTTTTGAAAGACGTAAAAAGCAACCGACTTAAGTTTTTGTGTCAAAACTAAACCCCCAAACATTTTTTTGCAAGGTTATTGATGATTCTTCTCGTTTTCTAAAATCCATTTGTGAGTTATAATTTTCAGTCCTTTTTTAAAGTAAATACTACAAGAGCACGATTTAGTTAGTGGTTCTTTTAAGACAGGAGTTTTTAGACTGCCTGTCTCATTCATCGACTAGCTAAGGTTCATTCTGGTTATCTGAAATCTTGTCATGAGGGATCATGTCACCGAAGTGTGTATCTTGCTATAAGTCGCGCCCAAGCGACGACACACAGAGTAATTAAAAATATTTCAATCGATATTGCGCACAAGCAAGTATCGAAAAGAGACAAATCAATTCCTCGATGAATGAAATTCGATGCTTAATATAAACAATTTGAGTGGAGCACAAGATCATCATGTGAATCTTGGACAGTGGTCTTTCACATCCAAATGCATACGTCAGCGAGATTCAAATATTACGCCAACCCCAACTATCGCTTTGAGATACGATAAAAGTATTGTATGCTGTTTATATGTCTTTATATCATCTCAAGTGTTTGTTTTAAGATACAAACATTGAAGATTATTATATTTACGCTCTGTCGTATGAAATTTAATACGACTACAATTAGAGATATGAAATAATTTAGATGGATGCATTAATAATGAATATCAATACATCCAATTATATAGAACCGAAACTAGGATGAAGGGAAAACACGAGACCAGCATAACACCTCCCCCGCTAAGAGAAAATTTATTAATAAAAAAAAAATAAAAAAAAATTTATTTGTTACATTATTTACATTTTGCGTTTTTTTTTTTTTTTTTTTTTTTATAAATTTTAGGTAGCTTATAAAGGTTACTGGTTTTTACTTTTTACTTTTTCTCTGATTAATTACAAGTTGTAGATTCTTATGATTTTCATTTAATTTTATTTCATCATCATCAGATTTATTATATACCTTACGCTTGATGGTACAGTTTTTGTTTTTCTATTAAAACATTTGTTAAAAAGAGTGATGTTCATTCTATTAGTGAAACATCTATATGCAAAACATGAAATTAAAATTATCATTATAATCATTATCTTATATTATCATTATCATTATAATGTTTCCAATATTTTATAATTATTCCTTGAGTTCTTGGATGCATTTCTTTAAGCTTTTCATTTACAAAGTTTTCTTGATTACGGATCTCTAAAGTTAAATCTTTAAGTTTATTTAAATTTTGAAGTTTTAATTTAGGAAGGTTGATTTCATCGTAATTTACTTCGTTCAAATTAACTTTAATACAACAATCTTCTATCAAACCATTGTAGATATCTTTATTTTGAATTATTAAATCAAAGTCCTGGACATTGATAATGGTATCAATAGTTTCAAATTTACAATTATTTTCTATGTTTAGAATACCAATTTCACTTAAAATCCCTTCTTCATAATATGAATTATTACATTTACATTTAAATTTGGTTTCTTCGTTAAGAACATACAAATATTTTTTATTATTTAGTTGATGGAACGCTTCTATTTTCCCAAAAAACTTGTTTTATTATACAATTAATTATTTAGTTCTTTACACAAATAGTATTTATCAATGATCTTACAATTTTCAACCCTTGGATTCGCGGTTTGCCACTCTACCACTGTGCTACTGCACCACTTGAGAATTTTTGATTTAACGTTAAGCTTAAACTCACACACGAAATTTAAATTGCAAAAAACTGGGAAGCCGAAAACGTGTTAACACCTCCACAGTACGAGATCGACTGTGACTTAATTACTATTACACCGGTTTTGCGATTAGAAACACTGAATTTTCAACGATAGGGATTGAGGATCAATGCCTACTCTGATCGCTTTTTTGTTTAATCACTGTTTTGTGTATTCCTAGGCGCAATAATAATTATAATTGGTGGTTTGTTTACTAAAACATGTAAAAGAGAGGGGTTATTTTTGTGTGAAATAACATGGAAAAGGATCATTTATTTTAGTTGCAATGTTTTTTAGCAATACAGTATCTTTGATCAGTAGACTTGTAATATCATTTAAGCTTTTCAATATGTAATTAGGTTAGGTTAATTTATGGAGTCTTATAAAAGATGGTTACATTTAACATATATCTAATATTTACAGATCGTAGTTATATTTTCTCTGATTAATTACAAGTTGTAGATTTTTATGATTTTCATTTAATTTTATTTCATCATCATCAGATTTATTATATACCTTACGCTTAATGGTACAGTTTTGTTTTTCTATTAAAACATTTGTTAAAAAGAGTGATGTTCATTCTATTAGTGAAACATCTATATGCAAAACATGAAATTAAAATTATCATTATAATGCATCCAATACCAATAATTATTCCTTGAGTTCTTGGATGCATTTCTTTAAGCTTTTCATTTACAAAGTTTTCTTGATTACGGATCTCTAAAGTTAAATCTTTAAGTTTATTTAAATTTTGAAGTTTTAATTTAGGAAGGTTGATTTCATCGTAATTTACTATCAAACCATTGTAGATATCTTTATTTTGAATTATTAAATCAAAGTCCTGGACATTTATAATGGTATCAATAGTTTCAAATTTACAATTATTTTCTATGTTTAGAATACCAGTTTCACTTAAAATCCCTTCTTCATAATATGAATTATTACATTTACATTTAAATTTGGTTTCTTCGTTAAGAACATACAAATATTTTTTATTATTTAGCTGATGAAACGCTTCTATTTTCCCAAAAAACTTGTTTTAATATACAATTAGTGCTTCTTCTTTGCATGAAATTATTTAGTTCTTTACACAAATAGTATTTATCAATGATCTTACAATTTTCTTCTTCATTTGTTAGTAAAAATTCGTCCTTATTCTTAGTTATAATAAAATATTTATATTTTAATTCTAAAACGTATAAAAGATTATTTATTTTAAAGGGGATATTCATCATTTCAAAAATATCAGTCTCAACTTGGCTTAAGGAACGGAAAGTTGACGACTAACCTCTTATCTTTAATATAGATAGACGATGAAAATTCTTTCATTATATTTGGAAAATTTTGTAATTCTGAATTAAATAGTAAATTATTTCTCTCTTCACTTTCTTTTAAGATTTGTATGAATTATATGGGTTCAATAATTATGGGATGAACTAAATCATTTCTGATAAAAAAACCGCAGTAATGATTTCATTAATGAAAATTTCTAAATGGGTTAACATGGCTTGTGTTCTTATTCTGATTTCTATAAAAAAATCTCTTCAAATTGTTAATGTGATTTGCTTTATTTTTTTGTGTTATAAGCGTTTTCATTTTTTCTCGTAACTCATTAGTTACATTTCCTAAATTTGCATATGCTTCTTTAAGAATTTTATTTTGATCATTCAGGCTATCTAATACTTTTATTTCTTCCCGTTGGCTTTTATGTATGAATTCTATATTTTCTTGAGTTTTTCTAATAACCTCTTCATAATGTTCTGCATCAGAACTGTCCATTGTGCCAAAAAGCACTTTTAATTCTGAACCTACGAAATTTAATACAACCCTCCTCTGCCTAAGTTTTATACGTAAAAGTTGATATATAACACCGAGAATGTTTGAGAAAGTTTGTTACATCAAATCTAGCTTTCTCTAAAAAACTTTTACAATCTTCTACTTCGATTGTGCATTCCCTATCTACATACAAAATTTGGTTATTAATTCTATTAATATGTACTTCCACATAATTTAAATCTAGGTTATTAACGATAGATATCTTTCCTTGTATAATTTTGATGCTTCATGTATGCTTAAAATAAATCCCGTTTGATGTTGTTATCCTATTAATTTCAAATCCGAATATCATCGGCATCATCAACAGAAATCTGAAAATCTTTGTTTACTTTTCTAACCCTCCCATTAGATATAATCCAAACATTAGCACTAGAACATCTAATGATTTTGAAATGACCCTTAAATGTTTTTTCTAATTTTCTATTTTTTGAAAAATTATTTACTAAAATTTTATCTCCGATTTTATATCTAGTAGATTAATTTGTTTTCTTGTCATATCTAAATTTAGATTTTGCTTTTAATAACAATGCATTTTCTTTTACTTTATTTTCTATAGAGGACAATTTTTCTTTAATTTCTTGATAAAGGATATGGAACCGTTAAATCTAAACTTACTTTTTTTAAACCTTCTTCGGCACTTGAGACTACCTTCATTGGAGTTTTTGTAGGATGTCTATCAATTTTTCCCAATTAACAGATTTTACATTTCTTTACATACTCATCAACCATTAAATTCAAATTATTCCATTTATATTTCTCTCGTATTCTATCTATCTTAGCTTTCTGACCCAAATGTCCTCCTACGATACTTTCATGATATTCTTTTATTATTTCTATCTGTAACTTTTTATCTGTAACTTCAATAATTTCTTCTGAATTATTATTATCTTTTAAAGGTTCTACCTTCACTTCTTCCTGAACTTTTTCCATATTTTCTTGTTTTTTTTCGTTATTTTTCGTTTGTCTTCTCGTGACAATATTTACGTTTCTACTTAATTCATCTGCAACATAATTATCCATTCCTTTTTTGTATTCTATAATATAAGTATATTCTTCTAACTTCAACCTCCATCGGATCAATCTAGATCCAGGGTCTTTAACATTAAATAACCATTGTAAAGGTCTATGATCTGTTCTGATAATGAACTTGCTTCCATACAAATATGGACGAAATTGTTTTATAGCCCATACTATATCCAAACATTCTTTTTCTGTGGTATTATAATTTAATTTTGATTTCTTCAATGTTCTACTAATAAACTTCATAATATTTGAAATTTTACGCGGATCTGGTTCGACACCTTTATCCGTTATAACATGTCCTAAGTAACTTACATAATATTTTAGAAGTTTTTGACCAAGTTGGTTTTTATTTGGACTTTGGCGAATTTTTAAAAAGTGATTCTCATCGGCTTTATTGTTCGTAATGATGATTAAATCAAAGCAATTTTCATTTTATTTTCCCAACGTTTCGATGGTGGTTGCCGTCTTCTTCAGGGGTGTCTTTACTTACAAAATTAAAAAGAGATATAGTGTTGTACATATTGATACAAGTAAACGAACAAAGTATGACTTAACGTTAAATTTTAAAATTTTTAATATACATAACAATAATTTGTTTGAAACATATAAAAAACAGATTAAAAACAGATTTTGAACACTTCTCATTTGAAGATTAGTCTACGTTTTATGATATTTACTGTCAGAAACTAATGAACAGTAAACGGCAGATATATTTTGTGTGCCTTGTTTGCGGTTCATATTATTTTTGTTGTTAATTATATGCAGTGTCTCTAGTGTGTAACGTTTAGATGTATGTTTTTCTGTTGCAAGGATCTCCACTCCCTCGAAGTTTGGTGTGTGACCGGTATCAACGTGAGAAGCCAGTGCCGTCTTCTCAGAACTTTTTAGGCGAATATCTGACTTGTGGTTCGCCATTCTTTGCCGAAGGAGTTGTTTGGTGGTGCCGATGTAGCAAAGATTGCAGGATTCATCCGTTTTCCCCTGGCAATTTATTTTATAAACTACGTCTGAACGGCGATCTTTGTCGGGTTTCGTCGGTTGGTGAATAGGGATGCAACAGTTTGGTTCGACCTATATGCCTAGTTGACTTCCGGAAAGTTTGGGCACATAAACGACACTCTTATAAACACATGTCCTCACTTCCAACTTATTTCCAGAACAAACTTGGTGTTTTTGGCGAAGTATCAAGTTCCTCATAACTTCGGTCGGAAAGCTGTTGTCTAAGAGTATTTGCGTAATTTTTTCTTCGTTAGCGGACTGGAATTTTCGGTCAATCAACGCAAAGACTTTGTTTATTAAGTTCGACGCAGTGTTTATACCAATGTGCTTGGCTTGATTAGATCGGAAATTGACAAGTCTCCCAGATGCCACATCTTTCTGGTACCAGTCGAAACAAAGTCGATAATTTTCGCGGTAAACCTAAACGTCCAAGAACGCTATCGATCTGTTTTTCCCCTCTCTACGGTGAATTGTATTTTTTCATTAAACTGGTTAAAGCATCGTAAGGCATTTTCAATTTCTTCTCTATCCACAATCGCAAATGTATCATCAAAGTATTTTGCTAAAACTTAGGTTTGTAGCTTAGTTTTAAACATTCCTCGAGTAAAAAATCTAAAACCAAGCCCGCAACCGTCGGTGAAAGAGGATTTCCCATTGGTATTCCGTGTACTTGTTTGTACAAATTGTCATTAAATTGCAGGTAGTTGTTATCTTTGAATGAAAAATTTAATAATTTGATAAATTTGTTTTGGCTCAGCTTGGTATTTTCAGCTATAATTGCCCATTTCTTTTTAATAATGTTGATTGCAAGCTGAACAAGAACATAAGTAAACAGAGAAACAGCGTCATAAGAAACCAAAATATCGTTTGTGTCAAGTACATAATCTTTTGCTTTGGATTTAAACTCCAACGAATTTTTTACAGAGTGAGGAGATTTTTTCGTGACACACTGTAATATTTTAAGCAGGTACTTTGAAAGTTCGTAACAAGGAACTTTGATCGATGACGGAGAGGCATGTTTGGCTTGTGAATCTATGGTAAACCCTATATTGCAGGTATTTGTGCTGTGTAGGTAGTCATAATAGCTTTTTCCCTATCATCGATCATCTTGTTGGTGTGCAACCATTTCACAAATTCATTATTTTTGTTGTGTAGAGCGGTGAGGGGTGTTGTTCTTGCGACCCTGTATGTAGAGCGGTCAGACAGTAGTTCCGTCATCTTCTCTTCATGTTCCGTCATATTCATCGCAAAAGATTGGTTTTATCAGCTGCTACAATTATAATGTTTTTGTGTTTTTTAAGAAAATTTACCGCATCTTTGTGTACCTTCGTGATGTATTTGTCGAATGCGTCGTTGTGGTGGTAACGTTGAAAAGAGTCAAGCATATTGCTATACTTAGCTCTAGATTCTTCTTGTACTATTTCATCTTTTTCCGTTCTTTTGATTTCTTCGCGATCTGCAATGAGTTGGAAAAGAGGGAACGTATTTTTGACAATTGGCAAAGAAAATTTTTTTCCCAAGGACAGAAGCCATTTGATTTCGACGGGAAATTCTACGTCACTTTTGTTTACAAACCAATCGTCATGCATTTTAATGTTTATTTTTTTCCACAGAGCAGCTTTGAGTTGATTCATTTTTTTGTGTGTCGATTTCTTCTTTTTTCGTGCCATACACCATACTTGTAAAGCATTTGTTGATAATAATTTCCCATATTTTGTAAATAAAGAAATGTCCGAATTAAATAATATTTTAGAAGTTTTTGACCAAGTTGGTTTTTATTTGGACTTTGGAGAATTTTCAAAAAGTGATTCTCATCGGCTTTATTGGTCGTAATGATGATTAAATGAACGCAATTTTCATTTTATTTTTCCAACGTTTCGACGGTGGTTGCCGTCTTCTTCAGGGGTGTCTTTATTTACAAAATTAAAAAGAGATATAATGTTGTACATATTGATACAAGTAAACGAACAAAATATGGCTTACATAACGTTAAATTTTAAGATTTTTAATATTCATCACAAAGCTCGTACGACAAAATAGAATATAAATTCCATCTCAAAATTCTTAACCTGGAAATAAGCGAAACCTTTCACAAAATAAAACAATCCAACAACACACTTAGAATGCTTAACAAACGAATACAAGAAAATATAACATCACAAGAACACAAACAATTTATAACTCAACAGCAACAAAATTTCCTAACCATTCGCACGAAAAAAGAAGAAATCCACACACAAAAAATTAATCAACTCAAAGCTGATCTGTTGGAAAAATTAAACATTAAAATGCATGACGATTGGCTTGTAAGCAAAAGTGACGTTGAGTTTCCCGTGGAAATCAAATGGCTTCTGTCCTTGGGGAAGAAATTTTCTTTGCCAATTGGAAAAAATACGGTCCCTCTTTTCCAACTCATTGCAGATGGCGAAGAAATCATAAGAACAAAAAAAGATGAAATAGGACAAGAAGAAACTAGAGCTAAGTATAGCAATATTATTCACTCTTTTCAACGTTACGACCACAACGACGCATTCGACAAATACATCACGAAGGTACACAAAGATGCGGTAAATTTTCTTAAAAAACACAAAAACAACATAATTGTAGCAGCTGATAAAGACAATGTGACTGGTGCGATGAATATGACGGAATATGAAGACAAGATGACGGAACTACTGTCTGACCGCTCTAGAACAGGGTCGCAAGAGCAAGCCCCCTCACCACTCTACAAAACAAAAACAATGAATTTGTGAAATGGTTGCACAACAAAAAGATGATCGATGATAGGGGAAAAGCAATTTTGACTAACTGCACAGCACAAATACCTGCAATATATGGTTTGCAAAAGATTCACAAGCCAAATGTGCCTCTGCGGCCGATTACGTCATAGATGAAAGTTTCTTGTTAGGAACTTTCAAAGTACCTGGGTAAAATATTACAGTGTCACGAAAAAATCTCCTCACTCTGTAAAACATTCGTTGGAGTTTTAATCCAAAGCAAGAGTTTGTACTTGACACAAACGATATTTTGGTTTCTTACGACGCTGTTTTTCTTTTTACTAATGTTCCTGTTCAGCTTACAATCAACATTATTAAAAAGAAATGGGAAATTATAGCTGAAAATACCAAGCTGAGCCAAAACAAATTTATTGAGTTATTAAATTTTTGCATCTAAGATAACAACTACCTGCAATTTAATGACAATTTGTACAAACAAATACACGGAATGCCAATGGGAAATCCTCTTTCACCGACGGTTGCGGACTTGGTTTTAGATTTTTTACTCGAGGAATGTTTAAAACTAAGCTCCAAACCTAAGTTTTAGCAAAATACGTTGATGATATCTGCGATTGTGGATAGAGAAGAAATTGAAAATGTCTTACGATGCTTTAACCAGTTTAATGAAAAAATACAATTCACCGTAGAGAGGGAAAAAAACAGATCGATAGCGTTCTTGGACGTTAAGGTCTACCGCGAAAATGATGGACTTTCTTTCGACTGGTACCAAAAAGATACGGCATTTGGGCGACTTGTCAATTTCCGATCTAATCAAGCCAAGCACATTCGTATAAACACTGCGTCGAACTTAATAAACAAAGTTTTTGCGTCGAGTGACCGAAAATTCCACTCCGCTAACAATGAAAAATTTACGCAAATACTCTTAGACCACAGCTTTCGGACAGAAGTTATAAGGAACTTGATACTTCGTCAAAAACACCAATTTCGTTCAGAAAAAAAGTTGGAAGAGAGGAGATGTGTTTATAAGAGTGTCGTTTATGTGCCCGAACTTTCCGGAAGTCAACTTGGCATATAGGTCGAACCAAACTGTTGCATCCCTATTCACCAACCGACGAAACCCGACAAAGATCGCCGTTCAGACGTAGTTTATAAAATAAATTGCCAGGGGAAAACGGATGAATCCTGCAATCTTTGCTACATCGGCACCACCAAACAACTCCTTCGGCAAAGAATGGCGAACCACAAGTCAGATATTCGCCTAAAAAGTTCTGAGAAGACGGCACTGGCTTCTCACGTTGATACCGGTCACACACCAAACTTCGAGGGAGTGGAGATCCTTGCAACAGAAAAACATACATCTAAACGTTACACACTAGAGACACTGCATATAATTAACAACAAAAATAATATGAACCGCAAACAAGGCACACAAAATATATCTGCCGTTTACTGTTCATTAGTTTCTGACAGTAAATATCATAAAACGTAGACTAATCTTCAAATGAGAAGTGTTCAAAATCTGTTTTTAATCTGTTTTTTTATATGTTTCAAACAAATTATTGTTATGTATATTAAACATCTTAAAATTTAGCGTTATATAAGTCATATTTTGTTCGTTTACTTGTATCAATATGTACAACATTATATTTTTTTTTAATTTTGTAAATAAAGTCACCCCTGAAAATAAAATGAAAATTGCTTTCATTTAATCATCATTACGACCAATAAAGTCGACGAGAATCTTTTCTTAAAAATTCTCCAAAGTCCAAATAAAAAACCAACTTGGTCAAAAACTTCTAAAATAGTATAGTATTTTAGTTCAAATATTCTCTTACGTTGTCATTAACAATACCCCTTTGGTCAACACCAAAAATCAAAGCTCTTGGGCAAAAACCAGTGCTCTTATTAACAGTATTATTCAATGCAAATTCAACTTTAATTAAGTACCTTATCCGGTTGATGGGTTCCACTTGTCCATTCGACTGCGGGGAACTAGTAGCAACCTTTATTTTTTGTACATTATGACCTTTACTAAATTGAGCAAATTCTTCGGATGTAAAGCAGCCACCTCCATCTGAAATCAAACGGTTTGGTCTACTTTAGATCGAGAAGTAAGATTCTACGCATTGAATTACTGCCTTGGAACTTGTTCTTCTCACTGCATACAATTTCGTGTATTTTGAAAATGCATCGACAACTAGAAACATATTTTTTTAGAATTTCGAACCAATGGGCCATAAAGGTCAACATGCATCGTGTCATATGCAACACTGCTTCCTTTTTACCATATGGTGGAGAGAAATGTACGCATTTTAAGCAATTGCTACAAAAATTATACCATTTCTCAACTCCGACATGACACAATGCGCCGTGATGCTTTTGTACACACTGCTTTGCATTTGCGATGGGATATAAAAATAAACTTTGTTATCAACTTTCCGATACACTAAAGCGTTTATAATTTCGTAAGAAGGAATTTTTTGTTTTCCCAACATTTTTATTAAATTTTTCACAACAGGATCTTTTTGTTGTGGGGCTGCAAGGACATACTCAAAAGAATCGGACTCAGTTATCAAAATTTTGTGACATCGGCTTAAAGCGTCGACATGTTTTATCCTCTGTACCGTACCTATTCTCGATCACATAATCAAAATCTACGGCCCATCTGGAGATCCGTGGATTTAACATTTTTTTTCTAAAGGGCAAGGGTGAGGGACTTACAGTCGGTAATTATCTTAAACCGAATGCCACTGAGGTATATTTTAAATCTTCTTAAAGGCGATATAATTGTCCAAGGTTCTAACTCATACGAGTGATACTTTGCTTCATGCGGCATTGTACGCTTTGAATAAAAGAAAACAAGACGAAAATACCTATCTTCTTGGTGTTGCATTAACACTGCACCAAACCCCAAATTACTCGTATCATAGTGCAACTCTTTTTCTGCATTAGGATTGTAGATGCTCAAAATTAGTGTTTTAAGTCCTCAAAAATTGAAAGTTCTTTTTCACCGAAAACAAATTTGGCATCTCTTTTAAAGACACCATATAAGGGCTTCGCAATAATGGAAATTCTTTAATAAACTTTTTAATATAGGAAGTTAAGCCCAAAAACGAATGTAAATTTTTGACGTTTAAACGATAGATATATAATTTTAGTTCATTAAACGTTTTTACAAACACATTTTATATACTGGTATAAAAATTAATTATGACTATAACATAAAGTTGCCTCTCAGGTTTTAAATTTGACGATAATCAAATTAGTTAAGTGATTTGAACAAAAAATTATTACGAAAATTCATTTTATATACGATAGCGATACTTCAGTGACGTTCTTAAAAACTTATAGAGATTAAAGTAGCAGCTGCCATTTAAAACGTTTAGAAATTGTGTACCTGAAAGTACGTCATTTCCAAGAAATAGCCTTCTATACATTTTGAAGATTGGGCAGATTCCAACGAAGTGATAAGTATTCTCAGAGGCGTCTAAATTGCAAAGTGTGCGTAAACCATTTGTACCTGTTTGGAAGGCTCTTCCATTTAGACTAAGAAGCCCACAGCGCTTTTAGAATGAGGGAAATCATATCTCGAGGGTTTGAGTCATGAAAGTAGTTTGGTACTTCAGAGTAAAGCATATTACAGTAATCATCGTGGAATTGGGACGGATTGGCGTTGCTGACGAAACTATTCCAATGTTTTTCCTTCAGCTTAGACAAGGGGATTGTATGCAACCCTTGCCATTCATTTAAATTTGTGGTGAAAGAAAAATCCATTGAGGTGAAATGAAAAAGATCGAGTCCTTCCTTGGCCCAGAATATCTTCTTTCCCATTATAGCTTCTGACAAGATTCTTGGTAGCCTTCCATTTGGAAGATGCAATGCTTTCCGTATAAAAGAAAAATGCAATTCTAGGGTCGTTAAAAAAGCTTCAATATGTAAGGCATAATTTGGTGTTGTTTCTGGTAAGAGAAAACATCTTTTACTAAAAAAATCGTTGCAACTTTCTTTAAACTTGAGCACAGTACAAAATTAAAATTCTCATTGCAGCATCGTGAATTTTAAATTTTGTTGAGTGTTGAACTGATTTATTTCTAAGCAGCTTGGACCATGTAGCGTTTATGGAATTTTTTGAGGATTCAAGTCTATTATTTAAATGTTCGTTCAAAGACATATTGTAGTTGAAAACAACTTCCAAATATTTATAATGGTTTGATACTGTAATCTCCGTGTCGTTAAAAACCATTTCTCACACGCAGCTCTACGTTCTCCGTTTCGAAAAATGACTATTTCACATTTGCCAAGATTTACTTCCAGAATCCACTTGATACAGTATAATTTAAAGCTGTCAATAATTTCTTGTAGCTTGGGAGGATTATCGGAAAACAACACAATGTCGTCAGCATTTAATAGGCATTTAATTCCGAGACCATTAATAGGTAACCCAGCGGGTAGATTAACGTGCAGATCATTTAAATACGGAACGAAAAGCTGAACTCAAGACTTATCCTTACTTGACTCCTTTTTAGATACCAAGTTTACATCCCCTTTCTTAAACAGGGGGCTTATACGAGATTGATTTTTTAAATGAGCTTGGGACGGTTGCAGTTTCAAATATTTTATGAATTCCAGTCACTAGAGATGGGCTTGCATTTTATAAAATTCGAATGGAATTCCATCCATACCTGGGGCTTTATGATATTTTGGCTAGGATATTGAAGAATATACTTTTTCAAGCTCTATTGTGCGGTGGAACTGAAGTTTTAGTACTTGAGGTGAACAGGAACTGATAGCAACATGGTTTGGCAATAGCGACAGCAACTTCTAAAATATATACTGAATTCAGTAGCTGATAAGAATGTTGGCATGTTGAAACTGACCCCTCGAATCTTTCTGGCAATCTTCCACCACTCTCGGGCTGAATTTACATTTTTTAAACTATTTACTAAGTTATGGAAGTAAGCTTTCTTCTTAAATTTACATAAATTCCTGTATCTTTTGTTAGCAGCGGTGTAATTATTTCTACAGCTTTCAATATTGTGCTTTCTAAATACTTTGGGTGTTTAAACACAGCTTTCCTAGCTGAGTAACAAGCTAAATCAAACAAAGGCTTCTTGGGTTCGAACTTGATTTTTTGTGTAACAGGCGCACCGTTTGCTTCATATATACAACATTTGATGCCATTACAATGCTCTTCAATGCAATTAGTGTTTGCAAGTTTTGCCGGTACAAGTAACTCAAGATGTGTTTGATAGGAAGTGTGTCTATTTTCTGACAACTTTATGTGCGGAATGGGACACAAATCATTCTTATGCGTGCTCGATTCAGAAGGTTTTATGGAACAAATCACCGGCATATGATCAGAGAAAGTTTTGCAACCTACACAAAAATCCAGTACAATATTTGTTGCAGCGTATGAAGGGCAGCAGTAATGGATAACCGGAGATCCCCTAATACTTACGGACGTGTATTCACCAATTGTGTCGTTGAATCATCTTCCATTTAGGATGTATGCACCAATCTCATCTAGAAATTCCATAAATTTATTGCAGTTACTATCGCAGGTTGAATACTTAGAGCTTCTAAATTCTTCAGCATTAGCTGGAAGAATGGAATTGTAGTCAACTGTACCTTTCAGATGACGAAAAAAAGTGTTTGACAGCTACAAAGTCTCTGTTCCAATGACTACAGTTTAAATATAATGGCACCAAAGTCAAGTGATTCCCAGTTTCCTGAAACGCTGAGATTTCACCCTCTTTGTTGCATTTATATCGACGACCATCAACGAAAGGGGCTCATCGTTTAATTTCAAGCCGTAGACTAGGGTCTTTATTTATGGAAATGGATGTATTTTTAACTTAGTAGATGATGGTAATACAGACTTTACATCATTCATGTTGGAAAGCTAAAAAATGTACGAATTTAGTTGATTAGCGAGACCGATTTTTTAACGTTATTCATGGTTGTAGATACTTGAAGGGTTGTGTTGTAAATTTGTTGAAACTCCTGCTTTGCGTCATCTTCACTTTTTGCACTCAATCATCTATCGATGGCTTTTAGCCTTTTTGAGTACTTTTCTGCTTCTTCGATTCTTTTCGCAAGTATTATTTCACTTCATTTCAGCTTTAATATCTCTTGCTTCAGGTGCTTGTTCTACTCTTCTATTGCAGCAACTTGCTTATGTCTTTCTTTCTTGCGATATCTATCAATTTTATGTCTAAGAGCGCATCCATTTTCGATATGATTGCATCCATTAACGTAACATCCGCCATGACAGTGTCCAATTTGGTTGATTAGCGAGACCGATTTTTTTAACGTTATTCATGGTTGCAGATACTTGACAAGTTGTGTTGTGTTTGTTGAAACTCCTGTTTTGCATCATCTTCACTTTTTGCCCTCAATCCTCTAACGACGGCATTAAGCCTTTTTGAGTACTTTTCTGCTTCTTCGTAAGTATTATTTCACTCCCTTTCAGCTTTAATATCTCTTGCTTCAGTTGCTTGTTCTACTCTACGCATCCATTTTCGATATGATTGCATCCATTTACGTAACATCCGCCATGACAGTGTCCAAACAGTTCTATTTCACCGAAAATACTTCAAACTCTGGGGATGTCTTACGTAACGATATTGTATTATTTGAATTTGCATTCATGGGGTGATATAGATTCCGGTTGTTGTATTGGCTAAATGGGTGTGATACAGGCTACGAGCTTTTGTCGATGTTTATTTTTGGCAAAATTACTGGACCTTATTTTATAGGCTTTTGAATATTGTTGACCAGACGTAGACAAGAAAGGCAGAAGAATTAAATTTAGGTGTAAGTATTTGTAGATTTAAGGCTATTTTTCTTTCGGTGAATTTTGTAATGTATTTGTATAAGTTCTACGTAAATAAAATGTGGTCTACTCACACAATTATTCACACTACATACGCTGAAGAGAATGTAAAAGCACTCAAAGCTGAATTTCGCTATTATTTTTCTTTGTTCTGAGACCAACAATTTATGTAGATTTTTATTTTGGCCCTATACCATTTCCAGATACATCATACCCCAAATAAGTTTTTTTTTCAAAAATAAAAATACACTTATCCATGACCTCTTTTAAAATCTCAAAATGTTGTTTCTTAGATTCGGTTGCAATAAGCAAATTGTCAACAAGCAATTTTCCTGCAGTTGTAAGGTCTCTGAAAAGTAAATGTATGTAACGTTAAAAAACAGATGAGGAGTTTTTCAAGCCAAACGGAATACGGTAATATTCATATTGCCCTAAAGTACATATGAAGTAAACCTTACAGAATTTTGCGACATCTTAACGTGGTGAAATCCACTTTTCAAATCTAGGTTAGGTTAGGTTAGATTATAGTGGTTGTTAGCTGTTAAGAAATAACTGACTTACACACTTAGTCCAAAAAGGAAGAACCATTGTAATACCACAGGAGTTGGTTTTCTTGCCCCAAAAAAGAACTTAAAACCATTTTGAGCTTCTTATGAAGCGTAAAAGAGAATTAATGTCTAAGTGTGCTAGTTCATTTATGTCACTGAAGAAGAAGTCTACGTGTGTTAGACAGTGCAGGGCATGTATAGAGGAGATGAAAAACAGTTTCCTCCTGCTCATCTAAACAGCTTCTGCAGAAGTCGTTTGCGAGCACGCCGAGTCTTGCAGCATGCCTGCAAATGAGGCAGTGTCCTGTGATGACACCTATAGTGGAGCGTATGTGCCGTCTGTATAGAGAGGTCAAAGCTTTAGAGCGTTCAAGATCCAGCTTGGGCCAAATCTTTTTTGTCGCTAGACATGTGTTACCACTAGTCCATCTAAGATTTGTCCTTTCCATAGCATTTAGCCTTAGCATAAATTTACATGTAGCGATTGCAATGCCCAGGTCAGTTGAAAAGGGTGGTTTTGTTTCTTGTTTGGCGAGTTTGTCAGCCCTGCAGGTCCCCGGAATATCTCTATGACCTGACACCCAGCATAGGTGAATGTTGAACTGTTCCGACATCTCTGAGAGATGCTCCACAGTCGAGGGCTGTTTTGGAGTTAGTGGAGATTAAATCCAGAGATTTCAGCGCTGCCTGGCTGGCGGAGAAAATGATGATATCCTTTGCTGATATCGCGTCTTCTTTAAGCCAGGATAGAAGCTCCTTAATTGCCATTAATTCCGCCTGGAACACGCTACATTGCTAAGGAAAACGGAAGGAGAGACTAAGATTTAGTCTGTTAGAGTAAACACCACCCCCTACACCTTCGTTTGTTTTTGACCCATCGGTGAAAAACTGAATTTTTCCATCTTCCAAGAAAGCATTAACCCCCCACTGTGATCTGGGGGTATGCTTACCTGGAAGTTTTTATTAAAAAGTGATTGGGGTATGATGTAGTTTATGTTACTTTGTGGGATACTGAACGTGTTCATTATGTTGGCGTGGCCAAAACTGTTGTTTTTCCACTGTGAAGTCGCCTTCGGGTGAATAGCTGAGCGGGCTGAGGATTGCTTGCTGAAAATATCTAAGGGTGTCCGATTAAAAATATTTCAAGCGCTGCAAATGGAGTAGTACGCAAAGCACCACTTGTACACATACAAGCAGTGCACTGAACTCTACTCAGTTTATTATTATTTGTCGCTTTGTCTAGAACAGTCCACCAAACGACCTTTCCGTAAGTAAGAATCGGTCTAATAACCGCAGTGTATAGCCAAACGCAGGGCTCTAGACCCCATTTGTTGCCAATGGCGTTCTTGCAAGAGAAAAGAGCAACCGTGGCTTTCTTAGCTCTTTCTTGTATATTGGAATTCCTGCTTAATTTCTTATAATAAGGCCCTAGTATTTTGCTTCGTCCGCGAATTTAAGACTTATACCATTTATAGATGGATGATCAACGTGCCGAATTTTGTGTTTTCTTGTTAAGAGGACAAGCTCAGTCTTATGGGGGTTTACACCTAAACCATAGCTACTTGCCCAAATTGAAGGACTTCACAGAGAGTGTGGATGTTTTCCTGAAACCGTAAAAGCAACGTCATCCGCGTAAGCAATCACACTAAATCCCTCCTCTTCCAGATTTTTTAACAGTTCATTTACCACTAAGTTCCAAAGGAGAGGGAATAGAACACCACCGTGTGGTAGATTTCAAATCTAACAATGAGAAATACTTTTTACCTCGTAGTCTATCGCGATGATCTTCAATAATAGGAATGGGAAAATTGTCTTGTTAGCTTATTCAATTGGCGAAAATCTCAGTCGCAACTCACCGGATTTTTTCTTTGTCAATACAATTGGTGAGGCAAAGGGGGAGTTACTTTCCCGAATTCAAGCTTTTGAGTATATACATAATATGGCAAAACGTCGAGGCACACAATTAAAAATACTGTTTTCATGGAATAATGAGATTTTCATTTCAAAATCGCATTTATACTCTGTTTTCGTAGGCATATCCCGCGTTACTATACCCCTTACTAAAACTTGGTCACGATAATTCAAATTTTCATTAATTTTTAAACAGACCGAACTTTCATTTTCAAGATCCATACTTAAAATTTCTTTGATAAATCCTTCAAAAAAAGAATCTTTTAAATCATTATCATTTTCCATTAGTTCGATAGTTTCATTTAAAAACTTTTTTTCGACATTATTTTCATCATTTAAAATAAGCCTAATACCACGGCATTTTTCATCGTATCGTTTTTAACAACCAATAAACATAAATTCACATGATTTTTTACTTTTACTTTACAAAATACATTTCCTAATAAAATAAGTTAAGAGTTGTTAATACCTACATAATCATGCAAAAGAGATGGTACTGTTGTCATAAGAAATGGTGGGACGTAACGCTCCCAAACGAAGCTTATTGGGCTTCCTGTGACGAACAATGTCATAGCACGCATTTTCACAAGCACAGGACCGAAGTCATTTTCTTGAAATTCATACTCAAACACATCATCAAATTCCTCCATATAGTAACGAGAAGAACTTTTGTATTTCGTTCGGTAGCTCAGGATTGTGGACCACAAGAACTGACGAGGATTGTGGACAGTCCTTTACTACATTATCCTTTTGCCCACAGCGAAAACGGGAACATTTTTTTCTACGGGGCCTATGTCAATTGCTTAAATAATGTCCCCGTTCATTACTATTAAAGCACTTTATATTGATCTTCGAACTTGCGCTTGGTGAGTTTTTTGGCTGTGGTGTTGTTTTATGATGCACCGAAAAGGATGATTGCGTTTCATATTTTATCTTTTCGTATTTTCTCAATATGACATTCAGCTCAGGATATCGATGTCGATAGCGAATGCACGACAGCTATTGGGCTATCGTTTTGCTGTAAATTAAAAATTTTAAGTAATCCTTAAATAAAAAAATACGCCAAAAATGTTCCACCGCAATATTTTATTAATTCAATTCAAAACAGACGTGAATTAGAAAAAAAATTAAATTAATAAGAAGAAGACGGGAACTGGATTATTATTACTGTAAAGTAAAAAATTATATTTTTGTATTGCTTATTTTTTTTTGAAAACTTCATATTAGTATTGGAAACAATAAACTTGCCCACCGACCAACGATGCACTTACATTCCACCTATACTATGGTTCCTAAACCGGAGTTAGCAAGAGCGAAAGAGATACGAGAGAGACATAGTTTCATGAAGCAAACTTATGGCGACATCGTTCAATGTTATCGCATACGCGAGTATCGTTCATTAGGCTACGTGATGAGGGCCCTGCTCTTCAATGTCAACTCGAGATGCTATTTCTTGCATAGTCAGCACGTATTGTTGAAAAGATTCGTCTTACGTCCTCGCAGCATATTGTGCACGTCTGTGGCTGACACGTGGTAATGGAACTTAAAAACAACTTTGCTGTTCCTTGAAGCAGTCTCTTAGCATACACAAAACTTTCTGACTCGATGAAATGATAATTATCATCTCCAGAAAACATCGGGATTGTGCCTTCAATATCACGAAATGTGTACGATGATGATTGGATATCTTTTGGGGGGTACTTAATTCGGCTAACTTCTTTTAGTTTGCTTTCAGTTTTGGTACAGTCGCACCTTGCACAAACATAGCGGCACGAGCACTTCCATCCATTATAACAAAAACTATTTTTGTTTAAATAAAAAATATCAAAACTAAGCTGCAAACTAATTTCTAAGCATGCCCAAAAGCAGGTTCATAAATTCCACTTCTGAATAATTATAAGAGATTTTCTTTAAAAATAGCAATTACAGTTGGCAAAAGAATAAAGTGGATCATGTAAAAAGAATAATTCTAACAAATATATAAAGACACGTCTTGTCTTAACGAAAGCTTTCTTACAAGTGATCTTATTCTAAAGGAAAAACATTTCAAAACAGAATTAACTATTCTGATGTGATGTGATTTATGTGTGATGTATTTGATAACCAAAGAAAGATAAAACACGTGTGGTTTTAATGGATGATGACAATGGAATGAGTTTATACTTAAATTTATCAATATGATAAGAAGAGGAAGTAAAAGGGGGAAGAAGGAAAAGTAAAGGAAGAACGTTTTCGTTATGCCACGTCTTCATTATTTAAGCAACACCGAACACGTCCCCCCTTCCAAAGATTTTATAATAAGATGAAATTCAAAATATTTGTATATATATAGATAATTTACATTTGTTTTTCAATGTGAAATAAAGAATATTTTATATACTTACATATTTATCCACAAAAAAGGAGACCCTCTGAACTGCGCCAACTACAGAGGCATAAGTCTCCTCAACATCGCCTACAAGATCCTATCTGCCGTAATATGTGAACGCCTGAAACCGTTTACCAACAACATGATTGGCCCTTATCAGTGTGGTTTTAGGCCAGGAAAGTCCACAACCGATCAAATTTTCACACTCCGGCAGATCCTGGAAAAAACTCAAGAAGTCCAAATCGATACCCACCACCTATTCATCGATTTCAAAGCCGCATATGACAGCATTTATAGAGACGAACTGTACAGAGCCATGTCTAGTTTTGGTATACCGCCCAAACTCGTCCGTTTGTGTAGGATGACGATAGAAAATTCTCGCTGCTCCATCAGGGTCGGAAACGACCTCACCGACACATTCGATACCAAAAAAGGATTTAGGCAAGGCGATGCGCTGTCATGTGACTTCTTTAATCTGATTCTTGAGAGGATTGTGCAAAACTCCAAAGCCAACACCAGAGGCACAATTTGCCAAAAGTCGGTGCAACTACTAGCATACGCTGACGATATTGACATCATTGGTAGGACTCAACGTGATGTCATAGCCACGTTTGCTAGAATAGAGAAGGAAGCGGCGAAAATGGGTTTAGCAGTAAATGAGGGTAAGACTAAGTATATGCTGTCATCACGAAAGGACTCACAACATCGACGAATTGGACAGAACGTCACCATTGACAGATATAACTTTGAGGTAGTGCGGGACTTTGTCTACCTCGGCTCCGCAATTAACTCTGACAACAACATCTCGTCAGAAATTAAACGAAGAATTACTCTTGGCGCAACCGCTGTTTCTTCGGGCTAAGAAGGCAATTTAGTAGTAAAGCCCTCACTCGAACTACTAAGGAGATCCTATATAAGACCCTGATCATCCCAGTCCTGCTCTACGGCGCTGAAACCTGGACCGTATCAAAAGCGGATGAAGAAATCCTTGGTAGATTCGAGAGGAAAATTCTTCGAAAAATCTTCGGTCCCGTTTGCGTTGACGGGCTATGGAGACAAAGATTCAACCAAGAACTATACGAGCTGTACAGCGACATGCCCCTGGTCAAAAAACTCCGCATTGGACGTTTAAGATGGCTAGGACATGTAGAACGAATGGACACCAATACTCCGGCTCGCAGAGTCTTCTATCACCGGCCAGACGTCGGACGCAATAGAGCAAGACCTCGCCTTAAGTGGCGCGCACAAGTAGAAACCGACCTCAACCAACTTGGAGTGCGCAACTGGAGGCAGTTAGCTAAGAACCGGGCTAATTGGAGAGGCATGTTGGTTGAGGCCCAGGTTCATTCCGGACTGTAGCGCCACTTAAGTAAGTAAGTAAGTAAGTATTTATAAAAAATAGGAAAAAAATGTGAGATTTAGAATATGTTTAAAACATTGATTGGACGAACCAATAACATCACCGGAACTTACATGTCCGGAAATATCAGCCGCACAAATTGTTTGATCATTATTAGTTGGTGTGGGATTATCGGATAAATTCGCTTGCACATTGAGTTTAGTTTGTTGGTTTTTGGTATTGTTTTGGTTGTTATTTTCGTTTCGAATCTGATTAAAGTGCCGCTTGATCTCTTTTTTATTATAAGTAATAATGCAACTATATGTCCGAGGACCAAGTTGTCTTTACTATTGCTTAAGTCCAGCTTGGTTTATTAATGTTCCTGTAGTCTCTAATCATAACATTCTGTCCTTTGGAAAACACAGTGTTGCGTTTGCCTTTATAATTGGAAATGCTTTTTTCTTGACTTTGAATTATCTTTTCTCTGGAGGCTTTAAGAAAAGCTTTGCTGGAGATTCATCAGTCGAGCATTGTTTAGTATTGCGATAATCAATAAGGAACCTATTTAAAATAGTGTCCATGCTACTATTCTTATTATCTTTGATTTGCAAGGATTGATTTTTTTAAAGTCTTGAAAAAATTCTCTGCTTGTCCATTGGTTGCCGGATTTCCGGGTGCAGCAAAAATGTTTTTGATACCATTGTTTGTCGTGAATTTACTAAATTCATTTGACGTAAATTGCCGACCGTTATCAGTTACAAGTACGTCAGCTAGCCCGTAGCGACAAAACAATTTTCTCAATTTGCTAATAGTATACGAAGAGGTAATCTCTTTCGTTTTGAAAACTTCAACCCGCTTAGAAAATGAGTCAATTATAATAAAAAAATATTTATTGACAATTGGTCCAGCAAATTCTGCATGAATCGAGTAGGAAGGATTCCATAGTATTAAACAAATCTTCTCGGGACTTGGTTGTAATTCTTTACACAAAATACAATTTTAAATTAAATTTTCAACAACTGCATCTATAGCTGGCTACCAAATTGAACAGTATAATTAAAACCTGACTAAGCGCCCACCTCTGAATGCGTGCAGAAGCCATGAGAGGTAAACCTTTATTTTCGCCAATATACCTAGAAGAGTTTTATCGTCAGTTCACAAAGTGAATTTATTACCCAAGAGGTACTGTTCCAATTTTGAAACAAAAAAAATTATGGCTAGATCTTCTTTTTCGAGAGTACTATAATTACTCTCACTCTTTGTCAATACTCTTGAAACAAGAGCAATCGGCCTAGATCCATCATCAAATTTGTGAGAAAGAACACCAGTGGTTAGAATGATGGGCAAATCGGGATTACAATGCGCGAGGACTTGATCTGATGTGATTGCGGACGTTATCACTTCAAAAGTCATATTTTGGCATTCATCTGACCAATACAATTTTACATCTTTGCATAGAAAATCGTACAAAGGAAACATTTTACTAGAGAAGTTGTTAATGAATTTCGAATAGTATACCGATAAAAGTTCTGAGTTCCGATACATCTTTCGGGATAGATGGTAATGAGACACTAGAAATCCGATCATTATATTTACTCAGTCCATTTTTATCGATAGTAAATCTTAAGTAAAAAAAATTGAATTAAAAGACTTCACAATTCTTTCCCGCTAATTTTAACTTATTCAAAACTAATTTCAAAGTTGTAATGTGTTGTTGAATATCTTTTCCCGAGACCAAGTTCCTTACATATAGAATTAAAAAATTTAATACATCCAGAAAAAGATTCATTGCAACCATAATTACATCTATGTCTTGGATTATTAAAAAAATGACGTAGGCACAATTGATGCGTATGAAGGAGAATCAATTCTCCGTCTTAGCTGTTTGACTACAAATCTCGTGAAGACCTTTTGAACTCTTTCAATACGCGTTATCCGAATGGCAAAACAAGAACACCATACAATCGAACAATATTCTAGGATGGTTCGAACTATAGTCATCTTAACTGATTTTAATGCATAAGGGTTGCAGAACTCATTGCAGTTTCGTTTTACAAAACCAAGCATTGAATTTGCCCTAGCAATTATATAGTCTACATGCAACGAAAATAATAACTTTGGATCAAAAATTACTCCAAGATCACGAATCTCAGATTTGCGATCAAGAATCTGATTCAACAGTTTCTATTTGTGCATCGTTGGGACTAAAGTACGTTGTGCCGTGAAAACGTTACATTTTTGTATATTCAAAGGGAGAACATTTCTTTCACACCAAACAGATAAAATATTTAAATCATTTTGAAGTCTTTGCTGATCATTTTTGTTTTTAATGCACAAATATATTTGTATGTCATCAGCATACATCAAACATGAATCATCTTGAAGAAAAAATGGGATATCATTACCCAAAATATTAATAAGAGGAGGACTAAGGTGACTTCCTTGAGGAACTCCAGATGAAACTTTTATAATGCTAGACACGAAATTTCCTAATTTCACACATTGGGTTCTATCAGCTAGGTAGCTGGATATCCATTTTAGAAACAAGCCATGAATACAAAAAACTTCAAGTACCTATATAAGTATTTTATGACAAAATCTGTATATATTGTGTCAACTTGGTAGCCAGATTGAAAGGAATCAGCGATAAATTTGCAATAAAGCATTAGATTAGTTGAGGTAGATCTACCTGACATAAATCCATGTTGCTCAGCACATATATGTTCTTTTATATTAAAAAAAAAGATCATCTTTAATTATAAGCTCAAATAACTTAGCGATTGCAGAGATTTTAGAAATTGCACGATAATTAACTTAGAAATTCTTTGTCCCTGATTTGTAAATAGGTTATATATGACAATTTCCATTGATTCAGAAACTGATCAGTTGAAAGAGATTTATTAAAAATTATCAGAAGCGGTAAAGTTAATGAAAATTGCCATTGTTTTAAAACATAAGATGGAATTCCACAAGGCCGGAATTTAAGCTGGACTTTAATTTTGAGATACCATGTAATATATATGATTTAAAAAGATTAAGCGTTGAATGATCAACATACACAGATTTAAAAAATTGAGAAAAAAGTTCATATGAACTCCATATTTTCTTGAAGAGAAGCAGATCGTTTGTTACTATTCAAGAAAGTCCAAAAAACCCTTGGATAACAGGAAATGCTACTTTTAATGTTCATTATATATTGTTGGTGTAAATATTTGTTTGGAAAATCATATTCATTTCGAAACTGGCAAAAAAGTCGTCTATCAGATTCAGAATTTGATTTTCTAAATATTTTTAAAGCTTTTTTTAAACATTTTTTAAATTAACCAAGCGTTTATTAGACCAAGGAGTTTTAAATGAATTGCAAGGCTTTGTTTTAGAAATGTGTTTTTGTGCGAAGGCGACCTGTATTTTGATAATAAGCATTTATGGAGTTTATATTATTTGAAAAATTTAAGTTTCTAGAGTTGCTTATAACTATTACAAGGGCCCGGGTCCTCCTTAAAAACTGAAAACTCACTTTTTATTTGCTCAACAATGATCGAGTAATTATCATTTATTTCTACCGAATTTGCATGCATTAGTTCAAAATTAAATGCTCTTAAAAATGAACGACCAAGCAAAGGAGGTCTAAGCGATTTCTTGTTTTGGATTTTTTAAAAAAAGAAACTGTAGCAAAAGTGCAAGGAGCACAGGTGTATACCATCAAGAACCACTGACAGATAGTAGATGCCACTACTTGATTTCGAAGAAATATGTACTATAAATAATGCAAATAAATACGTCATTTATTTCACAAGAAGAATTGTTATGTAAATTAGATACGTAAATTATTGTTTTATTTTTCTTGACATGACAAACTGATGCTAAATGTCCAATTTTGCCTCAGTTATTGCATTTACTTTCTTTAAATTTACAAAACTCGGAGCTGTGGTTTCGCCATCCACAATGAGAGCAAACTTTTTGCTATTTGTGTAGTTTATTTCCACCGCTACTACCGCCTCCATCACCTCCAGTACCACCAACTTTAACTGCTGCTTTGCTATTATGTTTTGTCCAATTTGCGAGATTTTATATAATGGACTCCTTTTTCGCTGAACACTTTTTCACAGATTTTTGTTTCCATTATCATAGCTTTCTTTAAGCATCTGCAAGGTTTAATTTTTCGTCTTCTTCACATAACCTCTTGAATATTTTGCTTGGCAAACTCCTGATGAATTGATCCCAAGCGAAAGCATCCAGATTAGTACCAAATTTACAGTTTAATGCCATTTTTTTACTCTGGCGTAGCACTATTCTTTCCATATTGAAAATGTTTCATTATTGGGCGAAAATTCTGGAACTCCAGTAGCCTCGAACAACGTGATTAGACTACTTGATGCAGCCGTGTTTGTCAAAGCCATTGTTCGATGAAATTAAATATTGTAATCCAGTGATTCTTTTTTTTTGCTGGTAAACAAAAATTGTTTATTTCTAACTTTTGTTTTTACTGCGTAATACGAAATTAAATTTATTAAAAACTGGAAAAGTAAAGGAAGAATTTTTTGGTTATGCCAGATCTTAATTATTTTCGCAATAGCCAACAAGTATACATAAGTAAATGTAACATATATATATTATACACATAGTTACATAAATCGTTCGATCTTACAGTATAAAAGAGGTGCTACTCGTTTGTATAGGTAACTGAGTCATACAATTAAATTATAATAGAACATTATAGGGGTATTCACGATCTGGTGTAACAAGTCTTGTAAAATTGTAAAATTTTATTTTTTTACAACAGACTGTGAACACACCTTTACTAAACTCTAGCAACACTGAAGCAAATGTCAAAATCTGTTTCACATTTGTTCTGAAGAAGGCTTATGGCCTTTTCGATTGGCCGTCCAGAACTGTTCTGACCCCCACAAAATGACAGTTGTTACTCTAAACAGAACAGAAAACGATTCTGGATTTCACTTCAGAATCGAAAACAGAATCACTAATACACTTACACAATAAATTCTTTTTAGCCGATGTGATATTCTTTTAATTTAATTTTCACAAATACAGTGATACATATAATTCAGAATCAGTCAAATTGTTTACGGCTGTTTTATTGGGGGAACGTGTTTCGGACGGCCAAAAGAAAAGGCCATTAGTTGTGCTAAAAAAAATCTTACACTCTTGTATTTTTCTGTTACAATAGGGTTCGGGTATTATAAAAGTGTAAAAGTGTAAGATTTTGACATTCAGTATATTTTGTTGTTGTAGTGCAAAAAAATGCTACACTTTTAGAATGATAAGACCAGATACATCGGATCGTGAATACCCCTTATGTATAAGGCATATTATAAAAGTTTTGTATTAAAGCCTGGTACGCTGCTGATGCGAAACGAAAATTTTCGGTGGTCTCCAATAGGAGAGCGAAATGCTAACGAAAATCACAGCGGAAAAATATTTGCTGAGAGTTGTGGTGTAAGCTGTCAAAAAAAGTTGACAAGTTGTAAAAAAAGGAGTTTTGTCACCAAATTACTTTTAGATGGAATTTTTTTGTCACCAAATTACTTTTAGATGTAATTCTTATAAAATAATTCTTTGATATAAAAATGGTTCTAGATACACATAGAGGATTTAAAATAAAACTCAGAACCGTTTAAATGATCCAAATTAAGCAATTACTTTTGAATTTATAAACTGGTTTATCTGCCGATTTGATAAAATTTCTATCAATTTTAAGAAAATCAATGAAGTTGGGAGGTAAACCACTCTAAAATTCGAAAACTACGTGCTTCATTGGGATGGTGTAAACGGTTCTAATTTATGGTTTTTTACTAATTGCGGATACCATTTTCAAGTCCAAGATTTATTTAAAAAAAATATATATATAAAGGAAATTTGGTGACAAAAAAAATACATCTAAAAGTAATTTGTTGACAAAACTACTTTTGGTTTTGTTAATGCTTCCTTTGAAAGTATCAAGTTTTGATTCTAAAAAGATATCGCTCGCCTTTATTGGACAACCCGTTCCAAAGATATAGATCACTCTTGAAATACGCATATTTAGAATGAGGTATGCGTATTCCTGGAGTTATTTTTTTTAATACAACTTCTTTGTAAAAATGTTGATGCTTCCTTTGAAAGTATGAAGTGCTGATTCTAAACAGATATCGCTCGCCTTTATTGGACAACCCGTTCCAAAGATATAGTTCAAAAGCTATTCACTGTTCACCTTGAAATACATAATCTGAAAATACTTTGAAATGTATCTTTGGAACGGGTTATCCTAAAAACTTGGTTGATACATTTTTGTAATATACTCTTGATACTCTTAAAATCAGCATCAAAAGTTTTTAAGTAGAAGGATTATTGCAAAAAATCACTCTCGAAAGACGTATATTTAGAATGAGGTATGCGTACTCCTGAAGTTATTTTCTTTAATACAACTTCTTTGCAAAAAAATGTTGATGTTTCCTTTGAAAGTATGAAATGCTGATTCTAAAAAGATATCGCTCGCCTTTATTGGACAACCCGTTCCAAATATATAACCCAAAAGCTATTCACTGTTCACTTTAGAATATATAATCTGAAAAATATAATCAGTCTATAAATATAATGGACTATATCTTCAAGAGTGATTTTTTGCAATAATCCTTCTACCTATAAACTTTTGATGTTGATTTTGAGTGTATCAAGAGTAGATTACAAAAAGGTATCAACCAAGTTTTTAGGATAACCCGTTCCAAAGATACACTCCAAAGTATTTTCAGATTATGTATTTCAAGGTGAACAGTGAAAAGCTTTTGTACTATATCTTTGGAACGGGTTGCCCAATAAAGGCGAGCGATATCTTTTTAGAATCAGCACTTCATACTTTCAAAGGAAGCATCAACATTTTTGCAAAGAAGTTGTATTACAAAAAATAACTCCAGGAATACGCATACCTCATTCTAAATATGTGTATTTCAAGAGTGATTTTTTGCAATAATCCTTCTACCTATAAACTTTTGATGCTGATTTTGAGAGTATCAAGAGTATATTACAAAAAGGTATCGACTAAGTTTTTAGGATAACCCGTTCCAAAGATACACTCCAAAGTATTTTCATATTATATATTCCAAGAGAACAGTGAATAGCTTTTGGAATATATCTTTGGAACGGGTTGTCCAATAAAGGCGAGCGATATCTTTTTAGAATCAGCACTTCATACTTTCAAAGGAAGCATCAACATTTTTTGCAAAGAAGTTGTATTAAAAAAAATAGCTCCAGGAATACGCATACATCATTCTAAATATGCGTATTTCAAGAGTGATTTTTCGCAATAAGGCTTATACATTAAAACTTTTGATGCTGATTTTGAGAGCATCAAGAGTAGATTACAAAAAGGTATCAACCCAGTTTTAAGGATAACCCGTTCCAAATATACACTTCAAAGTATTTTCAGATTATGTATTTCAAGGTGAACAGTGAATATCTTTTAACTATATCTTTGGAACGGGAAGTCCAATAAAGGTGAGCGATATCTTTTTAGAATCAGCACTTCATACTTTCAAAGGAAGCATCAACATTTTTTTACAAAGAAGTAGTATTAAAAAAAAATAACTCCAGGAATACGCATACCTCATTCTAAATATGCGTATTTCAAGAGTGATTTTTTGCAATAATCCTTCTACCTATAAACTTTTGATGCTGATTTTGAGAGTATCAAGAGTAGATTACAAAAAGGTATCAACCAAGTTTTTAGGATAACCCTTTCATAAGATACACTTCAAAGTATTTTCAGATTATGTATTTCAAGGTGAACAGTGAATAGCTTTTGAACTATATCTTTGGAACGGGTTGTCCAATAAAGGCGACCGATATCTTTTTAAAATCAGCACTTCATACTTTCAAAGGAAGCATCAACATTTTTTGCAAAGAAGTTGTATTAAAAAAAAAAATAACTCCAGGAATACGCATACCTCATTCTAAATATGCGTATTTCAAGAGTGATTTTTTGCAATAATCCTTCTACCTATAAACTTTTGATGCTGATTTTGAGAGTATCAAGAGTATATTACAAAAAGCTATCGACCAAGTTTTTAGGATAACCCGTTCCAAAGATACACTCCAAAGTATTTTCAGATTATATATTCCAAGTGAACAGTGAATAGCTTTTGGAATATATCTTTGGAACGGGTTGCATTTTCACTTGTTCATCAGTGAGTTTTCTTAGTGGATTTGTACTTGACCGCTCTGCTAAGCTGCGAATGCTCTTTGATCGATTCCATTTTAACTATATGTCTTGCTTCCTCAATTAATACCAAAATCGAGTGAATAGTATAAATGCATGGCCTTATATGTCAAATCCAATTGACAAGTGACCAGCTTGCAAGCAGCTTGATTTGCTATCAAATCCACGAGCAGGGCATCTGCCATACGATGGTTCAATTATATTAAAAAACTTCGTCCAGAAAAGAAAAAGAAGGTAGCGATGGCAATGCGAGGTAAGTGATTTTTCATGACCTCTAGCGAGGTCATCACCAGAAATTGTAGACTAAATAACAATGTCCATCCCGTGCCGATTTTCACGAAGTAAACATTAAACAGATTGTCTGAACTTGAGAAATAAGTTCTGGGGTTTCTAAATAGAGGTGAGTATCGTTTAAGATGGCCTTTTTGCAACCAAACATTATTGTGGTAACGATGATTTCCTTAATTGTCGTTGGTGCAGCGGAAGGTCGCTTACCTTTGGCTTCCGGCCTGGATACATCTTGTCCCGACCAGGTCGGAAATTCATATTCGTACTGCCAGTAGCGGGCGGTCGATTTGATTTTTTCTTTGTGGCAATTGAGTTAATTTATGTGTTGAAAGTATGTAGTTAGAAATGGTGAGTGTTTTTTTTTATATTTATATGGTGTCAAAGGTCGCATAGAATTTAAAAGTCGGAGTAACAAATGTATTTTAAAAATCATGACATGGACAGTTAATTGCAGAACAAACTACTGAATCTTGATTATAATATTTGTATTTATTAGTCACTTGAAATAAATTAATTATAAAAGGACATAGGTTATTTTTAATCTAAGCACTAGCACTAGGTATGAGAAAAGTCGCTAGTTGGTTATAATAAGCACTCCAAATAAAGATCCGCTATATCTTATTCGCCGATAAGATATGTGAAGGGTGTGCTTCTTTCCAACTTCCCATTTCCATTTTGCAGATTTAGTTTAGTTTTTGAAATTGGTTTTGATACAAAAATTAGAATTGAACTTATTTCAAATAATTTAATACAGAAAATGCACATAAAAACCAGACACTAGAGAAAACCCAAAGAAAAATCAAATAAACAATACAAGAGCTTGAATTTTTTTTTATAAAAAAAATGAAACGTCAAAATTTCGCAAGCAATTAATGTGCAGGTCAATTAAATTGAGAACGAAAAGAGTGGAGAATTGTACTAAGAAATCTAGTACAGCTATCCGCTAAAATTACACATTTCGTCGTTCAGCTGCGTACTGGAAAACGAAAAGTTGAGCGAAATTTTTCGTTCATGATTTCGTCGTGTCATTTTTGTATGGGATTTTTCGTTTCGCATCAGCAGCTTACTAGGCTTAAATTTTTACCTCTCGAGTATACTTACAGCGTGGTCATTGGTAAAGTTGGTTTGAAAAACAATGTATTTCTAAGTAGAATCTCGTACAGTATTTAGTATTTATTGATATCAAATCATAGGCATATTAAGACATGGTGTCTTTTTTGTTATGCTTAGTACATAAGATTAAGAAATTAAATATAAATATATAGAAATAATTAATTAAAAACAACTATAATGTTAAAAAGAGTAACAGAAACAAAACAGATTTTATAAGAGAAATATTTACATAAATGAGAATTACACGTAAATGAGAATTACACAAAAATGAGAAGTTAGTATGAAAAAGAAAAGTTTGAAAAAGTTTCAGCATCTGTATTTTTGTTTTGTTTTTAATTTTGCACGCGCTCAATGGATTATGAATATTCTTTTTATGTTTTTTTAACAGTGCGCGGGCATCCGCGGAAAGATGTGTGGCGCGATGTTCTGAGACTAGAGCTGGTTGTTGTCTCAGATTTATCTCCAGGGATGGCGGCTGAACTAATGCGGGGAAAATGACCGTGTCTTATTTATGTTTCTTCACAGGTATACACACATTTTGGTGCCGATACTTTTTGAACTGTTCTTTAGTTAATTTGACCTCCTGAAAACGAATCTGCAATCGGTTTTTGCCTAGCAGCTCCCGTTTTCATGTTATGGGGTAGGGTGTGGCAAACCTGACACCACTTAGAAATACCCAAAATAATTGGGAGAAGAAGAAAGTAAAACATTTTTTCTTTGAAAATCCAAGCTCATTTAGTGATATTTACATATAAATATAAAAAAATAATAAAATAATAATTTTATTAACAAGATAATAGCGAGTACATTTCATATACAATATATTTTTCACTGCTGATTTGATGTACTGGAACCCAAGAAGCTTCGTTTTTGCTTGATCTGCAATGTGGTTTTTTCGGACAATCTCTTAGCAGATTCCAGCAGTAATCTGCCATCATATGCGTATCCCACTTGCCCTGGTATCGTTCTTCCATTGTCCTTATATCCTGGTGAAATCGTTCACCCTGCTCTTCACTCAAGTCTCCCAAGTTTTCAGGAAACCGGTCCAAATGGTTTTGCAAGTAATGCACCTTGATGCTCATGTTGCATCCAAGCTCACTAAAAGCAGTCAGCATGTTCTGAACTAAATCCTTATAATTTAAAGCCTTCTTGTTGCCTAGAAAGTTTTCGACAACTGACACAAATGATATCCACGCTTTTCGCTCTTTTTCATTCATAGATTCAACAAAATTGGTGTCCTTTATTAACCGTCTGATTTGAGGTCCATCGAATATGCCAGCTTTTATTTTTTTAATGCTTAATCCTTGCATCTTTGTAGATATGAATTTAAAACATGATGAATCCTTATCTAGAGCCTTAACAAATTGCTTCATTAAGCCAAGTTTTATATGAAGTGGAGGCAGGATTATTTTATTCTGATCAACCAAAGGCTCATTAATAACATTTTTTCCTCCAACAACCATGTTCCCTCTTTCAGGCCAGTCTTTTTTTACCCAGTGATCTTGTTTAGCTCTGCTATCCCAAAGGCACAAGAAGCAGGGATATTTTGTGTATCCACCTTGCTGTCCAAGGAAAAAGTTAACCATTTTCAAGTCAACACAAATGACCCACCCATGTTCGTGATACTTAATCTTTTCCAAGACTATAGCTATATTCTTGTACTCTTCTTTCATTTGGGTGGAGTGAGCAATAGGTATTGATCCCAGTTCGTTACCATTGTGTAAAAGCACACACTTCAAACTTCGCTTGGAACTGTCAATAAACAGACGCCAACGATCTGGATCATACTGGGGAAGGCCCATTTTTGTTAAGAGACCTTTAACATCCTGACAGAAAACAAGATCTTCTTCCTGAGAGTAGAACGTAAGCAACTCTGCTTCCCTTTTACGATAGAACGTTATTCTTGTTCCTTCATCAGGTAGATTTTTTTCTTTTAGCCGGGATGCCAAACAATTTATTGTTCAACATTCAAATATACGGAAACTAATTTTCGAAAACAATTTACTTATCTCTTTACAACCAACTTTACCCTTTCACTATTAAAACCAAACTGTGTCCAGGTCGGCAACACAGTTGTCTTATATAGCAAAATTTAGGTTCTATTATTTTAATTATATAATTATAATTATAATTTATAATAAGATAATTATATAATAATTATATAATAATAATTATATAATAAGATAATTATCTTTCTATGGCAGGTAGAGGGGGTAATAATTACCCTTCTATGCCAGATAGAGGGGCTAATAATTCCCCTTCGAACATTCTTTCATATGAATTTCTTGCATATGAATTTTTTAAATTAGCGTAAATTGAATATTTCTGTAACTCAAAAACTAGAGCTGCTGGGGAAAAATGGTTTTCAGTTTTGAAATCAGCGTTAGAAGTATAAATAAAATCAGCTGCAAAACGACCACGAGGTTGACAGGCGAGCACCCAACTATCCCGCCACGGCCACCCCATTGTGTCTATTGATTTTTCAAGAGTCTCAAAAGTCTTGTAGCTGTTAAAAGAATTCTGAGGTCGGCTGGTAATGAGTTCCAAAGAACATCCGCATGCACACAAAATTTTTGCTTAGAATTTCCGTATTTAAAGGTAGGTACAAAAGAACTTTACTTCCTTGTGAAACAGCAATAATAAGTTTTTCAAATGCAGGATTTTTACTATGCATGAGCATTAAAAGGAATGTGAGTACTAGAAAATCTAAGTGTTTATTTAGGGGCATATCGTAAACATTTTAAGCATACATAGAAACACGGCCAAAACGAGAAGCCATATACAAAGCGGACTATGTTGTTAAAAGCAAGTTGAAGCGTTCTTCTGCTCACATAATCCAAACAGCACAAGATATGGCTACCATAGAACAAACCGGGAAATACAAGGGTTTCGGCAATTGTTATTTTTGTTGCTGTTGGAAGACAACCACCAGACACATGCTAAATGACTATCCCATCATAAAATTGATCCCTGGTACACCAGCGTGATTTAAAAGAAAATCGGAAAACCAGGAATTTGCAGAGACCGCTTGAGTACTTTCGGTCCGATAATCCTCAATGAGAGATATGGCCGAGGTTTCAAAACAAAAGTAATGCTGTAACTTTTTTAAAAGTATTCTGTGCGAGACAGAACACATATAAGATCCCTGAGACTGAATTTCTTACAATCTGTATGTATGTGATTTTGATTTTATTTTCTATAAATTACAAAAATAGTTTTAGAATTCAATTATAAATTACATATTAACTTACATGCGGTTTATTTTACAAAAATGAAAGGCTGGGCAACTTCGTGAATATTTGAATATTTGACTCTTCTATTTTTCCAATAAATGCAAAACTGCGACTTTTAACTGAAGAGGTTAGTGAAGAAATGGTCTTTTTTATTTGTCATAGAATATTCTCCAACCTTTCGACAGAAGGAATTGAAATATTCACGGCGTTGCCAGCTTAAAAATCCTTTACATTATTTTATAAAGGAAATTTTAATTATGACTCGATCACAGGCTCTGTCGGGTATGCTTCCGGATTTAAAATCAATGTATGTGGATTTTTCGGCACACGATGCTTTGGCGTCAATATCCGATGTAGTAGATCTGTCGAACGTTTTCTTCCGTGGGTAGGTGTAAAAGCTTTAAAAGGCTTTACGAAGACCGAAAAACATGTGCTCATAGGATTGTGAGATTCTTACTGCATACTTAGGGGGTGGCCGTGGCGCGATAGTTGAGTGTTCGCCTGTCAACCTCATGGTCACAGGTTCGATCCTTGCCGTAGTCTATGTCTTCTTATTTTCCATTAAAACCAATTCTAAAAATAATTGTCATACAATGAGTTGCTGGTTTACTCATTACATGCTGTTTAGACATAACACTAACAACATGTGATTGAGTAAAACTAGTATACCGATAAAATATGACAAAAGGATAAAAAAATTAATGCGAATTATAAGGGACATCGATAAATAAGACACGGAAATTTCTCCGCATTAGTTCAGCCGCCATCCCTGGAGATAAAATCTGACACAACAACCACCTACAGTCTCCGAATATCACGCCACACATCTTTCCTATCATTCTTTCTCTTCCTTAACCTCACCCTCACGCCCGCGCTGTGTTGAAACATTTAAAGGGTATTCATAATCCCTTGAGCGCGTGTAGATTATTAAAAAAAAAAAAAAAAAAAAAAAAAAAAAACTAAAAACACCTCCTCCCAATTGCAAATCGGTTGAAACTTATCTAGCAATTTATTTATAAAGAATTTAATTAACGTGTTGTAGGTAGCTATCCGGTGAAAGTTCCTGCTTACACCGCGACCTGAAAGCGATGGGAGGATCCTTAACGCAAACTTTCCAATTGTTGTTATTTAGTGAAATAACTTTAAAGTCTGACGGTGTTAGCGCCTTAAGATAGTTTGCAGCCGGTTATACTCCGCAATACCGACAACATTAATTGGTATCTGAGGCCTGATTTTAATAGGTCTTTCTTTAGTATTGGAATCTTTTGGTGATGCATTTTTTTCAGAAAAACAGGCGCCATCAGGTGAGGATCCAACCTTCAGTTTTTTACTCGGTGTTTTGTTTGAGACTTGTCTGTTTCGCGATCAAGTTCTTCTTCATCAGTCTCATAAATGAAATTTTTCGCTTGCGATGAACCAGCCTTCGAGTCATTGTGGTGTTTATTCTTCAGCACCTCATTTTCTTTACGCAGAAGATCAATTTCTTTCTTTAACTCCTGATAAAGTTTTACTACTTCATCAAGTTTTCGACGAAGTACATTATTGTCTTTCTCAAGAATTTTTGTTTTCAATGAGCCCTTTTTTACTCGCGCATCTGGCGTTACCAGCGAACTCGTCTAACCGTTGTCATTCGTTGGCCGTTGGCCACTGTAAACCGAACATGAACCTCAATATCCTGGGAATAGAGAGCAAAGCTCTGCAGGTTCTGTACGGGGCACGAGGAGACACCGGACCACATACTAGGGAGTTGTGAAGCCATCATTCACCAGAGATTCAAATTTTTGGGACACCACCTTATAAAGGAAAAGGAACTACCCTTTATCGAAATACCACAAATACTAAAGTTCCTCAAAGGAATTAACTTGGAGGACGTACTGTAAAATGAGATATCTCATCCAGTTCTATAGGGGGCACAATAGATTTTAAGGTCGCAGTGCAACAATACCCTTAAATCATTTATTCATTCATTTGTGTTCGGTTGTAAATTTTATTGAGTCGAATTGGTTGTTGAAAATATATAATATTTTTAGAACATCATCTTTATGCACCACTGAAAACAGATCATCTACATAGCGATGCCACATTAATTTCAGATCGGGTTACCCATGTTCGTACCGAATTACACTATATTTTTTCCGAAACTAAAAGATGGTTTGATTCATGCAGAGTTTCGTTGTTTCTAGATAAATTTTCTTTTTCTCTTCCTCAATATCAATGTTATTTAAATATATTTTGAGTTCATCAAGAGCAAACCTTACCGGAATATTTGGAAATAATGACCAAAGATCAAATCGTATCATTATTTCATTTTCTTGTAGCACTAGGTCTTTAATTTTATCCACGAATTCAAAAGAATTTTTTACAGGTCAATTTTCGAATTTTGGTAACTTTTTTACTTCACTGAGAATCCACTTGGCCAATTCATAAGTTGGAGAAATAATGTTCGAAACAATTTGACGCATTTTCTTCCCTATTTTATGGGTTTTCGGAAGTGCATACATTTTGGGTAAACTCGGATTCGAGACAATTAGCGATCTACTTATACCAATACTACAAACTTTGCCTATATTATGTCTTACAGCGTCAACTTCTCTAACCATTCGTTTGATAGGATTTTTTTCTCTAATCGTTTATATCCACATTCAGATATAAGCTCATAGACGTGTTGTTCATAATCACACTTATTCATAACAACAACTTGGTTGAATATAATGTGTCAAAGCAAACCATAAACAAGGCACAACTAAAACGGAAAATATTGACATTTGATCATAGCTGTGATATATGATCCAACAGCAGTATCAGTTCATCAATGTTGCATACTCAAAGTTTAGTCGTGATTGCTGAGGATGAAGCGCGTTATCTTCGAAATGCATTTAAGTGAGTTACGCGTTTGTTTAATTCTTATTAATTTTATTCGTTTTTGTTAATTGTAAAAGTGTAAACTAATGCCGACTCAAGTGGAGTTAATTTCAGGCGTACTTTTTAATTTAAAAAGCCTAATTTATCGAACTTCTTGCGTTCAGCTGTTTTTGTTATTTTGTTACGGTAAAATTTGTAATTTCACAAATTTTCATATTGTCATCTCGTCTTCCGGTCCTTAAACGTTCCCCATCATTTCTTTACAAATAGGTGTTCTGCTTCTAGGCGTTGTTTTGGTTGCGGTAAGCAGGGGGCTACGCGGCCTAACTGTTCCACCTGTTCGTGAAACGCACTCTCGGGTCAGTATACCATATACATACCATATCTTGGTGTTGAGATTTACAGCGTTAAGTTGTTAGGATTATTAGATTCAGGCGCTTCACGCACTATTATATGTAGGGTTAGTGGACAATTTTAGAGAGGTTAGGGATAAAGTGATAAAGTTAGAACAAAATAAAATTGATAGGGTTACTCTAGCTGATGGGAAGGGGGTTGAAGTAAGAGGTGTTGTATCAACTCTCTTACTGTTGAGGGGAAAGTGGTACTCATAGAATGCCTCGTCAATCCAAGTATTTTGCATCTATGAATTCAATCGCTATGACTGGGTAGCTGCTTTGTTACCTAGAATATTGTTTTCAATTCGTTAAATCCTAACGTGAACAATATGTTTACAAATAAATACTTAAAACTACTTAACATTTAATTTCCATGCTATTGTAAAACAATATTTTGAATTTTTAAAATTGTCATTTGGTGAAGCCACTATAAAATAAAATTTATTAAATATTTCAACTAATTAATTGAGACGGCTATGAGCACCATAGTTCGATCTACTAAAAATTTGATTCAGTGGTCTTTGAAGTCGTATACTTGAGCGACTAAAACTAAAGTTAAGACGATAAAGAACCGATGGTGATGATACTGCTGCATTTATTAGTGCTGCGATAAAACAAAATTGTAAATATTTTTATGATTTGCCATAGAAGGAAATTTAATTAAAGCAAGTCTTTGAGAATAAGGCGACAGAGGGTTTCCACGGAACCAAGGAAGAAAACGGTGACTAAAGCGCAAGAACCTCCTCTGAATTGCTTCAATTCTCATTATATGTACAGAATAATAAGGTGCCCACACTACACAGGCATACTCAAGAATTGGTCTCACAAATGAAACAAAAAGTAGTTTGAGAATAAGAGTCACGGAAATCGCGGCCAAATCTCTTAATGAAACCAAAGATTCTATTTGCTTTTCTAACTACAAAACTAATATGGTCAGTAAATGTAAGTTCCGAATATAAAACAACTCCCAAGTCAGAAAAAACAGATACTCTACTTAAAGAACAAGAATCAAACATATAATCAAAAACAATTTGGAAATTTGTCAACATTTAAAACGAGACGATTATTATTGCACCATTCCCTAAATAATTTTAAGTCATCTTGCAAAAGTAGACAGCCAGATTTAGAATTAATTCTTAATGTTGAATGTCATCAGCATATATAAGGACAGACGAATTTTGTATGATCGAAATCAAGTCATTTATAAATAAAATGAATAAAATTGGACCTAAATGACTGCACTGGGGACACCAGAATTCAATACAAACGGAGTCTAACATTCATTACGAAATATTATATATAATTGTCGTTTTAAAACCTTGACGAAACAATTTAAAAATTAGTGTTTTATGACACAACTTGTCAAATGCTTTACTAAAATCAGTAGATATACAATCTACTTGTTCACGTTTCTCAAAAACATCTAAACAAAAGGACGTAGAATTAAAGAGATTGGTAACAGAAGAATTCTTTTTCACAAAACCATGCTGGTTATCACAAATAATTGAACTACAATGAAAGGAAAGGATACTACATACGATTAACTCAAACAGTTTAGGTATTACGGATAGCTAGGAATAGGTCTATAGTTCATTATTTAATTTTTAGGACCTTTCTTGTGAATTGGTACAATAAATGAGCCTTTCCAAATACTTGGAAAAAGCGAACTTTTTAAAGACCAGTTAAAGAGAACACTTAAAGGGTACGACAATAAGAAACACATTTTTTTTAAATAGAGGATGGCAGACCACCAGGACTAAAACACTCATCCAGTTTCAGTATGTATTGTGTAATGGTTTGTTCACTTATTTCAAAATTAATATCATTTAAATGCGAAAAGTTTAAAACTGAAGAAGAAGAGTAAGAAGGGTTTATAGTGTTTGAATCATCAAACGCTTCTCTGAAATAGCTTGCAAACATGTTTGCAATAACTTTTGGTTCATGACTAGATGATGACGAATTTGACATAGAGTTAGGGTACCCACAGGTTTTTTCTTACAATTGACAAACTTCCAGAAATTATTTGGATTAGATTTAAGATCAGCTTCCATTTTATGAATATACTCATCATAAAAAGAGTTTGAATAGTCATTAAATAATTGTTTAAGCATAAGTAACTTCTGTAATCATTAACAGATCTTGTTTGATTATATTTTACCCAAGCTTTGTTTCTTTTATTTTTTAAGTTTTTGAGATGCGAATCGAACTATGGTGGTACATGCGAGTTTTTACGAGATTTTTTAAATGGAATTGTTTTACTGAAACAGTCAAAGAGGGTATTATAAAAAAACATTACACATATCATCAATATTCAAATTTAAAAGTAATTGGTTCCAGTCTTCGGTACATAATAAATCAAACAAATTTATAAAATTACACTTACTAAAGTTCAATTCAAGTTTGTCAGAAGAATAATTATTAATTGGAGAAGCCATATTTAAATTAAGTGCAATAACTAATGCAGGATGATGTCGATCTTCTTCTATAAGTGTAACAGCAGAAGCTGTTACTGCAGTTTCAGTACGTACTGTGTAGGAAAAAAATACTAAATCGAGAGTTCTTCCCAAACGATTCTTCACTCCATTTAACTGGCTAAGACCAGACGAAGACTTACAATCTATTATTGTAAGCTCATTTGAACTAGATGCGTTTATTGGAACGTAGAAGTTGTCGTCATCAATTTGTATGCCGTTTATGTTCGATATGTTGAAGTCGCCTACAATCAAAATATCATCTTCTGGCTCCAAAAGGACATATACACTTTCCATACAGTCGTTAAATTTGTCGTAAATGTTGTTGTTAGAGCTCGGAGGTATGTAAGTCGATATAATGAATAAATATCCGGATGCCAGCTTAGTTTTTAAGCAAAGTACTTCGATGTCAGTGGATCGAAAATCGTCAATCAGGTAGCAAGTAAGAGAGCTTTTAATGGCAAAAAGTATTCCTCCTCCTACAGCGTCTAAGATGTCGTTTACTGATTTATGGGCTCTATCGGGTATCCTTCCGGATTTAAAATCAGGGTAATTTGATTTTCGGCACAACATGTTTTGGCGTCAATATCGGACGGAGTAGATCTCTCGAAATTTTTTTTCCGTGGGTAGGTGTAAAACCTTTAAAAGGCTCTACGAGGACCGAAAAACATGTGCTCATAGGAGTGTGAGATTTGTACTGCGCTAAAAACTCCTTCTCCTCCCAATTGCAACTCGGTTGAAACTTATCTAGCAATTTATTTATAACGAATTTAATTAAAAGTTCCTGCTTACACCGCGACCTGAAAGCGGTGGGAGGATCTTTAACGCAATCTTTCCATTTGACGTTATTTAGTGAAATAACTTTAAATTCTCACGGTGGTAACGTCCTGAAGATAGTTTGCATCCGGTTATACTCCGCAATACAGACAACATTAATTGGTAGCGAAGGGCTTATTTTAATAGGTTTTTCTTTAGTATTGACATCTTTTGGTGATGCATTTTTGTTCAGAAAAACAGGCGCCATCAGGTGAGGATCCAACCTTGCGTTTTTGACTCGGCCTTTTGTTTGAGGACTTATCTGTTTCGCGATCTAGTTCTTCTTCATCAGTCTCATAAATGAAATTTTTCGCTTGCGATGAACCAGCCTTCGAGTCATTGTGATGTTTATTCTTCAGCACCTCATTTTCTTTACGGAGAAGATCAACTTGTTTCTTAAACTCCTGATAAAGTAGTAAAAGTTTTGTTTTTGACGAAGTTCATTATTATCTTTCTCAAGAATTTCTGTTTTCAATAAGTTCTTGTTTATTCGCGCATCTGGCGTTACAAGCAAAACATAAACAAGGCACAACTAAAACGAAATATATTGTCCTTTGATCACGGCTGTTATATATGATCCAGCAGCAGCACCAGTTCATCAGTGTTGCGTACTCAAAGTTTAGTCGTGATTGCTGAGGATGAAGCGCGTTATCTTCGAAATGCATTCAAGTGAGTTACGGGTTTGTTTAATTTTTATTAATTTTATTCGTTTTTGTTAATTGTAAATGTGTAAACTAATACTGACTCAAGTGGATTTAATTTAAGGTGTACCTTTTAATTTTATAAGCTTAATTTATCGAACTTCATGCGTTCATCAGTTTTTGTGATTTTGTTACGGTAAAATTTATTATTTCACAAATTTTCATATTGCCATCTCGTCTTCCGGTCCTAAACATTCCCCATGATTTCTTCGTCCGACCATTTTCCGTTCGGCTGATTTTAGGATCTGATCTATGGGCTCTGTTGCTTCGCCAAACTCCAATTTAAAACACATAAAATCCGTGAGACTGACTTTCTCACAATCTGTAGGTATGTGATTTTGATTTTATTTTCTATAAATTACAATAATAGTCTTAGAATTCAATTATAAATTACATATTTACTTATATGGGTTTTATTTTACAAAAATGAAAGGCTGGGCAACTTTGCGAATATTTGACTCTTCTATTTTTCCAATAAATGTAAAACTACGACTTTTAACTGAGGAGGTTAGTGAAGAAATGCGCCTTTTTATTTGTCATAGAATATTCTCGAACCTTTTGACAAAAATAATTTAAATATTCACGGCGTGGCCAGTTTAAAAGTCCTTTACACTATTTTATAAAGGGAATTTTGATTATGGCTCGACCACATCCCGGAGCCCGTCTGAAGATGTATGCAAAGATTCAAGATCCAGTACAGCGGGCCTTCCAACTGACCTCTTTCCCAAAAGTACTCCATTAGCTAGAAGGACATCAACGATACGGACAATCCCATCCTTTCCGGAGTAAACGTTGATAACTGCCAATTTTCCAAGCAGATCGAATTTCTGCTGGCTGAATTACTAAGACGATGCTGCCAATCTGAACAGGTTTGGTGTCTTTGTGCCACTTGCGCCTTGTAATCTCCGGGAGATACTCCTGGTACCAACGTCTAGCGAATTCTCTCATAAAGTGCTGTGCTCGACGACTGTACTGCTTGCTCCATTTATCGTAATCGGTAAAGTCTCCAGGTGCCGTGAAGTCCCTATCACTTGAGAATTGAGTTAGGGGTGAGCGGTCCGCGATCTTCTGGGTCAACAGGCAAATGGGTCAGTGGACGCCTGTTGATTTGTCTATGTGCTTCCAATAAAGTATTTACGAGGACGTCTTCTCGAGGGGTCACTCCTCTCAGAATAAACTCAGTACTAGATTTAAAGATTTTATAAGCCGCTCCCACGCTGCTCCCATCCTGGGAGAATTAGCTGGTATAAATCGCCAAACTATTCCTTCATACTTCGCACAGTACTCGCTGAGTCTTTTCTCCATCTCCTTGTAATACTTTTCAAGGCAATTTCGTGTTCCAACAAAGTTTAGCCCATTATCACTATAAATGAACTTCGTAACTACTCGGTTGATGAGAAAACGACGCAGGCCCATAATGCACTGATCCATACTAAGGTCGTTCAAAACTTCGATATGTACGGCTCTAAAACTCAAACATGTAAATATCAAGCCGTATCGCTTCACAGTCCTCCTTCCATACCTCACGTACAACGGACCAAAGCAGTCAACTCCTACGTGAGTAAATGGTCTTAGATCAAACTCTAGTCGACTTTCAGGAAGTTGTCCCATAGGCGGCAGGGCTGGTCTCGCCTTTAGTCTCCGACACATAAAACATCTCGACTGGACACGAGCTACTGCAACACGGATGCTGATAATCTAAGACCTTTCTCTTATATCCATTATAGTTGTCTCAGTTTCTCGGTGAAAATTGCATAATTAACATGTGAAGGAGTGGATGGCTTTTGGGTGAGATCGCTGGGTTACGTGCAGCATACGAAAGATTTTCAGTTTGTGCTCTTGAACTTAATCGTGTTGTGCCTTCATCGTCTATAAAGGGTGATAAATTCACCAAACAACTTCTGGGCGGTAAACTTTGGTTCTGAAGCAAGCAGGCAACCTCATCCGGGAAAGCATCTTGTTGGATTTTTCTAAACATCCAATCCTGAGCAAGTAAAATCTCTGACCGCGTCACAAAAGGTTCTCTCTCAATAGGCAGCCTCCTTAATAAATCCTTAATTCGGAAAAAAACCACCTTGATTCTTTAATATCTGTGCCTTCTGGAATCTCCTTCCACCTTGTTCCGTCGTCACCAACGTTATCGGATGATCTGACATAAAACCATTGAGTCGGGTTGGATACATCAAAAATCTCGCCAATGCGAACTGCTACGAAACTGGGCAACTTGAATTTCGAAGAAAAAATCCTGGACAGCACTATCTTAGAGTCAGATAGGAAAAGCATATCATCAGCTTTAATCGAGTGTGAATTCTTGACGGTCTCGGCAATACGAGTACCAAGCACAGCTGTCTGCAACTCCAAACGTGCAACCGCTGGATCCCCAACTGCTCGGATATCGGCTCGTCCCCACCAAAGCCCTCACGCCAAATCTTTTGTAAGATGACTCGGCCTTTAATAATGAAGCAGGAGACAAAAGCAAGCGGATCAAAAATTCTCACGATAGTCCCTTAGACTTCATGTTTTGTCATCTCAGCTCCGGGGTGCAACATCCTCTTTCAACATTCTTCATCCTTCAATTTGTAAATTACTTCATCTTATGAGGGATGCCAAAACTTTCCTAAGTTTTTCGTTATATAATTTTCCTACTCATCCGGATCAATGCGTACAAGACTGATCCTCATATTCGTCTCTGGGATCTGATCCAAAAATCTGCTATTCGATTGAAAACCAACCAAGTCGAAATCCATAGCTTTGCAAATTTTTATGACATCATTACTTACGGTTACTGCTTCTTCAAGTGTGTCATGGCTGTTGCAATAGTCGTCAACATAAGTGCGGTTGAACAATCCATCGACAGCTTCTGGACACTCAGATTGGTAGAAATTGGCATGGTGATTCTTCACAAACTGTGCACAAAAGGGGGAACAGCGGGGCCCAAACATCATCACCTGCATCACGTTCAGTGTTGGCTTACGACTGGAATCACAGTCTCTCCAAAGCATGCGCTGACACTGATGATCGGCTTCACGAATTCGGATGCGATGGAACATCCAGCATGCAGGGGAACAAGGTTATCTGGACCCTTCAACAATCGTTAGAGAAATTCCATCTACCTTGGGTATCTACGGCAAAATCTGCTACAACCCTCGGCTTTGGTGGACACTTATTCTTTTTTAAAACGATGAATATTGGAACATACCATATTCGCTTCCAATCTTGCTTAAGCTCCTCCGCTGTCGCTATCCTGGCGTATCCTTTCGTCAATAGGTCCTCCATGTATTGCTTCATCCAATTCTTCAGCTTCGAATCTTTCATTAGAGTCTTTTCAAAACTCAAAAGTCTCCTTTCCGCTAAGGCGTAGCTATCTGGAAGTCTGGCTTCATCAATATTCCAAAGAAGACCGATTCGTGCAGCTCATTATCTTCCTTTGATATTCCACGGAAATACGAAATCGACGCTACTTTAGGGGAGTTGACGCAAGACACACTTGATTGCACTTTCGTCGTTTCAAGCACAACCCATAACTCTAGTTTCATCATCTTTCCCGACCGTTATGTGGCAGTAAGAAGCTTAGCTTGGTTTTATACCTGAAGAATCTTCGGTTTTGCATTATTAAATTCAACTAGTGGCAGATTTTTAAGATGAGCGAACGATTTCTGAAAAGCACTGACGTTGACGGTCTGTTTAGGAAGTTCTAAACCATTAACTGTATATATGTCCTTAAGCGTAAATCGTATGACCTTGCTCACAGCCGAGACGCTCAAAGTTGTTCGCATTGCATCCCCAGTTCTCGACACACCCTTCGTCCATTAGAGCACTAGAGATTCAGGCTCACCTTTCAGATTCAAAAAATCATAAACGTTACGTTCAATCATCGTTATCGAAGATCTATCATCTGAAAAGGCATGTGTCCAAATACCTGTCGTTAGCTCCGTATAACCGAATCGGAACGAATTTGAACACCACTGGTGCCTTTATTCTAAGATGTGACGAGTGAATCTGTGCAGGTGGATTGAACGGTGGTGCAGATGAACTTAAAATTGACCTTGGAGTAACATAGACAGATGCCAAAGCTGATGATGGTGCTTCGAACAGCCTTCGATTCCACAAAACCTTTTTTGCGAACACCTGTTCCACATGTGTGGGACTGGGTCAAGACATCTAAAACATATAGCTTTGCTTTTCGCGAATTCGTACCTCTCGTCTACCTTCAATGATTTGAAATCACCACATTCACTCAAAACATGATCAGATTTTCCGCACCTGACACACAAAGTTTCATTGTATGCTGACTGGTGATTCAAAACTCTCTTAGACACCGTTGCACCAACTGCCTTTGGTCTATCTGTTGCCTTTGACGACTTCGATAACTCTGGGAGTAAATCGAACAACTTTTCCGACATAAATAATGCGAAATCTTCGAAATTAGCTTTAGGATTCTTTATTTTTCGTTGCTGCCAATCACGATACAATGACGGGCACAATCTACCAGTCAAATCTGTGAGAACATAATTGTTATTGAGCTCTTTACCAAGATTCATATAGTTGATATCACTAACGAAACCATTTAATGGCACGGCCCAATGGCGCAGCTTCATATCGCTTCCAGAACTTAACAACGGTAACTTGAGAAGATTTGTAGTAAGATTGTGTACTAAAACATCAGACCTGCCGTAGATTGAACGTAATGTGTTCATAATGCCATCTGCCTCCGTTGAGTAACGCAATCGATCACTCACAAGATTATGAGCTTCACCAACCAACACCTTTCTAAGACGAGCGACTTTTCTCTGCTGCTGTATTTTCCCTCTGCAGTGGTTGATTTGTACACTGACATAAATTGGGCCACTCCTTGTGGTCCTGACCAGAAAATGACGGTAACTCTTGCACTTGATTGCGATTGAGAATCGTTAACAAGTTTGCCATATCCGATTGCTGGCATAAACTTGTATCGGGATTCCTTGATCCAAGATCATCTTCAGCCTCATGAGAAGTCAAATGAGGACGAGATTTTTGCTTGTGCTTATACCCAATTTGACGAATCGTTTCCAATCTATCGTTGGCAAGTTTTTTCAACCCAACATGCCTCAGATTTTTTTGAACAGGTGGCGGCTGCGTCGCTGTAAGTAATTTTGATTTAAGCACATCCATCTCAGCTTAAGTACCTCAATTTCGTTCTCTTTCTGATCGACTGAGCTAATTTGGCGGCCTATCAGAACATCGAGAGCATCGGATAAATCGTCGGATTTACCTTTGCTAGTAACTAACTTGGTTGTATCCCCTTCTTTTGGTTGATTTTTAGCAACTTCATCACAATCCTCTGTGCGACAGAACTCCTTGGTTCTGTATCGTACAAAGAAGGTTCAAATTTAGCGCATTCGTAGTGCCACCAACGAACACATTTATCGCACGAAACCATTTCTTCATCGTCCGGCAAGTTGCAACCTGCGTCCGCGCAATTATGTGTAATTCCATGAGGCATCTTTATTTATTGGAACAAATATGAATTCAAAAAACTCAATACCATAAAATAAAATTATGTTGCTTCGCCAAACTCCAATTTAAAACACATATAAAGTCCGTGATACTGAATTTCTTACAGTCTGTATGTATGTGATTTTGATTTTATTTTCTATAAATTACAATAATAGTTTTAGAATTCAATTATAAATTACATGGGTTATATTCAGTTTTTTGTGAATGTGAAAATATGAACACATACTTGCTTTTAAAACACTTTTTCGTATCATTTAATGACTTTGAATGCCCAACAACAACTTGAGTGTGCTACCACCAAGTTTTTTTCTCAATTATTTTTGGCTGGAATTATAGCTATTTCACGACTTGCCAAGGTCATTCATCAGATTCCTTTGCTCTAGTGGTGCTGGTCTACTTTTTCATTTTAATTGAAAAACTTCTTGTGCCTTGATCGTGTATTGAACCATGACCAGCCGTTTAGTAGCCAACGCACTTCGCACCACGCCACAGAGCCCATATGATCAGATCCCACTTAATGCAGGTTTTTTCTGTTTATCAATTGCATTGAAACGACAAGCGCTTTTATTAGCCACACAAGTTTGTTGTTGTTTATTCGGGTTCTTTCTTATTTCCTCCTTACTCGTTTATAAGCCAACATTTTTTATTGTTCATGTAAGGAGGAGATTTTTTATGGGAAAGATTTTGACACTGGTCATTTTTATTTGTATTATATTCAGTTTTTTTTTTGAATGATTACATACTTGCTTTTAAAGCACTTTTTCGTATCATTTAATGACTTTGAATGCCCAACAACAACTTGAGTGTGCTACCACCAAGTTTTTTTCTCAATTATATTTGGCTGGAATTATAGCTATTTCACGACTTGCCAAGGTCGATCATCAGATTCCTTTGCTCTAGTGGTGCTGGTCTACTTTTTCATTTTAATTGAAAAACTTCTTGTGCCTTCATCGTGTATTTAACCATGACTAGCCGCTTAGTAGCCAACGCACTTCGCATCACGCCACAGAGCCCATGTGATTAGATCCCACCTAATTCAGGTTTTTTCTGTTTATCAATTGCATTGAAATGACTAGCGCTTTTATTAGGCACACAAGTTTGTTGTTGTTTATTCGGATTCTTTCTTATTTTCTCCTTACTCGTTTATAAGCCAACATTTTTACTGTTCATATAAGGAGGATGATTTTTTATGGGAAAGACTTTGGCACTGGTCATTTTTATTTGTATTATAGTCAGTTTTTTTTTGTATGATTACATACTTGCTTTTAAAGCCCTTTTTCGTACCATTTAATGACTTTGAATGCCCCACAACAATTTTTTTTCTCAATTATTTTTGGCCGGAATTAAAGCTATTTCACGACTTGCCAAGGTAGATCATCAGATTCCTTTGCTCTAGTGGTGCTGGTCTACTTTTTCATTTTAATTGAAAAACTTCTTGCGCCTTCATCGTATATTGAACCATGACCAGCGGCTTAGTAGCCGACGCACTTCGCATCACGCCACAGAGCCGATATGATCAGATCCCACGTAATGCAGGTTTTTCCTCTTTATCAATTGCATTGAAACGACCAGCGCTTTTATAAGCCTCACAAGTTTGTTGTTGTTTATTCGGGTTCTTTCCTATTTTCTCCTTACGCGTTTATAAGCCAACATTTTTATTGTTCATATAAGGAGCGAGATTTTTTATGGGAAAGATTTTGACACTGGTCATTTTTATTTGTATTATATTGAGTTTTTTTTTGTATGATTACATACTTGCTTTTTAAGCACTTTTTCGTATCATTTAATGACTTTGAATGCCCAACAACAACTTGACCAGCCGCTTAGTAGCCAACGCACTTCGCATCACGCCACAGAGCCCATATGATCAGATGCCACCTAATGCAGGTTTTTTCTGTTTATTGCATTGAAACGACTAGCGCTTTTATTAGCCACACAAGTTTGTTGTTGTATATTCGGGTTCTTTCTTATTTTCTCCTTACTCATTTACAAGCCAACATTTTTTATAGTTCATATAAGGAGGGAGATTTTTTATGGGAAAGATTTTGACACTGGTCATTTTTATTTGTACTATATTCAGTTTTTTTTTGTATGATTACATGCTTGCTTTTAAAGCACATTTTCGTACCATTTAATGACTTTGAATACCCAACAACAACTTGAGTGTGCTACCACCAAGTTTTTGCCTCAATTATTTTTGGCTGGAATTATAGCTATTTCACGTCTTGCCAAGGTCGATCATCAGATTCCTTTGCTCAAGTGGTGCTGGTCTACTTTTTCATTTTAATTGAAAAACTTCTTGTGCCTTCATCGTGTATTTAACCATGACTAGCCGCTTAGTAGCCAACGCACTTCGCATCACGCCACAGAGCCCATATAATCAGATCCCACCTAATCCAGGTTTTTTCTGTTTATCAATTGCATTGAAACGACTAGCGCTTTTATTAGCCACACAAGTTTGTTGTTGTTTATTCGGGTTCTTTCTTATTTTCTCCTTACTCGTGTATTAGCCAACATTTTTTATTGTTCATATAAGGAGGGAGATTTTTTGTGGGAAAGATTTTGACACTGGTCATTTTTATTTGTATTAAATTCAGTTTTTTTTTACGATTACATACTTGCTTTTAAAGTACTTTTTCCTATCATTTAATGACTTTGAATGCCCAACAACAACTTGAGTGTGCTACCACTAAGTTTTTTTTTTTAATTATTTTTGGCTGGAATTATGGCTATTTCACTACTTGCCAAGGTGGATCATCAGATTCCTTTGCTCTAGTGGTGCTGGTAAACTTTTTGATTTTAATTGAAAAACTTCTTGTGCCTTCATCGTGTATTGAACCATGACCAGCCGCTTAGTAACCAACGCACTTCGCGCACGCCACAGAGCCCATATGATCAGATGCTACCTAATGCAGGTTTTTTCTGCGTATTGCATTGAAACGACTAGCGCTTTTATTAGCCACACAAGTTTGTTGTTGTTTATTCGGATTCTTTCTTATTTTCTCCTTACTCGTTTATAAGCCAACATTTTTACTGTTCATATAAGGAGGATGATTTTTTATGGGAAAGACTTTGGCACTGGTCATTTTTATTTGTATTATAGTCAGTTTTTTTTTGTATGATTACATACTTGCTTTTAAAGCCCTTTTTCGTACCATTTAATGACTTTGAATGCCCCACAACAATTTTTTTTCTCAATTATTTTTGGCCGGAATTAAAGCTATTTCACGACTTGCCAAGGTAGATCATCAGATTCCTTTGCTCTAGTGGTGCTGGTCTACTTTTTCATTTTAATTGAAAAACTTCTTGCGCCTTCATCGTATATTGAACCATGACCAGCGGCTTAGTAGCCGACGCACTTCGCATCACGCCACAGAGCCGATATGATCAGATCCCACGTAATGCAGGTTTTTCCTGTTTATCAATTGCATTGAAACGACCAGCGCTTTTATAAGCCTCACAAGTTTGTTGTTGTTTATTCGGGTTCTTTCCTATTTTCTCCTTACGCGTTTATAAGCCAACATTTTTATTGTTCATATAAGGAGCGAGATTTTTTATGGGAAAGATTTTGACACTGGTCATTTTTATTTGTATTATATTGAGTTTTTTTTGTATGATTACATACTTGCTTTTTAAGCACTTTTTCGTATCATTTAATGACTTTGAATGCCCAACAACAACTTGAGTGTGCTACCACCAAGATTTTTTCTCAATTATTTTTGGCTGGAATTATATCTGTTTCACGACTTGCCAAGGTCGATCATCAGATTCCTTTGCTCTAGTGGTGCTGGTCTACTTTTTCATTTTAATTGAAAAACTTCTTGTGCCTTCATCGTGTATTGAACCACGACCAGCCGCTTAGTAGCCAACACACTTCGCATCACGCCACAGAGCCCATATGATCAGATCCCACCTAATGCAGGTTAAAAGACTTTGACACTGGTCGTTTTTATTTGTATTATATTCAGTTTTTTTTCTACGATTATATACTTGCCCTTAAACTACTTTTTTCTTATAAACCACCAAGTTTTTTTCTCAATTATTTTTCGCTGGAATTATGGCTATTTCACTACTTGCCAAGGTGGATCATCAGATTCCTTTGCTCTAGTGGTGCTGGTATACTTTTTGATTTTAATTGAAAAACTTCTTGTGCCTTCATCGTGTATTGAACCATGACCAGCCGCTTAGTAGCCAACGCACTTCGCATCACGCCACAGAGCCCATATGATCAGATGCCACCTAATGCAGGTTTTTTCTGTTTATTGCATTGAAACGACTAGCGCTTTTATTAGCCACACAAGTTTGTTGTTGTATATTCGGGTTCTTTCTTATTTTCTCCTTACTCATTTACAAGCCAACATTTTTTATAGTTCATATAAGGAGGGAGATTTTTTATGGGAAAGATTTTGACACTGGTCATTTTTATTTGTACTATATTCAGTTTTTTTTTGTATGATTACATGCTTGCTTTTAAAGCACATTTTCGTACCATTTAATGACTTTGAATACCCAACAACAACTTGAGTGTGCTACCACCAAGTTTTTGTCTCAATTATTTTTGGCTGGAATTATAGCTATTTCACGTCTTGCCAAGGTCGATCATCAGATTCCTTTGCTCAAGTGGTGCTGGTCTACTTTTTCATTTTAATTGAAAAACTTCTTGCGCCTTCATCGTATATTGAACCATGACCTGCGGCTTAGTAGCCGACGCACTTCGTATCACGCCACAGAGCCCATATGATCAGATCCCACCTAATGCAGGTTTTATTCTGTTTATCAATTGCATTGAAACGACTAGCGCTTTTATTAGGCACACAAGTTTGTTGTTGTTTATTCGGATTCTTTCTTATTTTCTCCTTATTCGTTTATAAGCCAACATTTTTACTGTTCATATAAGGAGGATGATTTTTTAAGGGAAAGATTTTGACACTGGTCATTTTTATTTGTATTATAGTCAGTTTTTTTTTGTATGATTACATACTTGCTTTTAAAGCCCTTTTTCGTACCATTTAATGACTTTGAATGCCCCACAACAATTTTTTTTCTCAATTATTTTTGTCTGGAATTAAAGCTATTTCACGACTTGCCAAGGTAGATCATCAGATTCCTTTGCTCTAGTGGTGCTGGTCTACTTTTTCATTTTAATTGAAAAACTTCTTGTGCTTTCATCGTGTATTGAACCATGCCCAGCCGCTTAGTAGCCCACGCACTTCGCATCACGCCACAGAGCCGATATGATCACATCCCACGTAATGCAGGTTTTTCCTGTTTATCAATTGCATTGAAACGACCAGCGCTTTTATAAGCCTCACAAGTTTGTTGTTGTTTATTCGGGTTCTTTCTTATTTTCTCCTTACGCGTTTATAAGCCAACATTTTTATTGTTCATATAAGGAGGGAGATTTTTTATGGGAAAGATTTTGACACTGGTCATTTTTATTTGTATTATATTGAGTTTTTTTTTGCATGATTACATACTTGCTTTTTAAGCACTTTTTCGTATCATTTAATGACTCTGAATGCCCAACAACAACTTGAGTGTGCTACCACCAAGATTTTTTCTCAATTATTTTTGGCTGGAATTATATCTGTTTCACGACTTGCCAAGGTCGATCATCAGATTCCTTTGCTCTAGTGGTGCTGGTCTACTTTTTCATTTTAATTGAAAAACTTCTTGTGCCTTCATCGTGTGTTGAACCACGACCAGCCGCTTAGTAGCCAACACACTTCGCATCACGCCACAGAGCCGATATGATCAGATCCCACGTAATGCAGGTTAAAAGACTTTGACACTGGTCATTTTTATTTGTATTATAGTCAGTTTTTTTTTTGTATGATTACATACTTGCTCTAAAAGCCCTTTTTCGTACCATTTAATGACTGAATGCCCCACAACAATTTTTGTCCCAATTATTTTTGGCTGGAATTAAAGCTATTTCACGACTTGCCAAGGTAGATCATCAGATTCCTTTGCTCTAGTGGTGCTGGTCTACTTTTTCATTTTAATTGAAAAACTTCTTGTGCTTTCATCGTGTATTGAACCATGCCCAGCCGCTTAGTAGCCAACGCACTTCGCATCACGCCCCAGAGCCGATATGATCAGATCCCACGTAATGCAGGTTTTTCCTGTTTATCAATTGCATTGAAACGACCAGCGCTTTTATAAGCCTCACAAGTTTGTTGTTGTTTATTCGCGTTCTTTCTTATTTTCTCCTTACGCGTTTATAAGCCAACATTTTTACTGTTCATATAAGGAGGGAGATTTTTTATGGGAACGATTTTGACACTGGTCATTTTTATTTGTATTGTATTGAGTTTTTTTTGTATGATTACATACTTGCTTTTTAAGCACTTTTTCGTATCATTTAATGACTTTGAATGCCCAACAACAACTTGAGTGTGCTACCACCAAGATTTTTTCTCAATTATTTTTGGCTGGAATTATATCTGTTTCACGACTTGCCAAGGTCGATCATCAGATTCCTTTGCTCTAGTGGTGCTGGTCTACTTTTTCATTTTAATTGAAAAACTTCTTGTGCCTTCATCGTGTATTGAACCACGACCAGCCGCTTAGTAGCCAACACACTTCGCATCACGCCACACAGCCCATATGATCAGATCCCACCTAATGCAGGTTAAAAGACTTTGACACTGGTCATTTTTATTTGTATTATATTCAGTTTTTTTTGTACTATTATATACTTGCCCTTAAATTACTTTTTCGTATAAACCACCAAGTTTTTTTCTCAACTATTTTTGGCTGGAATTATAGCTATTTCACGTCTTGCCAAGGTCGATCATCAGATTCCTTTGCTCAAGTGGTGCTGGTCTACTTTTTCATTTTAATTGAAAAACTTCTTGCGCCTTCATCGTATATTGAACCATGACCTGCGGCTTAGTAGCCGACGCACTTCGTATCACGCCACAGAGCCCATATGATCAGATCCCACCTAATGCAGGTTTTATTCTGTTTATCAATTGCATTGAAACGACTAGCGCTTTTATTAGCCACACAAGTTTGTTGTTGTTTATTCGGGTTCTTTCTTATTTTCTCCTTACTCGTGTATTAGCCAACATTTTTTATTGTTCATATAAGGAGGGAGATTTTTTGTGGGAAAGATTTTGACACTGGTCATTTTTATTTGTATTAAATTCAGTTTTTTTTTACGATTACATACTTGCTTTTAAAGTACTTTTTCCTATCATTTAATGACTTTGAATGCCCAACAACAACTTGAGTGTGCTACCACTAAGTTTTTTTTTAATTATTTTTGGCTGGAATTATGGCTATTTCACTACTTGCCAAGGTGGATCATCAGATTCCTTTGCTCTAGTGGTGCTGGTAAACTTTTTGATTTTAATTGAAAAACTTCTTGTGCCTTCATCGTGTATTGAACCATGACCAGCCGCTTAGTAGCCAACGCACTTCGCGCACGCCACAGAGCCCATATGATCAGATGCCACCTAATGCAGGTTTTTTCTGCGTATTGCATTGAAACGACTAGCGCTTTTATTAGCCACACAAATTTGTTGTTGTTTATTCGGGTTCTTTCTTATTTTCTCCTTACTCGTTTATAAGCCAACATTTTTATTGTTCATATGACGAGGGAAATTTTTTATGGGAAAGATTTTGACGCTGGTCATTTTTATTTGTATTATATTCATTTTTTTTGTATGATTACCTACTTGCCTCTAAAGCACTTTTTCGTATCATCTAATGACTTTGAATGCCCAACAACAACTTGAGTGTGCTACCACCAAGAATTTTCTCAATTATTTTTGGCTGGAATTATAGCTATTTCACAACTTACCAAGGTCGATCATCAGATTCCTTTGCTCTAGTGGTGCTGGTCTACTTTTTCATTTTAATTGAAAAACTTCTTGTGCCTTTATCGTGTATTGAACCATGACCAGCCGCTTAGTAGCCAACACACTTCGCATCACACCACAGAACCCATATGATCAGATCCCACCTAATGCAGGTTTTTTCCGTTTATCAATTGCATTGAAACGACTAGCGCTTTTATCAGCCACACAAGTTTGTTTTTGTATATTCGGGTTCTTTATTATTTTCTCCTTACTCGTTTATAAGCCAACATTTTTATTGTTCATATAAGGAGGGAGATTTTTTATGGAAAAGATTTTGACACTGGTCATTTTTATTTGCATTATATTCAGTTTTTTTTTGTATGATTACATACTTGCTTTTAAAGCACTTTTTCGTAACATTTAATGACTGAATGCCCAACAATAACTTGAGTTTGCTACCACCAAGTTTTTTTCTCAATTATTTTTGCTTGGAATTATAGCTATTTCACGACTTGCCAAGGTCGATCATCAGATTCCTTTGCTCTAGTGGTGCTGGTCTACTTTTTCATTTTAATTGAAAAACTTCGTATGCCTTCATCGTGTATTGAACCACGACCAGTCGCTTAGTAGCCAACGCAGTTCGCATCACGCCACAGAGCCCATATGATCAGATCCCACCTAATGCAGGTTTTTTCTGTTTATCAATTGCATTGAAACGACTAGCGCTTTTATTAGTCACACAAGTTTGTTGTTGTTTATTCGGGTTCTTTCTTATTTTCTCCTTACTCGTTTATAAGTCAACATTTTTATTGTTCATATAAGGAGATAGATTTTTTATGGGAAAGATTTTGACGCTGGTCATTTTTATTTGTATTATATTCATTTTTTTTGTATGATTACCTACTTGCCTCTAAAGCACTTTTTCGTATCATCTAATGACTTTGAATGCCCAACAACAACTTGAGTGTGCTACCACCAAGAATTTTCTCAATTATTTTTGGCTGGAATTATAGCTATTTCACAACTTACCAAGGTCGATCATCAGATTCCTTTGCTCTAGTGGTGCTGGTCTACTTTTTCATTTTAATTGAAAAACTTCTTGTGCCTTTATCGTGTATTGAACCATGACCAGCCGCTTAGTAGCCAACACACTTCGCATCACACCACAGAACCCATATGATCAGATCCCACCTAATGCAGGTTTTTTCCGTTTATCAATTGCATTGAAACGACTAGCGCTTTTATCAGCCACACAAGTTTGTTTTTGTATATTCGGGTTCTTTATTATTTTCTCCTTACTCGTTTATAAGCCAACATTTTTATTGTTCATATAAGGAGGGAGAGAGGGAGATTTTTCATTGGATAGATTTTGACACTGGTCGTTTTTATTTGTATTATATTCAGTTTTTTGTTGTATGATTACATACTTGCCTTTAAAGCAGTTTTTCGTATCATCTAATGACTTTGAATGCCCAACAACAACTTCAGTGTGCTACCACCAAGACTTTTCTCAATTATTTTTGGCTGGAATTATAGCTATTTCACAATTTACCAAGGCCGATCATCAGATTCCTTTGCTCTAGTGGTGCTGGTCTACTTTTTCATTTTAATTGAAAAACTTCTTGTACCTTCATCGTGTATTGAACCATGCCCAGCCGCTTAGTAGCCAACGCACTTCGCATCACACCACAGAGCCCATATGATCAGATCCCACGAAATGCAGTTTTTTTCTGTTTATCAATTGCATTGAAACGACTAGCGCTTTTATTAGCCACACAAGTTTGTTGTTGTATATTCGGGTTCTTTATTATTTTCTCCTTACTCGTTTATAAGCCAACATTTTTACTGTTCATATAAGGAGGGAGATTTTTTATGGAAAAGATTTTGACACTGGTCATTTTTATTTGCATTATATTCAGTTTTATTTTGTATGATTACATACTTGCTTTTAAATCACTTTTTCGTATCATTTAATGACTTTGAATGCCCAACAATATCTTGAGTTTGCTACCACCAAGTTTTCTTCTCAATTATTTTTGCTTGGAATTATAGCTATTTCATGACCTGCCAAGGTGGATCATCAGATTCTCTTGCTCTAGTGGTGCTGGTCTACTTTTTCATTTTAATTGAAAAACTTCTTATGCCTTCATCGTGTATTAAACCATGACCAGTCGCTTAGTAGCCAACGCACTTCGCATCACGCCACAGATCCCATATGATCAGATCCCACCTAATGCAGGTTTTTTCTGTTTATCAATTGCATTGAAACGACTAGCGCTTTTATTAGCCACACAAGTTTGTTGTTGTTTATTCGGGTTCTTTCTTATTTTCTCCTTACTCGTTTATTAGCCAACATTTTTTATTGTTCATATAAGGAGGGAGATTTTCTGTGGGAAAGATTTTGACACTAGTCATTTTTATTTGTATTAAATTCAGTTTTTTTTGTACGATTACATACTTGCTTTTAAAGTACTTTTTCCTATCATTTAATGACCTTGAATGCCCAACAACAACTTGAGTGTGCTACCACTAAGTTTTTTTTTAATTATTTTTGGCTGGAATTATGGCTATTTCACTACTTGCTAAGGTGGATCATCAGATTCCTTTGCTCTAGTGGTGCTGGTATACTTTTTCATTTTAATTGAAAAACTTCGTATGCCTTCATCGTGTATTGAACCACGACCAGTCGCTTAGTAGCCAACGCAGTTCGCATCACGCCACAGAGCCCATATGATCAGATCCCACCTAATGCAGGTTTTTTCTGTTTATCAATTGCATTGAAGCGACTAGCGCTTTTATTAGTCGCACAAGTTTGTTGTTGTTTATTCGGGTTCTTTCTTATTTTCTCCTTACTCGTTTATAAGTCAACATTTTTATTGTTCATATAAGGAGATAGATTTTTTATGGGAAATATTTTGACACTGATCATTTTTATTTGTATTATATTCAGTTTTTTTGTGTGATTACATACTTGCTTTAAAGCACTTTTTCGTATCATTTAATGACTTTGAATGCCCAACAACAACTTGAGTGTGCTACCACCAAGTTTTTTCCTTAATTATTTTTGGCTGGAATTATAGCTATTTCACAACTTACCAAGGTCGATCATCAGATTCCTTTGCTCTAGTGGTGCTGGTCTACTTTTTCATTTTAATTGCAAAACTTCTTGTGCCTTCATCGTGTATTGAACCATGACCAGCCGCTTAGTAGCCAACGCACTTCGCATGACGCCACAGAGCCCGTATGATCAGATCCCACCTAATGCAGGTTTGTTCTGTTTATCAATTGCATTGAAACGACTAGCGCTTTTATTAGTCACACAAGTTTGTTGTTGTTTATTCGGGTTCTTTATTATTTTGTCCTTACTCGTTTATAAGCCAACATTTTTATTGTTCATATAAGGAGGGAGAGAGGGAGATTTTTTATTGGATAGATTTTGACACTGGTCATTTTTATTTGTATTATATTCAGTTTTTTTTTTGTATGATTACATACTTGCTTTTAAATCACTTTTTCGTATCATTTAATGACTTTGAATGCCCAACAACAACTTGAGTGTGCTACCACCAAGTTTTTTTCTCAATTATTTTTGGCTGGAATTATGGCTATTTCACTACTTGCCAAGGTGGATCATCAGATTCCTTTGCTCTAGTGGTGCTGGTCTACTTTTTGATTTTAATTGAAAAACTTCTTGTGCCTTCATCGTGTATTGAACCATGACCAGCCGCTTAGTAGCCAACGCACTTCGCATCACGCCACAGAGCCCATATGATCAGATGCCACCTAATGCAGGTTTTTTCTGTTTATCAATTGCATTGAAACGACTAGCGCTTTTATTAGCCACACAAGTTTGTTGTTGCTTATTCGGGTTCTTTCTTATTTTCTCCTTACTCGTTTATAAGCCAACATTTTTATTGTTCATATGACGAGGGAGATTTTTTATGGGAAAGATTTTGACGCTGGTCGTTTTTATTTGTATTATATTCAGTTTTTTGTTGTATGATTACATACTTGCCTTTAAAGCAGTTTTTCGTATCATCTAATGACTTTGAATGCCCAACAACAACTTCAGTGTGCTACCACCAAGACTTTTCTCAATTATTTTTGGCTGGAATTATAGCTATTTCACAATTTACCAAGGCCGATCATCAGATTCCTTTGCTCTAGTGGTGCTGGTCTACTTTTTCATTTTAATTGAAAAACTTCTTGTACCTTCATCATGTATTGAACCATGCCCAGCCGCTTAGTAGCCAACGCACTTCGCATTACACCACAGAGCCCATATGATCAGATCCCACGAAATGCAGTTTTTTTCTGTTTATCAATTGCATTGAAACGACTAGCGCTTTTATTAGCCACACAAGTTTGTTGTTGTCTATTCGGGTTCTTTATTATTATTTCTCCTTACTCGTTTATAAGCCAACATTTTTACTGTTCATATAAGGAGGGAGATTTTTTATGGAAAAGATTTTGACACTGGTCATTTTTATTTGCATTATATTCAGTTTTTTTTTGTATGATTACATACTTGCTTTTAAAGCACTTTTTCGTATCATTTAATGACTTTGAATGCCCAACAATAACTTGAGTTTGCTACCACCAAGTTTTTTTCTCAATTATTTTTGCTTGGAATTATAGCTATTTCACGACCTGCCAAGGTGGATCATCAGATTCTTTTGCTCTAGTGGTGCTGGTCTACTTTTTCATTTTAATTGAAAAACTTCTTATGCCTTCATCGTGTATTGAACCATGACCAGTCGCTTAGTAGCCAACGCAGTTCGCATCACGCCACAGAGCCCATATGATCAGATCCCACCTAATGCAGGTTTTTTCTGTTTATCAATTGCAATGAAGCGACTAGCGCTTTTATTAGTCACACAAGTTTGTTGTTGTTTATTCGGGTTCTTTCTTATTTTCTCCTTACTCGTTTATAAGTCAACATTTTTATTGTTCATATAAGGAGATAGATTTTTTATGGGAAATATTTTGACACTGGTCATTTTTATTTGTATTATATTCAGTTTTTTTGTGTGATTACATACTTGCTTTAAAGCACTTTTTCGTATCATTTAATGACTTTGAATGCCCAACAACAACTTGAGTGTGCTACCACCAAGTTTTTTCCTTAATTATTTTTGGCTGGAATTATAGCTATTTCACAACTTACCAAGGTCGATCATCAGATTCCTTTGCTCTAGTGGTGCTGGTCTACTTTTTCATTTTAATTGCAAAACTTCTTGTGCCTTCATCGTGTATTGAACCATGACCAGCCGCTTAGTAGCCAACGCACTTCGCATGACGCCACAGAGCCCATATGATCAGATCCCACCTAATGCAGGTTTGTTCTGTTTATCAATTGCATTGAAACGACTAGCGCTTTTATTAGTCACACAAGTTTGTTGTTGTTTATTCGGGTTCTTTATTATTTTGTCCTTACTCGTTTATAAGCCAACATTTTTATTGTTCATATAAGGAGGGAGAGAGGGAGATTTTTTATTGGATAGATTTTGACACTGGTCATTTTTATTTGTATTATATTCAGTTTTTTTTTTGTATGATTACATACTTGCTTTTAAATCACTTTTTCGTATCATTTAATGACTTTGAATGCCCAACAACAACTTGAGTGTGCTACCACCAAGTTTTTTTCTCAATTATTTTTGGCTGGAATTATGGCTATTTCACTACTTGCCAAGGTGGATCATCAGATTCCTTTGCTCTAGTGGTGCTGGTCTACTTTTTGATTTTAATTGAAAAACTTCTTGTGCCTTCATCGTGTATTGAACCATGACCAGCCGCTTAGTAGCCAACGCACTTCGCATCACGCCACAGAGCCCATATGATCAGATGCCACCTAATGCAGGTTTTTTCTGTTTATCAATTGCATTGAAACGACTAGCGCTTTTATTAGCCACACAAGTTTGTTGTTGCTTATTCGGGTTCTTTCTTATTTTCTCCTTACTCGTTTATAAGCCAACATTTTTATTGTTCATATGACGAGGGAGATTTTTTATGGGAAAGATTTTGACGCTGGTCGTTTTTATTTGTATTATATTCAGTTTTTTGTTGTATGATTACATACTTGCCTTTAAAGCAGTTTTTCGTATCATCTAATGACTTTGAATGCCCAACAACAACTTCAGTGTGCTACCACCAAGACTTTTCTCAATTATTTTTGGCTGGAATTATAGCTATTTCACAATTTACCAAGGCCGATCATCAGATTCCTTTGCTCTAGTGGTGCTGGTCTACTTTTTCATTTTAATTGAAAAACTTCTTGTACCTTCATCATGTATTGAACCATGCCCAGCCGCTTAGTAGCCAACGCACTTCGCATCACACCACAGAGCCCATATGATCAGATCCCACGAAATGCAGTTTTTTTCTGTTTATCAATTGCATTGAAACGACTAGCGCTTTTATTAGCCACACAAGTTTGTTGTTGTCTATTCGGGTTCTTTATTATTATTTCTCCTTACTCGTTTATAAGCCAACATTTTTACTGTTCATATAAGGAGGGAGATTTTTTATGGAAAAGATTTTGACACTGGTCATTTTTATTTGCATTATATTCAGTTTTTTTTTGTATGATTACATACTTGCTTTTAAAGCACTTTTTCGTATCATTTAATGACTTTGAATGCCCAACAATAACTTGAGTTTGCTACCACCAAGTTTTTTTCTCAATTATTTTTGCTTGGAATTATAGCTATTTCACGACCTGCCAAGGTGGATCATCAGATTCTTTTGCTCTAGTGGTGCTGGTCTACTTTTTCATTTTAATTGAAAAACTTCTTATGCCTTCATCGTGTATTGAACCATGACCAGTCGCTTAGTAGCCAACGCACTTCGCATCACGCCACAGATCCCATATGACCAGATCCCACCTAATGCAGGTTTTTTCTGTTTATCAATTGCATTGAAACGACTAGCGCTTTTATTAGCCACACAATTTTGTTGTTGTTTATTCGGGTTCTTTCTTATTTTCTCCTTACTCGTTTATTAGCCAACATATTTATTGTTCATATAAGGAGGGAGATTTTTTGTGGGAAAGATTTTGACACTGGTCATTTTTATTTGTATTAAATTCAGTTTTTTTTGTACGATTACATACTTGCTTTTAAAGTACTTTTTCCTATCATTTAATGACCTTGAATGCCCAACAACAACTTGAGTGTGCTACCACTAAGTTTTTTTTTTAATTATTTTTGGCTGGAATTATGGCTATTTCACTACTTGCCAAGGTGGATCATCAGATTCCTTTGCTCTAGTGGTGCTGGTATACTTTTTGATTTTAATTGAAAAACTTCTTGTGCCTTCATCGTGTATTGAACCATGACCAGCCGCTTAGTAGCCAACGCACTTGGCATCACGCCACAGAGCCCATATGATCAGATGCCACCTAATGCAGGTTTTTTCTGTTTATCAATTGCATTGAAACGACTAGCGCTTTTATTAGCCACACAAGTTTGTTGTTGTTTATTCGGGTTCTTTCTTATTTTCTCCTTACTCGTTTATAAGCCAACATTTTTACTGTTCATATAAGGAGGGAGATTTTTTATGGAAAAGATTTTGACACTGGTCATTTTTATTTGCATTATATTCAGTTTTTTTTTGTATGATTACATACTTGCTTTTAAAGCACTTTTTCGTATCATTTAATGACTTTGAATGCCCAACAATAACTTGAGTTTGCTACCACCAAGTTTTTTTCTCAATTATTTTTGGCTGGAATTATAGCTATTTCACGACTTGCCAAGGTGGATAATCAGATTCCTTTGCTCTAGTGGTACTGGTCTATTTTTTCATTTTAATTGAAAAACTTTGTGATAAACCTTGATATGGCTTAGTGGTTTTCCAAATCCCAACGATCGGTATGTAAGTATGGCTGCTACTGTACCCTCACCATGTATCCCACTTCCACTCCAGTTGTTTTCTCAATTTTAACTCATTCTCAGCCTGCAAGAACAAGTTATTTTCCGCACTGAACTTCCTCCCCTGTATATGTATAAAATCATTGATTAACTTCGAATATCAAGACTTTCTCTATAAATATATGTCTCTTTGGTTCATTTGCCTATCAAACCAGATGATAGTTCGGTATACTTTAAAGAATCTATCATTTATAACATCGCTGGATGCTCTCGCTACAAATTTAATCACTACTCGACTCAAATAATAAAAATGTTAAATAGTTTGAGAAACTCTAGTTTTATGTACTTGAGTTTTTATTTTGAGCTTGAGAGTTAGAGCGAACTTAACAGCCATATAATAGAATGTTAGGTAATGTTATACAATTTTTATCAATAATAGGGTGCATACTCATAGGCGTTTCGAAATATGGAATTGGTGGTGGGAATTCATATAGGTAGCTAATATTGAATGGCCTTTTGACAATACGTTTTCAAAAAAATAAACACATGTTGGGTTTATCAAAAGCTGGAAATTTATTAAAAATAAAGGATGAAAGAAAAAAAAAACCTATTAGGATGTTATGGAAATAAATTAAAAAAATAATAGATTATTGAAAAAAAAGAAAAAAAAAGAATAGTAATGATCGGGACTCGAACCAGAAGGCTTTAAGATAAGATTCGGGCATGTTAATGAATCAAACCACGAGACGTGATACGTGATAACCGACCAGATAACAATAAATCTGTATGTTTGAACGAAAACATGAAAACGAGAATTTTAATATTTTCAACGACACTGATCGTCGGAGAGCTGTTTCGGAGTTGTTTACAAAAAAATGTAAAAACACACAATCACATAGAAGAATTATTGGCAAATTTGGTGGATTTTGACTAGAAAATTTGGAAATTGTCACATGTATTTTTGAAAAATTCGAATTTGAATTTTAAGGTAGTTTTCAGATTTTTGTGGTCAAAATCCACAGAGAAAAACAATAAATCGGAAGTTGAATTTTCGTCCATGATTGTTCTCGGAGTGTATGGGTGACAGAATCTATGAGCTTGGGACCAAGGGTATAAATACCTAAGACGAAAGCAGAATCTTTTTTTTTTGGTGTTTTTTTTTTCAGAAGTCACACGACGTGTCGTATTTCAACCGGGTCCATTAAAAGAAAAAAATTCATATTAAAATTGGTTAAAGATTTTTTTTGTACAATTAAATTTTCCCATTCAAAACAAAAATTAAACTTCTAATAAATCAAATATACATACGTACCTAAATAGGTATATGTATCTACATAAAGGTGAGCAATTCGACAGTTACCTAGCTGGTCGCGATCTAATTTTGCCCCGTGATTTTTTTTTTCGTTCAGGTGCTCCAAGTGAGAATCCTAAAACTTCTTTACCCACCTGTAAAGCGAGTCCACAAGAACAATCTGAAATTCCCCACTCTGACACGTCTGAAGATATTGCCGCTGGCCTCATCAAGGTTTTAATTCACACACGTGAGAAATTGTGCCCCCGCGGCTCAACCACACCACAAGCAAAGAAAAAAAAACACCATCACTTGGCACCTTACCTACTTAGTGCACCGCTTGTTGTGCATCAACATAACAAAGAAAATACCAACTATCAGTAAACTGCAAAAAAAAATAGAAGAACCAAGTCCACATATTATCCACATCATCTAACCCATATATACGAACACTCACATCATCATAAGAATCCGATAAAAAAACCTCGGGTACGGGACTCATTTTCCACCTACAAATCATCGAATCCACCTGATCACACCTCGGTTGCTGAATGGACACCACAAACTCAACAAACAACATAATTTAAAATAAAATTCACAATCAAATCTCCCTTAAACCATTCGAACAAAAAGCTAAGTACAATACATATAATTAAATTAAGAAAAAAGCAAAAAAAAAACAGTAAAATAATATAAGAATAGCTATTAATTCTTTAAAATCTTAAAGATTTCATTATTTTTATAAATGAACACTATTCAAATTTGAATTTAAATTCACTGTAAATTCAGTTCGTTCAAATTTTCTTTCTTTTTTTTTCTGAATCTACTTTAGCTCGACAATACCCAATACACGAAAAAAAAATAACAACAAAATAACAAACACTGCAAATCCTGTGATGCTGTGCACATCATCTGAAGGAATTGTTTATCTACGAACTAAAACAACAAACGGAATTAAAACACAAAAGTACATCGAAGGTACAGACAAATAAATAAAACAAATTAAAATTATTATTGACGGGGTAAGTCACTTTTTTTATAAATTTAACATTTGAACGAACGAATATAATTACATTACTTATTATTTAATATCTGCATACATACATATATTACATATTTAAACATAAACACATTCTTATTGAAAGTCTAATATTATTATCAATTTCAAATTGTGAAATTGAAATATAAAAATAAAAAAAATAGTGGTTTAAATAGGGAAGAAATTAGATAGCACATAACATTGCTATTAGGTTTAAAAAAGTAAGAAAAAAAGTAATTGAGTTAAAGTTAATTAAAACAAAGATAAAATTACAACATAAATAGACAAAAGGAAGAGAAGGAGAGAGGCGGAATTTTAGAATTAATTCTCTATATCATATTATTAGTTAAATTTTGTTCATTTCTCTTTATCAACAGTTTTTCGTTTTGTTTTCCTGCAATTTGGATTTTATTAAATCATAACAATTCTTATTTTTTTTTGATTATTCTTTTGAAATTTGGATTTGACGGAAAAATTTTGATTAATTTTTTTAACTTAGTGCTTAATATATATATTTTTTGTTAGTATATAATATTTTTCTTGCTTTTAAATAAAAATATTTGTTTTACTATTTCTATCTTTTATCTTTTTAATTTGAAACTTTTCCCTGAGTCAAGCTTGCGAATGGTGACAAACAAGTATTTAATATGCAACATTATTTTATCTTGGCTTCTGTTTAATCATTTCGATGTTTGCGATTATGATTTTTTTTATAAACTAGTTTTAGTTAGATACCATGAATATGATTTAGGTTATTTCTTTTGGTCCATGTGGATCTGACAGAAACGATGAATACGAAGGCGATACGATGAAGACATAGGTACACTATTTGTCTTCATACTCTTTTGGGGGTTACCAAATATAGTTGAGGTCTTGGTAACCAGGTTGGTCGCATGGTCTTACTCATAGAGTGAGATCGTGTGACAATAGAGTGGGATATTCCTCAGAGAGCAATACCAGCAAAGCTCTCCCCATTTCACAGGGACAACGAATTCTTCTGTTTGGGACAATCAGCTTCGCGAATTTTTTTTGTACGAATTTCATACGGCATGAATTTACGTAACGGCCAGACTTCCAACTTCAAGAATCCCCCCCATCTGACGAGCTAACCATCGGCCATGCTAGCATGCCGCGCAGTTGGGACCTGGACACCCATCCGCTTCTGCTGCCAGGAGTTTCAGAGTTCCTGTAAGCTTTGGATCCTACTGGTAGTGTTAAGAGTGGGTGGTTATATGGGTTGAGAAATTTAAAGATCAGCCCTTCTCTAAAACACCTAGAGCGTACGTTACAGGTGGCGCCAAAAGTTGGGCCGATTTGTCCTTTTTTAACAATTTAAAATTGTACAAGTATCCTATTTTATGTTTTTGGCAGTTGCGTGAGTGAACAGGAGATTGTTAAGAGTTTACATTTGGTATAATTTGTCCATTTCTTCCTTTTCAAATTTAGTTTTTTTTTCTGTCGACGATTGGAATTACGAGAACGTGACCAGTAATTGGGTGATACCCTCAATTAGGCTGCTGCAAGTTTACTTAATATCCTTTTGATTTTTTTCTATGAATATAGATCTTCAATATTTCGTTTAGATTTCTTCTCAGATTGAGTAAGGAAAAGATGTCCAGTAAATGAATGAGATCTTCATTTAGTCTGATGCTTCGGACCTTTCTCTTTCTAAAGACATATTTTTTACATTATATTATTTTTTCTCATTTTCCCCAGAAGGTTTACTTAGAAAAACTTTATCTCATATTAACTTTCGGCCGATAGCGTGGTTGATGGTCTGTCTATTTCGCTGCGAAAGTGAAACGAGTTTAAATTTTTGTTAAATCCTAAATGCCTTTAGTTCTATATTTAACCATGTAAGCACTGACAATTTCTAACGCATTCACGTCTACCTTTTGGTAAAATTTTTGGTAAAGAAGATGTCGTTTCCTTGTGGGAGTGAGTATGACACTCGTCTTTGTTTATCGTTTATCTTGGGTGTATTCGTAAATGCAGAGTCGCATCCACCTACTATGATTATTGAACACATTTTTTTTTTTTTGTTAATATTTTTTCTGAGTTAAGATATTCACGAGCTGAATAGATTTCCTTATTTTTTTCCTTTCGTTTACATATTATATTTTTTTCTATTAGTTTTTCTCGTATTTCATTTCTTTTGATATATGCTTTTAGTTCGATCTTTTTTACATTTGATTGACGGTTTTTGTTTGAATTTCCAATTTTTTTTTCGAAAGATCTGCATTAATTTTTTTTAGGTTTAGATAACAGTTAATTTGTGAAGTTTTGAATTTTTCCTTCACTATAACACAATACTAATAGATTATAAACCTTAATCTTAAATACCTTTTCTTCTTTCGCTTGCTTCAAAGCGTTTTCTTCCTGTTGGTAATACACTTAGTTTTCAGTTTTTGGGATTTATATTTTTTTTGATTATTTTGATTTTTTTTATTATTTTTTTTGAGCTTCGCTTTTTGTTTTTCGGAAATTGTGTGTTGAGCATTTTGTACTCGGAATTTACTTTTGATATTTTTCTTTCTGACCGCTACGATGTCAAGGCGTGGTCTACCTCCCAGGAAAGGTTCCTATTATAGTAGGAATCGAAATGCAAATGATGCTTCAAATGTAGAGGTTGCTTCAAATGTGTCGAGTGCATCGGGTGGTGCAACGGGATCCAATGCTGGAGCTGCCGCAAATAAATTGGTCACAGAAAACGGTGTCCGAAATTCAACTGGCGCTATTCCAAAAGCAGGGAAGCAACCATGGCGAGAACAAACAACAACTACACGAAGCCAAGAACAAAGTCTAGATATTGATGAAGTAGAGTTTTCCAAATACATAGTGACCGCTAACGTTGGTTTAGGTAGGGCAGAAGACATGAAAGTTATGCAAAAAGAAATGGAAAGGAGTACAACTGCATTGAGACAGGACCTTATAACTGCTATTCGGCAAGAGCTATTCGCTTCAAGACCTGTTACTGCTACTGAGTCTCCAAACGAATTTGAGCTGCGTAAGCGTAACGAATCTCAACCTAAATCGGTCTCAGTTTCCTCCTCTATTCAACAAAAACCTCAACAACGCCATTTTCCCTCTACTATAGGTTCAAACCAACGAACGCCTAATTTCGCTAACACCACATCAGAGGACTTCATATCACGGTTGCAGAACTTAGGACTTAGTGATCCATCTATAATAGCTTCCGGAGCAAGTCGTACTTCTCAAGTAAATGCTCCTTCTCCTAATAGGCCCAGTGGTACAGTTAAAAAAATACATAGTTGCCATAAGTGGGGGCTCAAATTTGATAGCTCAAATATGACCATCGATGAGTTCTTGTTCAGGTTAGATCGACTTAAGAACTGCTATGGTGCAACTTGGCAGGAGATTTTTTCTCATTTTCACCAGTTCGTAGAAGGTTACACCGAAACCTGGTTTTGGTTGTATATGAAAGCCCATCCTTCTGCTGATTGGTTTACATTACGTATAGCCCTCGTTGATCAGTTTCGATCATTAGAAACAGAGGCAGAATTGTCTAAAAGGCTGTATGATAGGCGTCAGGGCATAACTGAAAAAATTTACGATTTTTTTATGGATCTTCAGAAATTAAACACTAGGCTTCACGTACCAAAACCTGACTTTGAACTCATAAGCCTAATAAAGCAAAATGTTCGCAGAAGAATGGGTGAATTACTCTTGACATATTAAACACATAATCTTCAGGAAATGGTCTACGTATGTAGAAAAATCGAAAAGTACCTCTACGAACAAGATACGCAGAAGAATAAATCGCAAACGGTTCATGCCCCTCATTTCCGCAGATATGTAAATGAAGTCGACCGCAGTAAAAACTCTTCATCGGCACCTGATGAAAATATAGATGCTCTGCAGTTGAAAAGAGATACCAGTTCTTATACCTGCTGGAACTGCAAGGCTGTTGGTCACAGCTACCTTGAATGTCCTGTTGCTCAAAGGTCATTGTTTTGTTTCCGATGTGGAAAAGAAGATACTACCTCCCCACAATGCCCGAATCCAAAATGTCCGGGAAACCTCCGAAAGAGCAATGTGACACCCGAAACATATTGCTCTCTCAACAAAAATCGGGATTCAAAACAATAAATGAAAGTAAAATCAAAAACGTAACCGAAATCCAAAATATCGCGAAAAATGAAAATTTGTTGCAGCCAAATAAAGATCAGGCTATACAAATATTAAAAAGAAACAACAAAATAAATTATAAAAACTTAGAGACTTCCAAGCATTCTGAAAAGGTAGAATTTGCCCCTAGAAAATCGTTACATGAACGCCTTATAGCATATCAAGCAGCTAGAGAGAGAATCTTAGGACCAAAGACTCGACCACTTTCCAAAAGTATCTTAAGAATTCGAGAAAAAGTAAAATCAAAAAAGTTGGGTCAAAAAGCTATAGAAGCAACCACTCTTTGCACAAACGAAGATCCTCGACCATATGCTGAGGTGACCATTTGCGGGGATAACATGTTGGGGCTGCTTGATAGTGGCGGCAGCATTAGCTGTTTGGGACAAAGCGGACAAGAGCTTCTTCAAAGATGGGGTATTTCATGCAAAACATTCTTTGCAAACGTAAAAACCGCGGATGGTAAAAATCAGGCCATCGAGGGAAAATTTGTTACTTCTATCACGTATAAGGGCCTAAGTAGGGATATTGAGATATATTTAGTTCCATCGTTAAAACAAACTTTATACTTAGGTATCAATTTTTGGATAGCTTTTAACTTAGCACCCCAGATAATACCTCAACAAATATCAAAAATTGCAGTAGACAGAGTAGACAAATCTTCTTCTCATAATTGTTTTGAACCGCACGAATTATCAGAAGATCAATCGAGGAGACTTAATGCAGCCATAAGCATGTTTCCGTCGTTTGCCGTTTATGGTTTGGGACGAACCACGCTAGAGGAACATATCATCGACACTGGGGATGCCAAGCCCATTAAGCAGCGGCATTATCCCGTATCCCCTACGATTCAGGATCTTATGTATGATGAACTGGATCGTATGATGAAAATGGGCATCATTCAGGAAAGCAATAGTGCGTGGAGCTCGCCAGTAGTTCTGGTACGCAAACCCGGTAGAAATCGGCTGTGTCTGGACTACAGAAAGGTGAACGCCGTGTCCAAAAACGATGCATATCCGCTTCATCCTGTGGAGGGTCTATTATCGCGTGTAGAAGATGCAGTCTTTATTTCGAGTGTGGATCTCAAGGACGCATTCTTGCAGATCCCACTTGAAAAATCGTCAAAGGAAAAAACCGCCTTTACGGTGCCTGGTAAACCCCTATTAGAGTTCGTGGTAATGCCTCCTGGTCTCAGCGGTGGTGTGCAACGCATGTGCCGTCTCATGGACAAGGTGGTGACATTTGAACTTAAAAAAAAATGTATATCTTATGTCGATGATCTTTTCGTAATTTCGCGCACTTTTGACGAACATGTTAAAATTTTAATGCAGATTGCTAGTAGGTTAAATGTAGCCGGTCTAACGATTAATGTAGACAAATCAAAGTTTTGCTACAAAGAACTATTTTTAAGATATGTTGTTAGTAACGGTTGTTTGAAGACAAATAAAGACAAAGTTGCGGCAGTTAGGGATTTCCCGGTTCCGACTTCACCACGTCAAGTTCGCAGATTTTTAGGTATGTCCGGGTGGTATAGGAGATTTGTCCACGATTATGCCACACTAGCTACCCCGATAACTGATACACTTAAAAAGGGGGTGAAATTCGAGTTTGGCGGAGAGGCTCTAAAAGCGTTTGAATTAATAAAAGATAAGCTAACAATGTCTCCAGTTCTTGTTTACCCGGATTTCAAAAGGCCTTTTATAATTCTTTGTGACGCTTCTGATTCAGGAATCGGATGTGTCTTGTGCCAAATGGATGAAAATGGTGTAGAACGTCCCATCTATTATTACTCCCATAAATTAAACGGTGCACAGAGGAATTATAGCGTGACAGAAAGAGAATGTTTAGCTGCCGTGATGGGCGTTGAAAAATTCCGGCCATATGTTGAAGGATACAAATTTAAAGTAATAACTGATCATGCCAGTTTGAAATGGCTGATGGGTCAGCAGAATCTCAGTGGTAGGTTGGCTCGATAGAGCCTTAAACTACAGGGATATGATTTTGAAATCGAGCATTGAAAAGGTTCATTGCATGTGGTGCCTGATGCCCTCTCTAGAGTACACTCGTCAGATGCAGTCAGCCTCGAATCCATTTTAACTGATTCTTCCGATGTACTGCATTTGGATCTTACAGACCCCGCTTTTCAAGCGGATGAATATCTTAAGATCATAGACAGCATCGAAAAACAAAAACATCAGCTACCTGACCTTCTTGTCTCGGACGGTTTCGTGTACAAGAAGGTCAATCATTGCACATGTAATCCATTGGAGGATGATTTAGTGTGGAAGTTATGGGTTCCATCGGTGCTAACCAATCAGCTGATTTCTCTGGCCCATCATCCAGCTAAAGCTTCGCATGGGGGGATAGCGAAAACTCTCTACCGCCTCAAACAAAAATTCTTTTGGCCAAATATGGCATCCCAAGTTAAGACAAAATAGGCAGTTGCGAAACTTGTAAGACTTCAAAACCATCGAATCAAATACTACGAGAACAAATGGGAAAACCTTTCGTTGTTGACTATCCTTATCAACACCTATATGTGGACTTTGTTGGACCGTATCCGCGTTCCAAGAAAGGAAACATCCACATTATTGTGGCACTAGACCAATTAACTAAATTTGTAAAAATTAAAGCGCTGCGAAAAGCAACTTCAGATATTGCTATTCAATTCTTACATGAAGAAATATTTTGTTTATTTGGCGTTCCTGAGTCCTTAATGACGGACAACGGAAAACAATTTACTAGCTCGACTTTTACAAACTTTTTAACATCCTTAGGTATACAACACGTCAAAACTGCATCTTATGTACCGCAAGCTAATGCAAGCCAAAGAGTAAACCGCTCTATTCTTACAGCCATAAGATCCTATTTAAAACAAGATCAGAGAGACTGGGATAACCATATTCCAGCGATAGGATGTGCGTTGCGTACCTCGGTACATTCGACCATTGGAGTGTCCCCGTATGAGGCATTGTTTGGGCAGAAGATGATTGAACATGGATCTGATTTTAAGCTCATGCGAAGGCTTGGAGGTATTAATAGCTCAGAAGTGAACATAATTCCGAAAAGTTCAAAAGTCAACATGCTGCATACACACATTAAGAATGCATTTGATAAAGCCCATATTCAATACGAACACAGATACAATACAAGAAGCAAAACAACTAATTTCAAAGTAGGCGATATTGTACTTAAAAGGAACTTTATTTTAAGTGATGCTTCCAAAAAAAGGAATGCAAAGTTGTGTCGTAAATTTTTGAAAGCTAAGGTTGTTAGAGTCGTATGTAACCATCTCTATGAATTAGAGAATGAAAAGGGTCAGTCTTTAGGTGATTTAAAAAAATAGTAACGTTGCTCAACAGTGGCTAATCAGTCTGAACATGAGACTCAGATTTCTCAGGTGTGGGTATATTGCTACAAATGATAGGTTACTACAGATTCGAATTAGCAGGTTTCTTTTCATTTTCATTCATGTGCTTTGCAGCTTACGAAATGAAAACGTTTTGTGAGAAACCTTGATATGGCTTAGTGGTTTTCCAAATCCCAACGATCGGTATGTAAGTATGGCTGCTACTGTACCCTCACCATGTATCCCACTTCCACTCTAGTTGTTTTCTGAATTTTAACTCATTCTCATCCTGCAAGAACAAGTTATTTTCCGCACTGAACTTCCTCCCCTGTATATTTATAAAATCGTTGATTAACTTCGAATATCAAGACTATCTCTTTAAATATATGTCTCTTTGGTTCATTTGCCTATCAAACCAGATGATAGTACGGTATACTTTAAAGAATCTATCATTTATAACATCGCTGGATGCCCTCGCTACAAATTTAATCACTACTCGACTCAAATAATAAAAACGTTAAATAGTTTGAGAAACTCTAGTTTTATGTACTTGAGTTTTTATTTTGAGCTTGAGAGTTAGAGCGAACTTAACAGCCATATAATAGAATGTTCGGTAATGTTATAACATTTTTATCAATAATAGGGTGCATACTCGTAGGCGTTTCGAAATATGGAATTGGTGGTGGGAATTCATATAGGTAGCTAATATTGAATGGGCTTTTGACAATACGTTTTCAAAAAAAATAAACACATGTTGGGTTTATCAAAAGCTGGAAATTTATTAAAAATAAAGGATGAAAGAAAAATAAAACGTATTAGGATGTTATGGAAATAAATTAAAAAAATAATAGATTATTGAAAAAAAAAGAAAAAAAAGAATAGTAATGATCGATACTCGAACCAGAAGGCTTTAAGATAAGATTCGGGCATGTTAATGAATCAAACCACGAGACGTGATAAGTGATAACCGACCAGATAACAATAAATCTGTATGTTTGAACGAAAACATGAAAACGAGAATTTTAATATTTTCAAGGACACTGATCGTCGGAGAGAGAACATCCTTAGGTATACAACACGTCAAAACTGCATCTTATGTACCGCAAGCAAATGCAAGCGACAGAGTAACCGCTCTATTCTTACAGCCATAAGATCCTATTTAAAACAAGATCAGAGAGACTGGGATAACCATATTCCAGCGATAGGATGTGCGTTGCGTATCTCGGTGCATTCGACCATTGGAGTGTCCCCGTATGAGGCATTGTTTGGGCAGAAGATGATTGAACATGGATCTGATTTTAAGCTCATGCGAAGGCTTGGAGGTATTAATAGCTCAGAAGTGAACATAATTCCGAAAAGTTCAAAAGTCAACATGCTGCATACACACATTAAGAAAGCACTTGATAAAGCCCATGTTCAATACGAACACAGATACAATACAAGAAGCAAAACAACTAATTTCAAAGTAGGCGATATTGTATTTAAAAGGAACTTTATTTTAAGTGATGCTTCCAAAAAAAGGAATGCAAAGTTGTGTCCTAAATTTTTGAAAGCTAAGGTTGTTAGAGTCGTAGGTAACCATCTTTATGAATTAGAGAATGAAAACGGTCAGTCTTTAGGTGTGTTTCACTCAAAAGATTTAGAAAAATAGTAACGTTGCGCAACAGTGGCTAATCAGTCTGAACATGAGACTCAGATTTCTCAGGTGTGGGTATATTGCTACAAATGATAGGTTACTACAGATTCGAATTAGCAGGTTTCTTTTCATTTCTCATCCTGCAAGAACAAGTTATTTTCCGCACTGAACTTCCTCCCCTGTATATGTATAAAATCATTGATTAACTTCGAATATCAAGACTTTCTCTATAAATATATGTCTCTTTGGTTCATTTGCCTATCAAACCAGATGATAGTACGGTATACTTTAAAGAACCTATCATTTATAACATCGCTGGATGCTCTCGCTACAAATTTAATCACTACTCGACTCAAATAATAAAAACGTTAAATAGTTTGAGAAACTCTAGTTTTATGTACTTGAGTTTTTATTTTGAGCTTGAGAGTTAGAGCGAACTTTAACAGCCATATAATAGAATGTTAGGTAATGTTATAAAATTTGTATCAATAATAAGGTGCATACTCGTAGGCGTTTCGAAATATGGAATTGGTGGTGGGAATTCATATAGGTAGCTAATATTGAATGGGCTTTTGGCAATACGTTTTCAAAACAATAAACACATGTTGGGTTTATCAAAAGCTGGAAATTTATTAAAAATAAAGGATGAAAGAAAAAAAAAACGTATTAGGATGTTATGGAAATAAATTAAAAAAATAATAGATTATTGAAAAAAAAGAAAAAAAAAGAATAGTAATGATCGGGACTCGAACCAGAAGGCTTTAAGATAAAATTCGGGCATGTTAATGAATCAAACCACGAGACGTGATAAGTGATAACCGACCAGATAACAATAAATCTGTATGTTTGAACGAAAACATGAAAACGAGAATTTTAATATTTTCAAGGACACTGATCGTCGGAGAGCTGTTTCGGAGTTGTTTACAAAAAATTGTAAAAACACACAATCACATAGAAGAATTATTGGCAAATTCGGTGGATTTTGACTAGAAAATTTGGAAATTGTCACATGTATTTTTAAAAAATTCGAATTTGAATTTTAAGGTAATTTTCAGATTTTTGTGGTCAAAATCCACAGAGGAAAACAATAAATCGTTGAATTTTCGTCCATGATTGTTCTCGGAGTGTATGGGTGACAGAATCTATGAGCTTGGGACCAAGGGTATAAATACCTGAGACGAAAGCAGAATCTTTCTTTTTGGTGTTTTTTTTTCAGAAGTCACACGACGTGTCGTATTTCAAACGGGTCCATTAAAAGAAAAAAAATAATATTAAAATTTGTTAAAGATTTTTTTTGTACAATTTTATTTTCCCATTCAAAACAAAAATTAAACTTCTAATAAATCAAATATACATACGTACCTAAATAGGTATATGTATCTACATAAAGGTGAGCAATTCGACAATCACCCAGCTGGTCACGATCTAATTTTTTAAAACGAACACAGATACAATACAAGAAGCAAAACAACTAATTTCAAAGTAGGCGATATTGTATTTAAAAAGAACTTTATTTTAAGTGATGCTTCCAAAAAAAGGAATGCAAAGTTGTGTCCTAAATTTTTGAAAGCTAAGGTTGTTAGAGTCGTAGGTAACCATCTCTATGAATTAGAGAATGAAAACGGTCAGTCTTTAGGTGTGTTTCACTCAAAAGATTTAGAAAAATAGTAACGTTGCGCAACAGTGGCTAATCAGTCTGAACATGAGACTCAGATTTCTCAGGTGTGGGTATATTGCTACAAATGATAGGTTACTACAGATTCGAATTAGCAGGTTTCTTTTCATTTCTCATCCTGCAAGAACAAGTTATTTTCCGCACTGAACTTCCTCCCCTGTATATGTATAAAATCATTGATTAACTTCGAATATCAAGACTTTCTCTATAAATATATGTCTCTTTGGTTCATTTGCCTATCAAACCAGATGATAGAACGGTATACTTTAAAGAACCTATCATTTATAACATCGCTGGATGCTCTCGCTACAAATTTAATCACTACTCGACTCAAATAATAAAAACGTTAAATAGTTTGAGAAACTCTAGTTTTATGTACTTGAGTTTTTATTTTGAGCTTGAGAGTTAGAGCGAACTTTAACAGCCATATAATAGAATGTTAGGTAATGTTATAAAATTTGTATCAATAATAAGGTGCATACTCGTAGGCGTTTCGAAATATGGAATTGGTGGTGGGAATTCATATAGGTAGGTAATATTGAATGGGGCTTTGGCAATACGTTTTCAAAACAATAAACACATGTTGGGTTTATCAAAAGCTGGAAATTTATTAAAAATAAAGGATGAAAGAAAAAAAAAACGTATTAGGATGTTATGGAAATAAATTAAAAAAATAATAGATTATTGAAAAAAAAAGAAAAAAAAAAGAATAGTAATGATCGGGACTCGAACCAGAAGGCTTTAAGATAAGATTCGGGCATGTTAATGAATCAAACCACGAGACGTGATAATTGATAACCGACCAGATAACAATAAATCTGTATGTTTGAACGAAAACATGAAAACGAGAATTTTAATATTTTCAAGGACACTGATCGTCGGAGAGCTGTTTCGGAGTTGTTTACAAAAAATTGTAAAAACACAATCACATAGAAGAATTATTGGCAAATTCGGTGGATTTTGACTAGAAAATTTGGAAATTGTCACATGTATTTTTGAAAAATTCGAATTTGAATTTTAAGGTAATTTTCAGATTTTTGTGGTCAAAATCCACAGAGAAAAACAATAAATCGTTGAATTTTCGTCCATGATTGTTCTCGGAGTGTATGGGTGACAGAATCTATGAGCTTGGGACCAAGGGTATAAATACCTGAGACGAAAGCAGAGTCTTTCTTTTTGGTGTTTTTTTTTCAGAAGTCACACGACGTGTCGTATTTCAACCGGGTCCATTAAAAGAAAAAAAATAATATTAAAATTGGTTAAAGATTTTTTTTGTACAATTTTATTTTCCCATTCAAAACAAAAATTAAACTTCTAATAAATCAAATATACATACGTACCTAAATAGGTATATGTATCTACATAAAGGTGAGCAATTCGACAATCACCCAGCTGGTCGCGATCTAATTTTGCCCCGTGATTTTTTTTTCCGTTCAGGTGCTCCAAGTGAGAATCCTAAAACTTCTTTACCCACCTGTAAAGCGAGTCCACAAGAACAATCTGAAATTCCCCACTCTGACACGTCTGAAGATATTGCCGCTGGCCTCATCAAGGTTTTAATTCACACACGTGAGAAATTGTGCCCCCGCGGCTCAACCACACCACAAGCAAAGAAAAAAAAACACCATCACTTGGCACCTTACCTACTTAGTGAACCGCTTGTTGTGCATCAACATAACAAACAAAATACCAACTATCAGTCAACTGCAAAAAAAAATAGAAGAACCCAGTCCACATATTATCCACATCATCTAACCCATATATACGAACACTCACATCATCATAAGAATCCGATAAAAAAACCTCGGGTACGGGACTCATTTTCCACCTACAAATCATCGAATCCACCTGATCACACCTCGGTTGCTGAATGGACACCACAAACTCAACAAACAACATAATTTAAAATAAAATTCACAATCAAATCTCCCTTAAACCATTCGAACAAAAAGCTAAGTACAATACATATAATTAAATTAAGAAAAAAGCAAAAAAAAAACTGTAAAATAATATAAGAATAGCTATTAATTCTTTAAAATCTTAAAAGATTTCATTATTTTTATAAATGAACACTATTCAAAATTTGAATTTAAATTCACTGTAAATTCAGTTCGTTCAAATTTTCTTTCTTTTTTTTTCTAAATCTAGTTTAGCTCGACAATACCCAATACACGAAAAAAAATAACAACAAAATAACAAACACTGCAAATCCTTCGATGTTGTGCACATCATCTGAAGGAATTGTTTATCTACGAACTAAAACAACAAACGGAATTAAGACACAAAAGTACATCGAAGGTACAGACAAATAAATAAAACAAATTAAAATTATTATTGACGGGGTAAGTCACTTTTTTTATAAATTTAACATTTGAACGAACGAATATAATTACATTACTTATTATTTAATATCTGCATACATACATATATTACATATTTAAACATAAACACATTCTTATTGAAAGTCTAATATTATTATCAATTTCAAACTATGAAATTGAAATATAAAAATAAAAAAAATAGTGGTTTAAATAGGGAAGAAATTAGATAGCACATAACATTGCTATTAGGTTTAAAAAAGTAAGAAAAAAAGTAATTGAGTTAAAGTTAATTAAAACAAAGATAAAATTACAACATAAATAGACAAAAGGAAGAGAAGGAGAGAGGCGGAATTTTAGAATTAATTCTCTATATCATATTATTAGTTAAATTTTGTTCATTTCTCTTTATCAACAGTTTTTCGTTTTGTTTTCCTGCATTTTGGATTTTATTAAATCATAACAATTCTTATTTTTCTTTGATTATTCTTTTGAAATTTGGATTTGACGGAAAAATTTTGATTAATTTTTTTAACTTAGTGCTTAGTATATATATTTTTTGTTAGTATATAATATTTTTCTTGCTTTTAAATAAAAATATTTGTTTTACTATTTCGAAAATTTAAGTTTCTTTTTAATTTGAAACTTTTCCCTGAGTCAAGCTTGCGAATGGTGACAAACAGGTATTTAAGATGCAACATTATTTTATCTTGGCTTCTGTTTAATCATTGCGATGTGTTTTGCGATTATGATTTTTTTTATAAACTAGTTTTAGTTAGATACCATGAATATGATTTAGGTTATTTCTTTTGGTCCATGTGGCTCTGACAGAAACGATGAATACGAAGGCGATACGATGAAGACATAGGTACACTATTTGTCTTCATACTCTTTTGGGGGTTACCAAAAATAGTTGAGGTCTTGGTAACCAGGTTGGTCGCATGGTCTTACTCATAGAGTGAGATCGTGTGACAATAGGGTGGGATATTCCTCAGAGAGCAATACCAGCAAAGCTCTACCCATTTCACAGGGACAACGAATTCTTCTGTTTGGGACAATCAGCTTCGCGAATTTTTTTTGTACGAATTTCATACGGCATGAATTTACGTAACGGCCGTCCAGACTTCCAACTTCAAGAATCCCCCCCATCTGACGAGCTAACCATCGGCCATGCTAGCATGCCGCGCATTTGGGACCTGGACACCCATCCGCTTCTGCTGCCAGGAGTTTCAGAGTTCCTGTAAGCTTTGGATCCTACTGGTAGTGTTAAGAGTGGGTGGTTATATGGGAGAAATTTTAAGATCAGCCCTTCTCTAAAACACCTAGAGCGTACGTTACAGGTGGCGCCCAACGTGGAGCCGATTTGTCCTTTTTTAACAATTTAAAATTGTACAAGTATCCTATTTTATGTTTTTGGCAGTTGCGTGAGTGAACAGGAGATTGTTAAGAGTTTACATTTGGTATAATTTGTCCATTTCTTCCTTTTCAAATTTAGTTTTTTTTTCTGTCGACGATAGGAATTACGAGAACGTGACCAGTAATTGGGTGATACCCTCAATTAGGCTGCTGCAAGTTTACTTAATATCCTTTTGATTTTTTTCTATGAATATAGATCTTCAATATTTCGTTTAGATTTCTTCTCAGATTGAGTAAGGAAAAGATGTCCAGTAAATGAATGAGATCTTCATTTAGTCTGATGCTTCGGACCTTTCTCTTTCTAAAGACATATTTTTTACATTATATTATTTTTTCTCATTTTCCCCAGAAGGTTTACTTAGAAAAACTTTATCTCATATTAACTTTCGACCGATAGCGTGGTTGATGGTCTGTCTATTTCGCTGCGAAAGTGAAACGAGTTTAAATTTTTGTTAAATCCTAAATGCCTTTAGTTCTATATTTAACCATGTAAGCACTGACAATTTCTAACGCATTCACGTCTACCTTTTGGTAAAATTTTTGGTAAAGAAGATGTCGTTTTCTTGTGGGAGTGAGTATGACAGTCGTCTTTGTTTATCGTTTATCTTGGCTGTATTCGTAGATGCAGAGTCGCATCCACCTACTATGATTATTGAACACATTTTTGTTTTTTTTTTGTTAATATTTTTTCTGAGTTAAGATATTCACGAGCTGAATAGATTTCCTTATTTTTTTTTCCTTTCGTTTACATATTATATTTTTTTCTATTAGTTTTTCTCGTATTTCATTTCTTTTGATATATGCTTTTAGTTCGATCTTTTTTACATTTGATTGACGGTTTTTGTTTGAATTTCCAATTTTTTTTTCGAAAGATCTGCATTAATTTTTTTTAGGTTTAGATAGCAGTTAATTTGTGAAGTTTTGAATTTTTCCTTCACTATAACACAATACTAATAGATTATAAACCTTAATCTTAAATACCTTTTCTTCTTTCGCTTGCTTCAAAGCGTTTTCTTCCTGTTGGTAATACACTTAGTTTTCAGTTTTTGGGATTTATATTTTTTTTGATTATTTTGATTTTTTTAATTATTTTTTTTGAGCTTCGCTTTTTGTTTTTCGGAAATTGTGTGTTGAGCATTTTGTACTCGGAATTTACTTTTGATATTTTTCTTTCTGACCGCTACGATGTCAAGGCGTGGTCTACCTCCCAGGAAAGGTTCCTATTATAGTAGGAATCGAAATGCAAATGATGCTTCAAATGTAGAGGTTGCTTCAAATGTGTCGAGTGCATCGGGTGGTGCAACGGGATCCAATGCTGGAGCTGCCGCAAATAAATTGGTCACAGAAAACGGTGTCCGAAATTCAACTGGCGCTATTCCAAAAGCAGGGAAGCAACCATGGCGAGAACAAACAACAACTACACGAAGCCAAGAACAAAGTCTAGATATTGATGAAGTAGAGTTTTCCAAATACATAGTGACCGCTACCGTTGGTTTAGGTAGGGCAGAAGACATGAAAGTTATGCAAAAAGAAATGGAAAGGAGTACAACTGCATTGAGACAGGACCTTATAACTGCTATTCGGCAAGAGCTATTCGCTTCAAGACCTGTTACTGCTACTGAGTCTCCAAACGAATTTGAGCTGCGTTAGCGTAACGAACCTCAACCTAAATCGGTCTCAGTTTCCTCCTCTATTCAACAACAACCTCAACAACGCCATTTTCCCTCTACTATAGGTTCAAACCAACGAACGCCTAATTTCGCTAACACCACATCAGAGGACTTCATATCACGGTTGCAGAACTTAGGACTTAGTGATCCATCTATAATAGCTTCCGGAGCAAGTCGTACTTCTCAAGTAAATGCTCCTTCTCCTAATATGCCCAGTGGTACAGTTAAAAAAATACATAGTTGCCATAAGTGGGGGCTCAAATTTGATAGCTCAAATATGACCATCGATGAGTTCTTGTTCAGGTTAGATCGACTTAAGAACTGCTATGGTGCAACTTCGCAGGAGATTTTTTCTCATTTTCACCAGTTCGTAGAAGGTTACGCCGAAACCTGGTTTTGGTTGTATATGAAAGCCCATCCTTCTGCTGATTGGTTTACATTACGTATAGCCCTCGTTGATCAGTTTCGATCTTTAGAAACAGAGGCAGAATTGTCTAAAAGGCTGTATGATAGGCGTCAGGGCATAACTGAAAAATTTTACGATTTTTTTATGGATCTCCAGAAATTAAACACTAGGCTTCACGTACCAAAACCTGACTTTGAACTCATAAACCTAATAAAGCAAAATGTTCGCAGAAGAATGGGTGAATTACTCTTGACATATTAAACACATAATCTTCAGGAAATGGTCTACGTATGTAGAAAAATCGAAAAGTACCTCTACGAACAAGATACGCAGAAGAATAAATTGCAAACGGTTCATGCCCCTCATTTCCGCAGATATGTAAATGAAGTCGACCGCAGTAAAAACTCTTCATCGGCACCTGATGAAAATATAGATGCTCTGCAGTTGAAAAGAGATACCAGTTCTTATACCTGCTGGAACTGCAAGGCTGTTGGTCACAGCTACCTTGAATGTCCTGTTGCTCAAAGGTCATTGTTTTGTTTCCGATGTGGAAAAGAAGATACTACCTCCCCACAATGCCCGAATCCAAAATGTCCAGGAAACCTCCGAAAGAGCAATGTGACACCCGAAACATATTGCTCTCTCAACAAAAATCGGGATTCAAAACAATAAATGAAAGTAAAATCAAAAACGTAACCGAAATCCAAAATATCGCGAAAAATGAAAATTTGTTGCAGCCAAATAAAGATCAGGCTATACAAATATTAAAAAGAAACAACAAAATAAATTATAAAAACTTAGAGACTTCCAAGCATTCTGAAAAGGTAGAATTTGCCCCTAGAAAATCGTTACATGAACGCCTTATAGCATATCAAGCAGCTAGAGAGAGAATCTTAGGACCAAAGACTCGACCACTTTCCAAAAGTATCTTAAGAATTCGAGAAAAAGTAAAATCAAAAAAGTTGGGTCAAAAAGCTATAGAAGCAACCACTCTTTGCACAAACGAAGATCCTCGACCATATGCTGAGGTGACCATTTGCGGAGATAACATGTTGGGGCTGCTTGATAGTGGCGGCAGCATTAGCTGTTTGGGACAAAGCGGACAAGAGCTTCTTCAAAGATGGGGTATTTCATGCAAAACATTCTTTGCAAACGTAAAAACCGCGGATGGTAAAAATCAGGCCATCGAGGGAAAATTTGTTACTTCTATCACGTATAAGGGCCTAAGTAGGGATATTGAGATATATTTAGTTCTATCGTTAAAACAAACTTTATACCACTTGAAAAATCGTCAAAGGAAAAAACCGCCTTTACGGTGCCTGGTAAACCCCTATTAGAGTTCGTAGTAATGCCTCCTGGTCTCAGCGGTGGTGTGCAACGTATGTGCCGTCTCATGGACAAGGTGGTGACATTTGATCTTTAAAAAAATGTATATCTTATGTCGATGATCTTTTCGTAATTTCGCGCACTTTTGACGAACATGTTAAAATTTTAATGCAGCTTGCTAGTAGGTTAAATGTAGCCGGTCTAACGATTAATGTAGACAAATCAAAGTTTTGCTACAAGGAACTCAAATTTTTAGGATATGTTGTTAGTAACGGTTGTTTGAAGACAAATAAAGACAAAGTTGCGGCAGTTAGGGATTTCCCGGTTCCGTCTTCACCACGTCAAGTTCGCCGATTTTTAGGTATGTCAGGGTGGTATAGGAGATTTGTCCACGATTATGCCATACTAGCTACCCCGATAACTGATACACTTAAAAAGGGGGTGAAATTCGAGTTTGGTGTAGAGGCTCTAAAAGCGTTTGAATTAATAAAAGATAAGCTGACAATGTCTCCAGTTCTTGTTTACCCGGATTTCAAAAGGCCTTTTATAATTCTTTGTGACGCTTCTGATTCAGGAATCGGATGTGTCTTGTGCCAAATGGATGAAAATGGTGTAGAACGTCCCATCTATTATTACTCCCATAAATTAAACGATGCACAGAGGAATTATAGCGTGACAGAAAGAGAATGTTTAGCTGCCGTGATGGGCGTTGAAAAATTCCGGCCATATGTTGAAGGATACAAATTTAAAGCAATAACTGATCATGCCAGTTTGAAATGGCTGATGGGTCAGCAGAATCTCAGTGGTAGGTTGGCTCGATGGAGCCTTAAACTACAGGGATATGATTTTGAAATCGAGTATCGAAAAGGTTCATTGCATGTGGTGCCTGATGCCATCTCTAGAGTACACTCGTCAGATGCAGTCAGCCTCGAATCCATTTTAACTGATTCTTCCGATGTACTGCATTTGGATCTTACAGACCCCGCTTTTCAAGCGGATGAATATCTTAAGATCATAGACAGCATCGAAAAACAAAAACATCAGCTACCTGACCTTCTTGTCTCGGACGGTTTCGTGTACAAGAAGGTCAATCATTGCACAGGTAATCCATTGGAGGATGATTTAGTGTGGAAGTTATGGGTTCCTCCGGTGCTAACCAATCAGCTGATTTCTCTGGCCCATCATCCAGCTAAAGCTTCGCATGGGGGGATAGCGAAAACTCTCTACCGCCTCAAACAAAAATTCTTTTGGCCAAATATGGCATCCCAAGTTAAGACAAAATAGGCAGTTGCGAAACTTGTAAGACTTCAAAACCATCGAATCAAATACTACGAGAACAAATGGGAAAACCTTTCGTTGTTGACTATCCTTTTCAACACCTATATGTGGACTTTGTTGGACCGTATCCGCGTTCCAAGAAAGGAAACATCCACATTATTGTGGCACTAGACCAATTAACTAAATTTGTAAAAATTAAAGCGCTGCCAAAAGCAACTTCAGATATTGCTATTCAATTCTTACATGAAGAAATATTTTGTTTATTTGGCGTTCCTGAGTCCTTAATGACGGACAACGGAAAACAATTTACTAGCTCGACTTTTACAAACTTTTTAACATCCTTAGGTATACAACACGTCAAAACTGCATCTTATGTACCGCAAGCTAATGCAAGCGAAAGAGTAAACCGCTCTATTCTTACAGCCATAAGATCCTATTTAAAACAAGATCAGAGAGACTTGGATAACCATATTCCAGCGATAGGATGTGCGTTGCGTACCTCGGTGCATTCGACCATTGGAGTGTCCCCGTATGAGGCATTGTTTGGGCAGAAGATGATTGAACATGGATCTGATTTTAAGCTCATGCGAAGGCTTGGAGGTATTAATAGCTCAGAAGTGAACATAATTCCGAAAAGTTCAAAAGTCAACATGCTGCATACACACATTAAGAATGCACTTGATAAAGCCCATATTCAATACGAACACAGATACAATACAAGAAGCAAAACAACTAATTTCAAAGTAGGCGATATTGTACTTAAAAGGAACTTTATTTTAAGTGATGCTTCCAAAAAAAGGAATGCAAAGTTGTGTCGTAAATTTTTGAAAGCTAAGGTTGTTAGAGTCGTATGTAACCATCTCTATGAATTAGAGAATGAAAAGGGTCAGTCTTTAGGTGATTTATAAAAATAGTAACGTTGCTCAACAGTGGCTAATCAGTCTGAACATGAGACTCAGATTTCTCAGGTGTGGGTATATTGCTACAAATGATAGGTTACTACAGATTCGAATTAGCAGGTTTCTTTCCATTTTCATTCATGTGCTTTGCAGCTTACGAAATGAAAACGTTTTGTGAGAAACCTTGATATGGCTTAGTGGTTTTCCAAATCCCAACGATCGGTATGTAAGTATGGCTGCTACTGTACCCTCACCATGTATCCCACTTCCACTCTAGTTGTTTTCTGAATTTTAACTCATTCTCATCCTGCAAGAACAAGTTATTTTCCGCACTGAACTTCCTCCCCTGTATATTTATAAAATCATTGATTAACTTCGAATATCAAGACTTTCTCTTTAAATATATGTCTCTTTGGTTCATTTGCCTATCAAACCAGATGATAGTACGGTATACTTTAAAGAATCTATCATTTATAACATCGCTGGATGCTCTCGCTACAAATTTAATCACTACTCGACTCAAATATTAAAAACGTTAAATAGTTTGAGAAACTCTAGTTTTATGTACTTGAGTTTTTTTTTGAGCTTGAGAGTTAGAGCGAACTTAACAGCCATATAATAGAATGTTAGGTAATGTTATAACATTTTTATCAATAATAGGGTGCATACTCGTAGGCGTTTCGAAATATGGAATTGGTGGTGGGAATTCATATAGGTAGCTAATATTGAATGGGCTTTTGACAATACGTTTTCAAAAAAAATAAACACATGTTGGGTTTATCAATAGCTGGAAATTTATTAAAAATAAAGGATGAAAGAAAAATAAAACGTATTAGGATGTTATGGAAATAAATTAAAAAAATAATAGATTATTGAAAAAAAAAGAAAAAAAAGAATAGTAATGATCGATACTCGAACCAGAAGGCTTTAAGATAAGATTCGGACATGTTAATGAATCAAACCACGAGACGTGATAAGTGATAACCGACCAGATAACAATAAATCTGCATGTTTGAACGAAAACATGAAAACGAGAATTTTAATATTTTCAAGGACACTGATCGTCGGAGAGAGAACATCCTTAGGTATACAACACGTCAAAACTGCATCTTATGTATCGCAAGCAAATGCAAGCGACAGAGTAAACCGCTCTATTCTTACAGCCATAAGATCCTATTTAAAACAAGATCAGAGAGACTGGGATAACCATATTCCAGCGATAGGATGTGCGTTGCGTATCTCGGTGCATTCGACCATTGGAGTGTCCCCGTATGAGGCATTGTTTGGGCAGAAGATGATTGAACATGGATCTGATTTTAAGCTCATGCGAAGGCTTGGAGGTATTAATAGCTCAGAAGTGAACACAATTCCGAAAAGTTCAAAAGTCAACATGCTGCATACACACATTAAGAAAGCACTTGATAAAGCCCATGTTCAATACGAACACAGATACAATACAAGAAGCAAAACAACTAATTTCAAAGTAGGCGATATTGTATTTAAAAGGAACTTTATTTTAAGTGATGCTTCCAAAAAAAGGAATGCAAAGTTGTGTCCTAAATTTTTGAAAGCTAAGGTTGTTAGAGTCGTAGGTAACCATCTCTATGAATTAGAGAATGAAAACGGTCAGTCTTTAGGTGTGTTTCACTCAAAAGATTTAGAAAAATAGTAACGTTGCGCAACAGTGGCTAATCAGTCTGAACATGAGACTCAGATTTCTCAGGTGTGGGTATATTGCTACAAATGATAGGTTACTACAGATTCGAATTAGTAGGTTTCTTTTCATTTCTCATCCTGCAAGAACAAGTTATTTTCCGCACTGAACTTCCTCCCCTGTATATGTATAAAATCATTGATTAACTTCGAATATCAAGACTTTCTCTTTAAATATATGTCCCTTTGGTGCATTTGCCTATCAAACCAGATGATAGTACGGTATACTTTAAAGAATCTATCATTTATAACATCGCTGGATGCTCTCGCTACAAATTTAATCACTACTCGACTCAAATAATAAAAACGTTAAATAGTTTGAGAAACTCTAGTTTTATGTACTTGAGTTTTTATTTTGAGCTTGAGAGTTAGAGCGAACTTTAACAGCCATATAATAGAATGTTAGGTAATGTTATAAAATTTGTATCAATAATAAGGTGCATACTCGTAGGCGTTTCGAAATATGGAATTGGTGGTGGGAATTCATATAGGTAGCTAATATTGAATGGGCTTTTGGCAATACGTTTTCAAAAAAAATAAACACATGTTGGGTTTATCAAAAGCTGGAAATTTATTAAAATAAAGGATGAAAGAAAAATAAAACGTATTAGGATGTTATGGAAATAAATTTAAAAAATAATAGATTATTGAAAAAAAAAGAAAAAAAAAAGAATAGTAATGATCGATACTCGAACCAGAAGGCTTTAAGATAAGATTCGGCCATGTTAATGAATCAAACCACGAGACGTGATAAGTGATAACCGACCTGATAACAATAAATCTGTATGTTTGAACGAAAACATGGAAACGAGAATTTTAATATTTTCAAGGACACTGATCGTCGGAGAGAGAACATCCTTAGGTATAGAACACGTCAGAACTGCATCTTATGTACCGCAAGCTAATGCAAGCGAAAAAGTAAACCACTCTATTCTTACAGCCATAAGATCCTATTTAAAACAAGATCAGAGAGACTGGGATAACCATATTCCAGCGATAGGATGTGCGTTGCGTACCTCGGTGCATTCGACCATTGGAGTGTCCCCGTATGAGGCATTGTTTGGGCAGAAGATGATTGAACATGGATCTGATTTTAAGCTCATGCGAAGGCTTGGAGGTATTAATAGCTCAGAAGTGAACATAATTCCGAAAAGTTCAAAAGTCAACATGCTGCATGCACACATTAAGAATGCACTTGATAAAGCCCATGTTCAATACGAACACAGATACAATGCAAGAAGCAAAGCAACTAATTTCAAAGTAGGCGATATTGTATTTAAAAGGAACTTTATTTTAAGTGATGCTTCCAAAAAAAGGAATGCAAAGTTGTGTCCTAAATTTTTGAGAGCTATGGTTGTTAGAGTCGTAGGTAACCATCTCTATGAATTAGAGAATGAAATGGGTAAGTCTTTAGGTGTGTTTCACTCAAAAGATTTATAAAAATAGTAATGTTGCGCAACAGTGGCTAATCAGTCTGAACATGAGACTCAGATTTCTCAGGTGTGGGTATATTGCTACAAATGATAGGTTACTACAGATTCGAATTAGCAGGTTTCTTTTCATTTTCATTCATGTGCTTTGCAGCTTACGAAATGAAAACGTTTTGTGAGAAACCTTGATATGGCTTGGTGGTTTTCCAAATCCCAACGATCGGTATGTAAGTATGGCTGCTACTGTACCCTCACCATATATCCCACTTCCACTCCAGTTGTTTTCTGAATTTTAACTCATTCTCATCCTGCAAGAACAAGTTATTTTCCGCACTGAACTTCCTCCCCTGTATATGTATAAAATCATTGATTAACTTCGAATATCAAGACTTTCTCTATAAATATATGTCTCTTTGGTTCATTTGCCTATCAAACCAGATGATAGTACGGTATACTTTAAAGAACCTATCATTTATAACATCGCTGGATGCTCTCGCTACAAATTTAATCACTACTCGACTCAAATAATAAAAACGTTAAATAGTTTGAGAAACTCTAGTTTTATGTACTTGAGTTTTTAATTTGAGCTTGAGAGTTAGAGCGAACTTTAACAGCCATATAATAGAATGTTAGGTAATGTTATAAAATTTGTATCAATAATAAGGTGCATACTCGTAGGCGTTTCGAAATATGGAATTGGTGGTGGGAATTCATATAGGAAGCTAATATTGAATGGGCTTTTGGCAATACGTTTTCAAAACAATAAACACATGTTGGGTTTATCAAAAGCTGGAAATTTATTAAAAATAAAGGATGAAAGAAAAAAAAACGTATTAGGATGTTATGGAAATAAATTAAAAAAATAATAGATTATTGAAAAAAAAAAAGAAAAAAAAAGAATAGTAATGATCGGGACTCGAACCAGAAGGCTTTAAGATAAGATTCGGGCATGTTAATGAATCAAACCACGAGACGTGATAAGTGATAACCGACCAGATAACAATAAATCTGTATGTTTGAACGAAAACATGAAAACGAGAATTTTAATATTTTCAAGGACACTGATCGTCGGAGAGCTGTTTCGGAGTTGTTTACAAAAAATTGTAAAAACACACAATCACATAGAAGAATTATTGGCAAATTCTGTGGATTTTGACTAGAAAATTTGGAAATTGTCACAGGTATTTTTGAAAAATTCGAATTTGAATTTTAAGGTAATTTTCAGATTTTTGTGGTCAAAATCCACAGAGAAAAACAATAAATCGGAAGTTGAATTTTCGTCCATGATTGTTCTCGGAGTGTATGGGTGACAGAATCTATGAGCTTGGGACCAAGGGTATAAATACCTGAGACGAAAGCAGAATCTTTCTTTTTGGTGTTTTTTTTCAGAAGTCACACGACGTGTCGTATTTCAACCGGATCCATTAAAAGAAAAAAAATAATATTAAAATTGGTTAAAGATTTTTTTTGTACAATTTTATTTTCCCATTCAAAACAAAAATTAAACTTCTAATAAATCAAATATACATACGTACCTAAGTAGGTATATGTATCTACATAAAGGTGAGCAATTCGACAATCACTCAGCTGGTCGCGATCTAATTTTGGCCCGTGATTTTTTTTCCGTTCAGGTGCTCCAAGTGAGAATCCTAAAACTTCTTTACACACCTGTAAAGCGAGTCCACAAGAACAATCTGAAATTCCCCACTCTGACACGTCTGAAGATATTGCCGCTGGCCTCATCAAGGTTTTAATTCACACAAGTGAGAAATTGTGCCCCCGCGGCTCAACCACACTACAAGCAAAGAAAAAAAAAACACCATCACTTGGCACCTTACCTACTTAGTGCACCGCTTGTTGTGCATCAACATAACAAACAAAATACCAACTATCAGTAAACTGCAAAAAAAATAGAAGAACCCAGTCCACATATTATCCACATCATCTAACCCATATATACGAACACTCACATCATCATAAGAATCCGATAAAAAAACCTCGGGTACGGGACTCATATTCCACCTACAAATCATCGAATCCACCTGATCACACCTCGGTTGCTGAATGGACACCACAAACTCAACAAACAACATAATTTAAAATAAAATTCACAATCAAATCTCCCTTAAACCATTCGAACAAAAAGCTAAGTACAATACATATAATTAAATTAAGAAAAAGCAAAAAAAAAAACAGTAAAATAATATAAGAATAGCTATTAATTCTTTAAAATCTTAAAAGATTTCATTATTTTTATAAATGAACACTATTCAAAATTTGAATTTAAATTCACTGTAAATTCAGTTCGTTCAAATTTTCTTTCTTTTTTTTTCTAAATCTAGTTTAGCTCGACAATACCCAATACACGAAAAAAAAATAACAACAAAATAACAAACACTGCAAATCCTGCGATGCTGTGCACATCATCTGAAGGAATTGTTTATCTACGAACTAAAACAACAAACGGAATTAAAACACAAAAGTACATCGAAGGTACAGACAAATAAATAAAACAAATTAAAATTATTATTGACGGGGTAAGTCACTTTTTTTATAAATTTAACATTTGAACGAACGAATATAATTACATTACTTATTATTTAATATCTGCATACATACATATATTACATATTTAAACATAAACACATTCTTATTGAAAGTCTAATATTATTATCAATTTCAAATTATGAAATTGAAATATAAAAATAAAAAAAATAGTGGTTTAAATAGGGAAGAAATTAGATAGCACATAACATTGCTATTAGGTTTAAAAAAGTAAGAAAAAAAGTAATTGAGTTAAAGTTAATTAAAACAAATATAAAATTACAACATAAATAGACAAAAGGAAGAGAAGGAGAGAGGCGGAATTTTAGAATTAATTCTCTATATCATATTATTAGTTAAATTTTGTTCATTTCTCTTTATCAACAGTTTTTCGTTTTGTTTTCCTGCATTTTGGATTTTATTAAATCATAACAATTCTTATTTTTCTTTGATTATTCTTTTGAAATTTGGATTTGACGGAAAAATTTTGATTAATTTTTTTAACTTAGTGCTTAGTATATATATTTTTTGTTAGTATATAATATTTTTCTTGCTTTTAAATAAAAATATTTGTTTTACTATTTCGAAAATTTAAGTTTCTTTTTAATTTGAAACTTTTCCCTGAGTCAAGCTTGCGAATGGTGACAAACAGGTATTTAAGATGCAACATTATTTTATCTTGGCTTCTGTTTAATCATTGCGATGTGTTTTGCGATTATGATTTTTTTTATAAACTAGTTTTAGTTAGATACCATGAATATGATTTAGGTTATTTCTTTTGGTCCATGTGGCTCTGACAGAAACGATGAATACGAAGGCGATACGATGAAGACATAGGTACACTATTTGTCTTCATACTCTTTTGGGGGTTACCAAAAATAGTTGAGGTCTTGGTAACCAGGTTGGTCGCATGGTCTTACTCATAGAGTGAGATCGTGTGACAATAGGGTGGGATATTCCTCAGAGAGCAATACCAGCAAAGCTCTACCCATTTCACAGGGACAACGAATTCTTCTGTTTGGGACAATCAGCTTCGCGAATTTTTTTTGTACGAATTTCATACGGCATGAATTTACGTAACGGCCGTCCAGACTTCCAACTTCAAGAATCCCCCCCATCTGACGAGCTAACCATCGGCCATGCTAGCATGCCGCGCATTTGGGACCTGGACACCCATCCGCTTCTGCTGCCAGGAGTTTCAGAGTTCCTGTAAGCTTTGGATCCTACTGGTAGTGTTAAGAGTGGGTGGTTATATGGGAGAAATTTTAAGATCAGCCCTTCTCTAAAACACCTAGAGCGTACGTTACAGGTGGCGCCCAACGTGGAGCCGATTTGTCCTTTTTTAACAATTTAAAATTGTACAAGTATCCTATTTTATGTTTTTGGCAGTTGCGTGAGTGAACAGGAGATTGTTAAGAGTTTACATTTGGTATAATTTGTCCATTTCTTCCTTTTCAAATTTAGTTTTTTTTTCTGTCGACGATAGGAATTACGAGAACGTGACCAGTAATTGGGTGATACCCTCAATTAGGCTGCTGCAAGTTTACTTAATATCCTTTTGATTTTTTTCTATGAATATAGATCTTCAATATTTCGTTTAGATTTCTTCTCAGATTGAGTAAGGAAAAGATGTCCAGTAAATGAATGAGATCTTCATTTAGTCTGATGCTTCGGACCTTTCTCTTTCTAAAGACATATTTTTTACATTATATTATTTTTTCTCATTTTCCCCAGAAGGTTTACTTAGAAAAACTTTATCTCATATTAACTTTCGACCGATAGCGTGGTTGATGGTCTGTCTATTTCGCTGCGAAAGTGAAACGAGTTTAAATTTTTGTTAAATCCTAAATGCCTTTAGTTCTATATTTAACCATGTAAGCACTGACAATTTCTAACGCATTCACGTCTACCTTTTGGTAAAATTTTTGGTAAAGAAGATGTCGTTTCCTTGTGGGAGTGAGTATGACAGTCGTCTTTGTTTATCGTTTATCTTGGGTGTATTCGTAGATGCAGAGTCGCATCCACCTACTATGATTATTGAACACATTTTTGTTTTTTTTTTTGTTAATATTTTTTCTGAGTTAAGATATTCACGAGCTGAATAGATTTCCTTATTTTTTTTTCCTTTCGTTTACATATTATATTTTTTTCTATTAGTTTTTCTCGTATTTCATTTCTTTTGATATATGCTTTTAGTTCGATCTTTTTTACATTTGATTGACGGTTTTTGTTTGAATTTCCAATTTTTTTTTCGAAAGATCTGCATTAATTTTTTTTAGGTTTAGATAGCAGTTAATTTGTGAAGTTTTGAATTTTTCCTTCACTATAACACAATACTAATAGATTATAAACCTAAATCTAAAATACCTTTTCTTCTTTCGCTTGCTTCAAAGCGTTTTCTTCCTGTTGGTAATACACTTAGTTTTCAGTTTTTGGGATTTATATTTTTTTTGATTATTTTGATTTCTTTTATTATTTTTTTTTGAGCTTCGCTTTTTGTTTTTCGGAAATTGTGTGTTGAGCATTTTGTACTCGGAATTTACTTTTGATATTTTTAATTCTGACCGCTACGATCTCAAGGCGTGGTCTACCTCCCAGGAAAGGTTCCTATTATAGTAGGAATCGAAATGCAAATGATGCTTCAAATGTAGACGTTGCTTCAAATGTGTCGAGTGCATCGGGTGGTGCAACGGGATCCAATGCTGGAGCTGCCGCAAATAAATTGGTCACAGAAAACGGTGTCCGAAATTCAACTGGCGCTATTCCAAAAGCAGGGAAGCAACCATGGCGAGAACAAACAACAACTACACGAAGCCAAGAACAAAGTCCAGATATTGATGAAGTAGAGTTTTCCAAATACATAGTGACCGCTACCGTTGGTTTAGGTAGGGCAGAAGACATGAAAGTTATGCAAAAAGAAATGGAAAGGAGTACAACTGCATTGAGACAGGACCTTATAACTGCTATTCGGCAAGAGCTATTCGCTTCAAGACCTGTTACTGCTACTGAGTCTCCAAACGAATTTGAGCTGCGTTAGCGTAACGAACCTCAACCTAAATCGGTCTCAGTTTCCTCCTCTATTCAACAACAACCTCAACAACGCCATTTTCCCTCTACTATAGGTTCAAACCAACGAACGCCTAATTTCGCTAACACCACATCAGAGGACTTCATATCACGGTTGCAGAACTTAGGACTTAGTGATCCATCTATAATAGCTTCCGGAGCAAGTCGTACTTCTCAAGTAAATGCTCCTTCTCCTAATATGCCCAGTGGTACAGTTAAAAAAATACATAGTTGCCATAAGTGGGGGCTCAAATTTGATAGCTCAAATATGACCATCGATGAGTTCTTGTTCAGGTTAGATCGACTTAAGAACTGCTATGGTGCAACTTCGCAGGAGATTTTTTCTCATTTTCACCAGTTCGTAGAAGGTTACGCCGAAACCTGGTTTTGGTTGTATATGAAAGCCCATCCTTCTGCTGATTGGTTTACATTACGTATAGCCCTCGTTGATCAGTTTCGATCTTTAGAAACAGAGGCAGAATTGTCTAAAAGGCTGTATGATAGGCGTCAGGGCATAACTGAAAAATTTTACGATTTTTTTATGGATCTTCAGAAATTAAACACTAGGCTTCACGTACCAAAACCTGACTTTGAACTCATAAGCCTAATAAAGCAAAATGTTCGCAGAAGAATGGGTATATTACTCTTGACATATTAAACACATAATCTTCAGGAAATGGTCTACGTATGTAGAAAAATCGAAAAGTACCTCTACGAACAAGATACGCAGAAGAATAAATCGCAAACGGTTCATGCCCCTCATTTCCGCAGATATGTAAATGAAGTCGACCGCAGTAAAAACTCTTCATCGGCACCTGATGAAAATATAGATGCTCTGCGGTTGAAAAGAGATACCAGTTCTTATACCTGCTGGAACTGCAAGGCTGTTGGTCACAGCTACCTTGAATGTCCTGTTGCTCAAAGGTCATTGTTTTGTTTCCGATGTGGAAAAGAAGATACTACCTCCCCACAATGCCCGAATCCAAAATGTCCGGGAAACCTCCGAAAGAGCAATGTGACACCCGAAACATATTGCTCTCTCAACAAAAATCGGGATTCAAAACAATAAATGAAAGTAAAATCAAAAACGTAACCGAAATCCAAAATATCGCGAAAAATGAAAATTTGTTGCAGCCAAATAAAGATCAGGCTATACAAATATTAAAAAGAAACAACAAAATAAATTATAAAAACTTAGAGACTTCCAAGCATTCTGAAAAGGTAGAATTTGCCCCTAGAAAATCGTTACATGAACGCCTTATAGCATATCAAGCAGCTAGAGAGAGAATTTTAGGACCAAAGACTCGACCACTTTCCAAAAGTATCTTAAGAATTCGAGAAAAAGTAAAATCAAAAAAGTTGGGTCAAAAAGCTATAGAAGCAACCACTCTTTGCACAAACGAAAATCCTCGACCATATGCTGAGGTGACCATTTGCGGAGATAACATGTTGGGGCTGCTTGATAGTGGCGGCAGCATTAGCTGTTTGGGACAAAGCGGACAAGAGCTTCTTCAAAGATGGGGTATTTCATGCAAAACATTCTTTGCAAACGTAAAAACCGCGGATGGTAAAAATCAGGCCATCGAGGGAAAATTTGTTACTTCTATCACGTATAAGGGCCTAAGTAGGGATATTGAGATATATTTAGTTCCATCGTTAAAACAAACTTTATACTTAGGTATCAATTTTTGGATAGCTTTTAACTTAGCACCCCAGATAATACCTCAACAAATATCAAAAATTGCAGTAGACAGAGTAGACAAATCTTCTTCTCATAATTGTTTTGAACCGCACGAATTATCAGAAGATCAATCGAGGAGACTTAATGCAGCCATAAGCATGTTTCCGTCGTTTGCCGTTTATGGTTTGGGACGAACCACGCTAGAGGAACATATCATCGACACGGGGGATGCCAAGCCCATAAAGCAGCGGCATTATCCCGTATCCCCTACGATTCAGGATCTTATGTATGATGAACTGGATCGTATGATGAAAATGGGCATCTTTCAGGAAAGCAATAGTGCGTGGAGCTCGCCAGTAGTTCTGGTACGCAAACCCGGTAGAAATCGGCTGTGTCTGGACTACAGAAAGGTGAACGCCGTGTCCAAAAACGATGCATATCCGCTTCATCCTGTGGAGGGTCTATTATCGCGTGTAGAAGATGCAGTCTTTATTTCGAGTGTGGATCTCAAGGACGCATTCTTGCAGACCCCACTTGAAAAATCGTCAAAGGAAAAAACCGCCTTTACGGTGCCTGGTAAACCCCTATTAGAGTTCGTGGTAATGCCTCCTGGTCTCAGCGGTGGTGTGCAACGTATGTGCCGTCTCATGGACAAGGTGGTGACATTTGAACTTAAAAAAAATGTATATCTTATGTCGATGATCTTTTCGTAATTTCGCGCACTTTTGACGAACATGTTAAAATTTTAATGCAGCTTGCTAGTAGGTTAAATGTAGCCGGTCTAACGATTAATGTAGACAAATCAAAGTTTTGCTACAAGGAACTCAAATTTTTAGGATATGTTGTTAGTAACGGTTGTTTGAAGACAAATAAAGACAAAGTTGCGGCAGTTAGGGATTTCCCGGTTCCGACTTCACCACGTCAAGTTCGCAGATTTTTAGGTATGTCAGGGTGGTATAGGAGATTTGTCCACGATTATGCCACACTAGCTACCCCGATAACTGATACACTTAAAAAGGGGGTGAAATTCGAGTTTGGTGTAGAGGCTCTAAAAGCGTTTGAATTAATGAAAGATAAGCTGACAATGTCTCCAGTTCTTGTTTACCCGGATTTCAAAAGGCCTTTTATAATTCTTTGTGACGCTTCTGATTCAGGAATCGGATGTGTCTTGTGCCAAATGGATGAAAATGGTGTAGAACGTCCCATCTATTATTACTCCCATAAATTAAACGATGCACAGAGGAATTATAGCGTGACAGAAAGAGAATGTTTAGCTGCCGTGATGGGTGTTGAAAAATTCCGGCCATATGTTGAAGGATACAAATTTAAAGTAATAACTGATCATGCCAGTTTGAAATGGCTGATGGGTCAGCAGAATCTCAGTGGTAGGTTGGCTCGATGGAGCCTTAAACTACAGTGATATGATTTTGAAATCGAGCATCGAAAAGGTTCATTGCATGTGGTGCCTGATGCCCTCTCTAGAGTACACTCGTCAGATGCAGTCAGCCTCGAATCCATTTTACCTGATTCTTCCGATGTACTGCATTTGGATTTTACAGACCCCGCTTTTCAAGCGGATGAATATCTTAAGATCATAGACAGCATCGAAAAACAAAAACATCAGCTACCTCACCTTCTTGTCTCGGACGGTTTCGTGTACAAGAAGGTCAATCATTGCACAGGTAATCCATTGGAGGATGATTTAGTGTGGAAGTTATGGGTTCCATCGGTGCTAACCAATCAGCTGATTTCTCTGGCCCATCATCCAGCTAAAGCTTCGCATGGGGGGATAGCGAAAACTCTCTACCGCCTCAAACTAAAATTCTTTTTGCCAAATATGGCATCCCAAGTTAAGACATATATAGGCAGTTGCGAAACTTGTAAGACTTCAAAACCATCGAATCAAATACTACGAGAACAAATGGGAAAACCTTTCGTTGTTGACTATCCTTTTCAACACCTATATGTGGACTTTGTTGGACCGTATTCGCGTTCCAAGAAAAAAAAAACATTCACATTATTGTGGCACTAGACCAATTAACTAAATTTGTAAAAATTAAAGCGCTGCGAAAAGCAACTTCAGATATTGCTATTCAATTCTTACATGAAGAAATATTTTGTTTATTTGGCGTTCCTGAGTCCTTAATGACGGACAACGGAAAACAATTTACTAGCTCGACTTTCACAAACTTTTTAACATCCTTAGGTATACAACACGTCACAACTGCATCTTATGTACCGCAAGCTAATGCAAGCGAAAGAGTAAACCGCTCTATTCTTACAGCCATAAGATCCTATTTAAAACAAGATCAGAGAGACTGGGATAACCATATTCCAGCGATAGGATGTGCGTTGCGTACCTCGGTGCATTCGACCATCGGAGTTTCCCCGTATGAGGCATTATTTGGGCAGAAGATGATTGAACATGGATCTGATTTTAAGCTCATGCGAAGGCTTGGAGGTATTAATAGCTCAGAAGTGAACATAATTCCGAAAAGTTCAAAAGTCAACTTGCTGCATACACACATTAAGAAAGCACTTGATAAAGCCCATGTTCAATACGAACACAGGTACAACACAAGAAGCAAAACAACTAATTTCAAAGTAGGCGATATTTTATTTAAAAGGAACTTTATTTTAAGTGATGCTTCCAAAAAAAGGAATGCAAAGTTGTGTCCTAAATTTTTGAAAGCTAAGGTTGTTAGAGTCGTATGTAACCATCTCTATGAATTAGAGAATGAAAAGGGTCAGTCTTTAGGTGTGTTTCACTCAAAAGATTTAAAAAAATAGTAACGTTGCTCAACAGTGGCTAATCAGTCTGAACATGAGACTCAGATTTCTCAGGTGTGGGTATATTGCTACAAATGATAGGTTACTACAGATTAGAATTAGCAGGTTTCTTTTCATTTTCATTCATGTGCTTTGCAGCTTACGAAATGAAAACGTTTTGTGAGAAACCTTGATATGGCTTAGTGGTTTTCCAAATCCCAACGATCTGTATGTAAGTATGGCTGCTACTGTACCCTCACCATGTATCCCACTTCCACTTTAGTTGTTTTCTGAATTTTAACTCATTCTCATCCTGCAAGAACAAGTTATTTTCCGCACTGAACTTCCTCCCCTGTATATTTATAAAATCATTGATTAACTTCGAATATCAAGACTTTCTCTTTAAATATATGTCTCTTTGGTTCATTTGCCTATCAAACCAGATGATTGTACGGTATACTTTAAAGAGTCTATCATTTATAACATCGCTGGATGCCCTTGCTACAAATTTAATCACTACTCGACTCAAATAATAAAAACGTTAAATAGTTTGAGAAACTCTAGTTTTATGTACTTGAGTTTTTATTTTGAGCTTGAGAGTTAGAGCGAACTTAACAGCCATATAATAGAATGTTAGGTAATGTTATAAATTTTTTTTTCAATAATAAGGTGCATACTCGTAGGCGTTTCGAAATATGGAATTGGTGGTGGGAATTCATATAGGTAGCTAATATTGAATGGGCTTTTGACAATACGTTTTAAAAAAAATAAACACATGTTGGGTTTATCAAAAGCTGAAAATTTATTAAAAATAAAGAATGAAAGAAAAAAAACGTATTAGGATGTTATGGAAATAAATTAAAAAAATAATAGATTATTGAAAAAAAAGAATAGTAATGATCGGGACTCGAACCAGAAGGCTTTAAGATAAGATTCGGGCATGTTAATGAATCAAACCACGAGACGTGATAAGTGATAACCGACCATATAACAATAAATCTGTATGTTTGAACGAAAACATGAAAACGAGAATTTTAATATTTTCAAGGACACTGATCGTCGGAGAGCTGTTTCGGAGTTGTTTCCAAAAAATTGTAAAAACACACAATCACATAGAAGAATTATTGGCAAATTCGGTGGATTTTGACTAGAAAATTTGGAAATTGTCACATGTATTTTTGAAAAATTCGAATTTGAATTTTAAGGTAATTTTCAGATTTTTGTGGTCAAAATCCACAGAGAAAAACACTAATCGGAAGTTGAATTTTCGTCCATGATTGTTCTCGGAGTGTATGGGTGACAGAATCTATGAGCTTGGGACCAAGGGTATAAATACCTGAGACGAAAGCAGAATCTTTCTTTTTGGTGTTTTTTTTTTCAGAAGTCACACGACGTGTATTTCAACCGGGTCCATTAAAAGAAAAAAAATAATATTAAAATTGGTTAAAGATTTTTTTGTACAATTTTATTTTCCCATTCAAAACAAAAATTAAACTTCTAATAAATCAAATATACATACGTACCTAAATAGGTATATGTATCTACATAAAGGTGAGCAATTCGACAATTACCCAGCTGGTCGCGATCTAATTTTGCCCCGTGATTTTTTTTCCGTTCAGGTGCTCCAAGTGAGAATCCTAAAACTTCTTTACCCACCTGTAAAGCGAGCCCACAAGAACGATCTGAAATTCCCCACTCTGACACGTCTGCAGATATTGCCGCTGGCCTCATCAAGGTTTTAATTCACACACGTGAGAAATTGTGCCCCCGCGGCTCAACCACACCACAAGCAAAGAAAAAAAAACACCATCACTTGGCACCTTACCTACTTAGTCCACCGCTTGTTGTGCATCAACATAACAAACAAAATACCAACTATCAGTAAACTGCAAAAAAAAAGAGAAGAACCCAGTCCACATATTATCCACATCATCTAACCCATATATACGAACACTCACATCATCTACAATCAGAGGATCAGATCTAGAAATTTATGATAAGAATCCGATAAAAGAACCTCGGGTACGGGACTCATTTTTCACCTACAAATCATCGAATCCACCTGATCACACCTCGGTTGCTGAATGGACACCACAAATTCAACAAACAACATAATTTAAAATAAAATTCACAATCAAATCTCCCTTAATCCATTCGAACAAAAAGCTAAGTACAATACATATAATTAAATTAAGAAAAAAGCAAAAAAAAAAAACAGTAAAATAATATAAGAATAGCTATTAATTCTTTAAAATCTTAAAAGATTTCATTATTTTTATAAATGAACACTATTCAAAATTTGAATTTAAATTCACTGTAAATTCAGTTCGTTCAAATTTTCTTTCTTTTTTTTTCTAAATCTAGTTTAGCTCGACAATACCCAATACACGAAAAAAAAATAACAACAAAATAACAAACACTGCAAATCCTGCGATGCTGTGCACACCATCTGCAGGAATTGTTTATCTACGAAAACAACAAACGGAATTAAAGCACAAAAGTACATCGAAGGTGAGTTTAATTCACTAAAATAACTAGTAAATATTAGAATATTAGAAAGTATAAGTATTTTGAATAATATTGTGTGAAAGTGCAAATATAATCAGGTAAACTTAGTTATATAGGCACCATAACAAATATTCAATCAGCTACTGTATCACATGACTGATAAAAAAAGAAAAATAAACCTAACCTCACCAGAAGAAAATCCATACTCAAAAGCGCCAAATCTGAAAGGAGCACCGGTAACATTTAACATCGAAGCAAATATGTCCATCTCCAATGCTGATCTTAAAAAGATAAAATCTATCATTGATGAATCCCTACAAACCGAACTTGCGAAAGCAACTTCTTTACTCGCTTCAAAAGAAGATTTTAATAAGTTGAATGCTGAGATAAACATCCTGCGAAAGCAAAATGAAGATTTATCTTTCAAAGTCCAGCAGTTTGAAACTAGATGTTATGCACTAGAGGAAGAATTGGAGGCACAATGCAGAGAAATCAAGGGTAAAAACATCATTCTCACAATGCCAAATGAAAAAGTTGATCCGAAAATAAAAATTGATTCAATCACACATCTTCTGCTTGACGAACCACATCAGATGACAGAAATAACAAAACTCATTGAAAATGAAAAAATCATCAAATTGAAGATAAATGTTGGATCCAACGAGAAAGCCTTTAAAATGCTGCAAAATTCCTTTAAGCTTAAAGGCAAAGGCGTATTTATTCAACGTGACCTAACGAAACATGCACAACTCAAACGCCGAATCCTACTCAGCTATAGAAGAATAATCAAAACAAAAAATCCAAAAGAACAAGTACTCGTTAAAAACAACTCTTTATTAATTTACAATAAAACATTTTATTTAAACGAAAACAATACACTTAAATATAAAAATGAAGATGGAGAACAGCACCTGTTGAATATGTTTGGCCAACTTAATTTCGAAGCTGTCAAAACAATTATGTTGTCAAATATACGTCATAATGAATGGTCTAATCCAGGGATGCCACTGCAACAAATTTTTCCATCTGTTAGTACGTTTGTACAAAATTGAAAATGTGATGCCGTCAGCTCAATACCTTTTCGTACTTTTAAAATTTTGTCTTTTAATGTTTCCGGGCTTAATAATAAACTTTTATTTGTAGATTTTTTTAAATATATAAATACTTTTGATGTATTCTTTTTATATGAAACTCATGTTATATCTGAAAATCTTAGTAAATTCACAAAGTATTTCAATGGTTATAAATTATCGTCTAAACCAGCAATCAAAACATTCACTAAAGGACGTGCAAGCGGTGGAACTTTATATGGAATAAGAACATCTCTACTAAAAACTTATAATTATGAAGAAATTGAAGGTGTAACTGTGGTAAAACTTATACAAAAAAACGATATGTACATTGTCCCCTTTTATATAAATTGCAATAAGTGGACTGAAGACTTTGAAAGCCTTAATCGAATTATGCTGCACTTGGCAAGCAAAAGCGTTCTCATAATTGGCGATCTTAATGCAAGAATTAGTAATTTACAAGTAACTACAATTCATAGAACGGGAAATAATACTAAAGACTTTAATAACAGGAATTCAAAGGACACTACCTGTAATCAAAATGGAACGAATCTTCTCGATATGTTACAGATGTATGATTGTGTACTTCTCAATGGATGTACTGATGGAGATAAAGAAGGTCATTACACTTTTATAGGAGGGCAAGGTAAATCGGTAGTCGACTACTGCGCTATAAATAACGATTGGCATGAACATATAAGTAACTTTGAAATCCAGGCTAAAAACTATTCAGACCACATGCCTATTGTGGCTGAGTGGTCTGATAATACAACCCAAACTGTACGAAACCTACAACTTATCCCCAGACTTAAATGGAAACACCATGAACTTAACACGTACCAAAACAAACTAGACAACAACCTATCACTTTTAAACGATACATTTGATACAGCAGAATTACTTTCTAACCAACTCATTACATGCATACAAAAATCGATTATAAACACCAACCATATATCGAGCGGAAAAAAGAAATATAAAAATGAATGGTTCGACAAGGAATGTATGAAAGCACGAAAAAAGTCCTTTTCCCTTTTGAATGCAGTCCGAAATTCAAACTGCCAAAATCTAAGAAAATGGTATATTGAAGAAAACACACGGTATAAAAACTTATGTCTTAAAAAGAAAACAGAATATGAAAACCAACTAGCCTATACACTTGGTCAAACGAAGGACTCTAAACAATTTTGGAAAGTAACGAAAAAGATAAACGGTTCAAATTTTACAATAGGCATAGGAGTAACTGCAGAGGACCTTGCGGCGCACTTCAAAAATATATTATGTGTCAAATCAGATGTTAAATTTTCCTACGCTGAACCCTATTTATCTGATGAAATACTAGATTCCGAAATCACGTTTACAGAAATATATGCTGTAATTATCAAAGCGAAAAACGAAAAAGCTCCTGGAGAAGATGGCGTTCCTTATGAATTTATGAATTTTTCAAAAACGGTAGAAGGACTTATTCACCGACTTAAATCTCTCTTCAATGTCGTTTTACAAAAACAAGACGTCCCTGCATCCTTCAAGAATGCTGTAATATTCCCGATCCATAAAAAAGGTGACACAAATAATGTTGAAAATTATCGAGGCATCTCGTTTATGAATGTAATTGCGAAATTATTCTGTGGCGTGCTTGCAAACAGACTTGAAAAGTGGACTGAAGCTTATGACATAATCACTAAGTTTCAAGCTGGTTTCAGAAAAACCTTTTCAACAGTGGACCACATCTTTACTTTAACGTCAATAGTTAAGGCATTACAAGCAAGGAACAAAAAGATATATGCGTTCTTTGTGGATTTCAAATCTGCGTTTGATCTTGTTAACCGAAATGCGCTCTTTTATAAGCTATCAATGCTAGGTATGTCAACGAAGTTCATCCATACAATAAAAGAAATGTATGCCCATTCAAAAGCATCAGTATGGGACGGATCAACACTCTCAAAGTGGTTTGAAACGGACACCGGAGTAAAACAAGGGTGCCTTCTGAGTGCTCTTCTTTTTGCACTTTTCATCAATGATATTGAAACTTGTCTGCCAGGAGGTGTTCGAATGGCTGATCTGGTCATAAACGTTCTTTTGTATGCCGATGATTTGGTGATTCTCTCAGAAACCCCCGAGAACTTACAATTGATGATAAATCGTCTCTCTGACTATTGCACCAAATGGGGACTTACAATTAATACTAATAAGTCTAAAGTAATGGTTTTCTCTAGATATACCCGGAGTCAGAGTGGACATATTTGGACTTTTAATGGAAATATTCTGGAGATAGTAAGCAAGTACAAATACCTAGGAGTGAATCTTAACAAAACCATGGACTTTAATGAACATGTTATATCGAAATCTGCTTCCTCGCAAAGTCTACTTAACATGTCATGGAAAAATATCTTTTCGAATCAGCGTATTGTACTGTCAGCAAAATACAAAATATTTGATGCTGTTATAAAGTCTTCACTTTGTTATGCTGCCCAAGTTTGGGGAACAAATGAGTTTGAGGCAATAGAAAAATTTCAAAGGTCCTTTCTAAAGAAGCTGTTCAATCTCCCCATAAAAACACCAAACTATGCCCTATATCTCGAAACAGGCCTAGCTAAAATTTTCACATACACGCTTAAGTTAAATGCAGACTACGTCGTAGGAACACTGGCGCATCAGGACAATCGGTTGACCAAACAAATGGCCCTGTACGAACTGCGAAATTCAGATTGGTGGGTGGCTAGGTGGAAGAATTTGGGAAATTCTTGTGGTGAAACGGTGGAGCTAGATCACAGCAATTTGTTGCACTTTAAAGAAAAGCTGTACAAAATAATTCAAGCTCAGGAGGATTTTGTAAGGAATGCATATGTACAAGAAGCAAGGAAATCAGAAAGCAGATTCCTTTACTCTCAACTTAAGCTGAACCTAATGGAAGCTAACTATTTTAATGATGCGCTCACGTATAAAGAGATATCTCTTATATTTAAGACAAGATGTGAAGTCCTTGGCCTAAAAGGAACTCCATATAATAACAGCTTTAATCAGTTTTGTTCATTGTGCAATCTTAAATCTAAAGAAAATTGTTTCCACCTCATCAGTGTGTGTCCCATATTTGCACAACATCGAATTGCATACTTTGGACAGAAAATGTTTACCCTACAAGAAACAATTACATTGCTAAACTACTGTGTTTGGAAAAAACTGTACCTGTTTTTAAAAGACATATTAAAATACCGAATGTTACTTATAACTGAATATGAATGGTTAACTTAATTCTTACCTTTCTTTCTTTTGTATATTTATATAATAATATCTTATATCTTTTAAATTTGCCAAACAAGCTGACGGCAAAGCTAAAGCTTTAAAATTTATTATAAATGTTTGTAAATGAAATATTAAGATATCAAGCAATAAATTACTTACTTACTTACTTACTTACTTACATCGAAGGTACAGACAAATAAATAAAACAAATTAAAATTATTATTGACGGGGTAAGTCACTTTTTTTATAAATTTAACATTTGAACGAACGAATATAATTACATTACATATTATTTAATATCTGCATACATACATATATTACATATTTAAACATAAACACATTCTTATTGAAAGTCTAATATTATTATCAATTTCAAATTGTGAAATTGAAATATAAAAATATAAAAAAAATAGTGGTTTAAATAGGGAAGAAATTAGATAGCACATAACATTGCTATTATGTTTAAAAAAATAAGAAAAAAAGTAATTGAGTTAAAGTTAATTAAAACAAAGATAAAATTACAACATAAATAGGCAACAGGAAGAGAAGGAGAGAGGCGGAATTTTAGAATTAATTCTCTATATCATATTATTAGTTAAATTTTGTTCATTTCTCTTTATCAACAGTTTTTCGTTTTGTTTTCCTGCATTTTGGATTTTATTAAATCATAACAATTCTTATTTTTTTTGATTATTCTTTTGAATTTTGGATTTGACGAAAAAAATTTGATTAATTTTTTAACTTAGTGCTTAGTATATATATTTTTTGTTAGTATATAATATTTTTCTTGCTTAAAAAAATATTTGTTTTACTATTTCGAAAATTTAAGTATCTTTTTAATTTGAAACTTTTCCCTGAGTCAAGCTTGCGAATGGTGACAAAGAAGTATTTAAGATGCAACATTATTTTATCTTGGATTCTGTTTAAATCATTGCGATGTGTTTTGCGATTATGATTTTTTTTTATAAACTAGCGTTAGTTAGATACCATGAATATGATTTAGGTTATTTCTTTTGGTGGATGTGGCTCTGACAGAAACGATGAATACGAAGGCGATACGATGAAGACATAGGTACACTATTTGTCTTCATACTCTTTTGGGGGTTACCAAAAATAGTTGAGGTCTTGGTAACCAGGTTGGTCGCATGGTCTTACTCATAGAGTGAGATCGTGTGACAATAGGGTGGGATATTCCTCAGAGAGCAATACCAGCAAAGCTCTCCCCATTTCACAGGGACAACGAATTCTTCTGTTTGGGACAATCAGCTTCGCGAATTTTTTTTTGTACGAATTTCATACGGCATGAATTTACGTAACGGCCGTCCAGACTTCCAACTTCAAGAATCACCCCCATCTGACGAGCTAACCATCGGCCATGCTAGCATGCCAAGTAGTTGGGACCTGGACACCCATCCGCTTCTGCTGCCAGGAGTTTCAGAGTTCCTGTAAGATTTTGATCCTACTGGAAGTGTTAAGAGTGGGTGGTTATATGGGTTGAGAAATTTTAAGATCAGCCCTTCTCTAAAACACCTAGAGCGTACGTTACAACTTCTTGTGCCTTCATCGTGTATTGAACCATGACCAGCCGCTTAGTAGCCAACGCACTTCGGATCACGCGACAGATCCCATATGATCAGATCCCACCTAATGCAGGTTTTTTCTGTTTATCAATTGCATTGAAACGACTAGCGCTTTTATTAGCCACATAAGTTTGTTGTTGTTTATTCGGGTTCTTTCTTATTTTCTCCTTACTCGTTTATAAGTCAACATTTTTATTGTTCCTATAAGGAGATAGATTTTGTATGGGAAATATTATGACACTGATCATTTTTATTTGTATTATATTCAGTTTTTTTTTGTGTGATTACATACTTGCCTTTAAAGCACTTTTTCGTATCATTTAATGACTTTGAATGCCCAACAATAACTTGAGTTTGCTACCACCAAGTTTTTTTCTTAATTATTTTTGCTTGGAATTATAGCTATTTCACGACTTGCCAAGGGCGATCATCAGATTCCTTTGCTCTAGTGGTGCTGGTCTACTTTTTCATTTTAATTGAAAAACTTCGTATGCCTTCATCGTGTATTGAACCATGACCAGTCGCTTAGTAGCCAACGCACTTCGCATCCCGCCACAGAGCCCATATGATCAGATCGCACCTAATGCATGTTTTTTCTGTTTATCAATTGCATTGAAACGACTAGCGCTTTTATTAGTCACACAAGTTTGTTGTTGTATATTCGGGTTCTTTATTATTTTCTCCTTACTCGTTTATAAGCCAACATTTTTACTGTTCATATAAGGAGGGAGATTTTTTATGGAAATGATTTCGACACTGGTCATTTTTATTTGCATTACATTCAGTTTTTTTTGTATGATTACATACTTGCCTTTAAAGCACTTTTTCGTATCATTTAATGACTTTGAATGCCCAACAACAACTTGAGTGTGCTACCACCAAGTTTTTTTCTCAATTATTTTTCGCTGGAATTATAGCTATTTCACAACTTACCAAGGTCGGTCATCAGATTCCTTTGCTCTAGTGGTGCTGGTCTACTTTTTCATTTTAGCTGAAAAACTTCTTGTGCCTTCATCGTGTATTGAACCATGACCAGCCGCTTAGTAGCCAACGCACTTCGCATCACGCCACAGATCCCATATGATCAGATCCCACCTAATGCAGTTTTTTTCTGTTTATCAATTGCATTGAAACGACTAGCGCTTTTATTAGCCACACAAGTTAAGTGTGCTACCACCAAGTTTTTTTATCAATTATTTTTAGCTGGAATTATAGCTATTTCACAACTTACCAAGGTCGGTCATCAGATTCCTTTGCTCTAGTGGTGCTGGTCTACTTTTTCATTTTAGCTGAAAAACTTCTTGTGCCTTCATCGTGTATTGAACCATGACCAGCCGCTTAGTAGCCAACGCACTTCGCATCACGCCACAGAGCCCATATGATCAGATCCCACCTAATGCAGTTTTTTTCTGTTTATCAATTGCATTGAAACGACTAGCGCTTTTATTAGCCACACAAGTTTGTTGTTGTATATTCGGGTTCTTTCTTATTTTCTCCTTACTCGTTTATAAGCCAACATTTTTATTGTTCATATAAGAAGGGAGATTTTTTATGGGAAAGATTTTAACACTGGTCATTTTTATTTGTATTATATTCAGCTTTTTTTTGTATGATTACATAATGGCTTTGAATGCCCAACAACAACTTGAGTGTGCTACCACCAAGTTTTTTTCTCAATTATTTTTAGCTGGAATTATAGCTATTTCACAACTTACCAAGGTCGGTCATCAGATTCCTTTGATCTAGTGGTGCTGGTCTACTTTTTCATTTTAATTGAAAAACTTCTTATGCCTTGATCGTGTTTTGAACCATGACCAATCGCTTAGTAGCCAACGCACTTCGCATCACGCTACAGATCCCATGTGATCAGATCCCACCTAATGCAGGTTTTTTCTGTTTATCAATTGCATTGAAACGACTTGCGCTTTTATTAGCCACACAAGTTTGTTGTTGTTTATTCGGGTTCTTTCTTATTTTCTCCTTACTCGTTTATAAGCCAACATTTTTATTGTTCATATAAGATAGATTTTTTATGGGAAATATGTTGACACTGGTCATTTTTATTTGTATTATATTCAGTTTTTTTTGTTTGATTACATACTTGCCTTTTAAGCACTTTTTCGTATCATTTAATGACTTTGAATGCCCAACAACAACTTGAGTGTGCTACCACCAAGCTTTTTCTCAATTATTTTTGGCTGGAATTATAGGTATTTCACAACTTGCCAAGGTCGATCATCAGATTCTTTTGCTCTAGTGGTGCTGGTCTACTTTTTCATTTTAATTGAAAAACTTCTTGTGCCTTCATCGTGTATTGAACCGTGACCAGCCGCTTAGTAGCCAACGCAATTCGCATCACGCCACAGAGCCCATATCACCAGGTCCCTTATAATGCAGGTTTTTTTCTGTTTATCAATTGCATTGAAACGACTAGCGCTTGTATTAGCCACACAAGTTTGTTGTTGTTTATTCGGGTTCTTCTTATTTTCTCCTTACTCGTTTATAAGCCAACATTTTTATTGTTCATATGACGAGGGAGATTTTTTATGGGAAAGATTTTGACACTGGTCATTTTTATTTGTATTATATTCAGTTTTTTTGTATGATTACATACTTGCCTTTAAAGCACTTTTTCGTATCATTTAATGACTTTGAATGCCCAACAACAACTTGAGTGTGCTACCACCAAGTTTTTTTCTCAATTATTTTTAGCTGGTTTTATTAGCCACACAAGTTTGTTGTTGTATATTCGGGTTCTTAATTATTTTCTCCTTACTGGTTTATAAGCCAACATTTTTATTGTTCATATAAGGAGGGAGATTTTTTATGGAAAAGATTTTGACACTGGTCATTTTTATTTCCATTATATTCAGTTTTTTTGTATGATTACATACTTGCTTTTAAAGCACTTTTTCGTATCATTTAATGACTTTGAATGCCCAACAACAACTTGAGTGTGCTACCACCAAGTTTTTTTCTCAATTATTTTTCGCTGGAATTATAGCTATTTCACAACTTACCGAGGTCGGTCATCAGATTCCTTTGCTCTAGTGGTGCTGGTCTACTTTTTCATTTTAGCTGAAAAACTTCTTGTGCCTTCATCGTGTATTGAACCATGACCAGCCGCTTAGTAGCCAACGCACTTCGCATCACGCCACAGAGCCCATATGATCAGATCCCACCTAATGCAGTTTTTTTCTGTTTATCAATTGCATTGAAACGACTAGCGCTTTTATTAGCCACACAAGTTTGTTGTTGTATATTCGGGTTCTTTCTTATTTTCTCCTTACTCGTTTATAAGCCAACATTCTTATTGTTCATATAAGGAGGGAGATTTTTTATGGGAAAGATTTTGACACTGGTCATTTTTATTTGTATTATATTCAGCTTTTTTTTGTATGATTACATAATGGCTTTGAATGCCCAACAACAACTTGAGTGTGCTACCACCAAGTTTTTTTCTCAATTATTTTTAGCTGGAATTATAGCTATTTCACAACTTACCAAGGTCGGTCATCAGATTCCTTTGCTCTAGTGGTGCTGGTCTACTTTTTCATTTTAGCTGAAAAACTTCTTGTGCCTTCATCGTGTATTGAACCATGACCAGCCGCTTAGTAGCCAACGCACTTCGCATCACGCCACAGAGCCCATATGATCAGATCCCACCTAATGCAGTTTTTTTCTGTTTATCAATTGCATTGAAACGACTAGCGCTTTTATTAGCCACACAAGTTTGTTGTTGTATATTCGGGTTCTTAATTATTTTCTCCTTACTCGTTTCTAAGCCAACATTTTTATTGTTCATATAAGGAGGGAGATTTTTTATGGAAAAGATTGTGACACTGGTCATTTTTATTTGCATTACATTCAGTTTTTTTTGTATGATTACATACTTGCTTTTAATGCACTTTTTCGTATCATTTAATGACTTTGAATGCCCAACAACAACCTGAGTTTGCTGCCGCCAAGTTTTTTTCTCAATTATTTTTGCTTGGAATTATAGCTTTTTCACGACTTGCCAAGGTCGATCATCAGGTTCCTTTGCTCTAGTGGTGCTGGTCTATTTTTTTATTTTAATTGAAAAAACTTCTTATGCCTTCATCGTGTATTGAACCATGACTAGTCGCTTAGTAGCCAACGCACTTCGCATCACGCCACAGATCCCATATGATCAGATCCCACCTAATGCAGGTTTTTTCTGTTTATCAATTGCATTGAAACGACTAGCGCTTTTATTATCCACACAAGTTTGTTGTTGTTTATTCGGGTTCTTCCTTATTGTCTCCTTACTCGTTTATAAGCCAACATTTTTATTGTTCATATAAGGAGATAGATTTTTTATGGAAAATATTTTGACACTGGTCATTTTTATTTGTATTATATTCAGTTTTTTTTACATACTTGCCTTTAAAGCACTTTTTCGTATCATTTAATGACTTTGAATGCCCAACAACAACTTGAGTGTGCTACCACCAAGTTTTTTTCTCAATTATTTTTCGCTGGAATTATAGCTATTTCACAACTTACCAAGGTCGGTCATCAGATTCCTTTGCTCTAGTGGTGCTGGTCTACTTTTTCATTTTAGCTGAAAAACTTCTTGTGCCTTCATCGTGTATTGAACCATGACCAGCCGCTTAGTAGCCAACGCACTTCGCATCACGCCACAGATCCCATATGATCAGATCCCACCTAATGCAGTTTTTTTCTGTTTATCAATTGCATTGAAACGACTAGCGCTTTTATTAGCCACACAAGTTTAGTGTGCTACCACCAAGTTTTTTTCTCAATTATTTTTAGCTGGAATTATAGCTATTTCACAACTTACCAAGGTCGGTCATCAGATTCCTTTGATCTAGTGGTGCTGGTCTACTTTTTCATTTTAATTGAAAAACTTCTTATGCCTTGATCGTGTTTTGAACCATGACCAATCGCTTAGTAGCCAACGCACTTCGCATCACGCTACAGATCCCATGTGATCAGATCCCACCTAATGCAGGTTTTTTCTGTTTATCAATTGCTTTGAAACGACTTGCGCTTTTATTAGCCACACAAGTTTGTTGTTGTTTATTCGGGTTCTTTCTTATTTTCTCCTTACTCGTTTATAAGCCAACATTTTTATTGTTCATATAAGATAGATTTTTTATGGGAAATATTTTGACACTGGTCATTTTTATTTGTATTATATTCAGTTTTTTTTGTTTGATTACATACTTGCCTTTTAAGCACTTTTTCGTATCATTTAATGACTTTGAATGCCCAACAACAACTTGAGTGTACTACCACCAAGCTTTTTCTCAATTATTTTTGGCTGGAATTATAGGTATTTCACAACTTGCCAAGGTCGATCATCAGATTCTTTTGCTCTAGTGGTGCTGGTCTACTTTTTCATTTTAATTGAAAAACTTCTTGTGCCTTCATCGTGTATTGAACCGTGACCAGCCGCTTAGTAGCCAACGCAATTCGCATCACGCCACAGAGCCCATATCACCAGGTCCCTTATAATGCAGGTTTTTTTCTGTTTATCAATTGCATTGAAACGACTAGTGCTTGTATTAGCCACACAAGTTTGTTGTTGTTTATTCGGGTTCTTCTTATTTTCTCCTTACTCGTTTATAAGCCAACATTTTTATTGTTCATATGACGAGGGAGATTTTTTATGGGAAAGATTTTGACACTGGTCATTTTTATTTGTATTATATTCAGTTTTTTTGTATGATTACATACTTGCCTTTAAAGCACTTTTTCGTATCATTTAATGACTTTGAATGCCCAACAACAACTTGAGTGTGCTACCACCAAGTTTTTTTCTCAATTATTTTTAGCTGGAATTATAGCTATTTCACAACTTACCAAGGTCGGTCATCAGATTCCTTTGCTCTAGTGGTGCTGGTCTACTTTTTCATTTTAGCTGAAAAACTTCTTGTGCCTTCATCGTGTATTGAACCATGACCAGCCGCTTAGTAGCCAACGCACTTCGCATCACGCCACAGAGCCCATATGATCAGATCCCACCTAATGCAGTTTTTTTCTGTTTATCAATTGCATTGAAACGACTAGCGCTTTTATTAGCCACACAAGTTTGTTGTTGTATATTCGGGTTCTTTCTTATTTTCTCCTTACTCGTTTATAAGCCAACATTTTTATTGTTCATATAAGAAGGGAGATTTTTTATGGGAAAGATTTTAACACTGGTCATTTTTATTTGTATTATATTCAGCTTTTTTTTTGTATGATTACGTAATGGCTTTGAATGCCCAACAACAACTTGAGTGTGCTACCACCAAGTTTTTTTCTCAATTATTTTTAGCTGGAATTATAGCTATTTCACAACTTACCAAGGTCGGTCATCAGATTCCTTTGATCTAGTGGTGCTGGTCTACTTTTTCATTTTAATTGAAAAACTTCTTATGCCTTGATCGTGTTTTGAACCATGACCAATCGCTTAGTAGCCAACGCACTTCGCATCACGCTACAGATCCCATGTGATCAGATCCCACCTAATGCAGGTTTTTTCTGTTTATCAATTGCATTGAAACGACTTGCGCTTTTATTAGCCACACAAGTTTGTTGTTGTTTATTCGGGTTCTTTCTTATTTTCTCCTTACTCGTTTATAAGCCAACATTTTTATTGTTCATATAAGATAGATTTTTTATGGGAAATATGTTGACACTGGTCATTTTTATTTGTATTATATTCAGTTTTTTTTTGTTTGATTACATACTTGCCTTTTAAGCACTTTTTCGTATCATTTAATGACTTTGAATGCCCAACAACAACTTGAGTGTGCTACCACCAAGCTTTTTCTCAATTATTTTGGGCTGGAATTATAGGTATTTCACAACTTGCCAAGGTCGATCATCAGATTCTTTTGCTCTAGTGGTGCTGGTCTACTTTTTCATTTTAATTGAAAAACTTCTTGTGCCTTCATCGTGTATTGAACCGTGACCAGCCGCTTAGTAGCCAACGCAATTCGCATCACGCCACAGAGCCCATATCACCAGGTCCCTTATAATGCAGGTTTTTTTCTGTTTATCAATTGCATTGAAACGACTAGCGCTTGTATTAGCCACACAAGTTTGTTGTTGTTTATTCGGGTTCTTCTTATTTTCTCCTTACTCGTTTATAAGCCAACATTTTTATTGTTCATATAAGGAGGGAGATTTTTTATGGGAAAGATTTTGACACTGGTCATTTTTATTTGTATTATATTCAGCTTTTTTTGTATGATTACATAATGGCTTTGAATGCCCAACAACAACTTGAGTGTGCTACCACCAAGTTTTTTTCTCAATTATTTTTAGCTGGAATTATAGCTTTTTCACAACTTACCAAGGTCGGTCATCAGATTCCTTTGCTCTAGTGGTGCTGGTCTACTTTTTCATTTTAGCTGAAAAACTTCTTGTGCCTTCATCGTGTATTGAACCATGACCAGCCGCTTAGTAGCCAACGCACTTCGCATCACGCCACAGAGCCCATATGATCAGATCCCACCTAATGCAGTTTTTTTCTGTTTATCAATTGCATTGAAACGACTAGCGCTTTTATTAGCCACACAAGTTTGTTGTTGTATATTCGGGTTCTTAATTATTTTCTCCTTACTCGTTTCTAAGCCAACATTTTTATTGTTCATATAAGGAGGGAGATTTTTTATGGAAAAGATTGTGACACTGGTCATTTTTATTTGCATTACATTCAGTTTTTTTTGTATGATTACATACTTGCTTTTAAAGCACTTTTTCGTATCATTTAATGACTTTGAATGCCCAACAACAACCTGAGTTTGCTGCCGCCAAGTTTTTTTCTCAATTATTTTTGCTTGGAATTATAGCTTTTTCACGACTTGCCAAGGTCGATCATCAGATTCCTTTGCTCTAGTGGTGCTAGTCTATTTTTTTATTTTAATTGAAAAAAATTCTTATGCCTTCATCGTGTATTGAACCATGACTAGTCGCTTAGTAGCCAACGCACTTCGCATCACGCCACAGATCCCATATGATCAGATCCCACCTAATGCAGGTTTTTTCTGTTTATCAATTGCATTGAAACGACTAGCGCTTTTATTAGCCACACAAGTTTGTTGTTGTATATTCGGGTTCTTTCTTATTTTCTCCTTACTCGTTTATAAGCCAACATTTTTATTGTTCATATAAGAAGAGAGATTTTTTATGGGAAAGATTTTGACACTGGTCATTTTTATTTGTATTATATTCAGCTTTTTTTGTATGATTACATAATGGCTTTGAATGCCCAACAACAACTTGAGTGTGCTACCACCAAGTTTTTTTCTCAATTATTTTTAGCTGGAATTATAGCTATTTCACAACTTACCAAGGTCGGTCATCAGATTCCTTTGATCTAGTGGTGCTGGTCTACTTTTTCATTTTAATTGAAAAACTTCTTATGCCTTGATCGTGTTTTGAACCATGACCAATCGCTTAGTAGCCAACGCACTTCGCATCACGCTACAGATCCCATGTGATCAGATCCCACCTAATGCAGGTTTTTTCTGTTTATCAATTGCTTTGAAACGACTTGCGCTTTTATTAGCCACACAAGTTTGTTGTTGTTTATTCGGGTTCTTTCTTATTTTCTCCTTACTCGTTTATAAGCCAACATTTTTATTGTTCATATAAGATAGATTTTTTATGGGAAATATTTTGACACTGGTCATTTTTATTTGTATTATATTCAGTTTTTTTTGTTTGATTACATACTTGCCTTTTAAGCACTTTTTCGTATCATTTAATGACTTTGAATGCCCAACAACAACTTGAGTGTACTACCACCAAGCTTTTTCTCAATTATTTTTGGCTGGAATTATAGGTATTTCACAACTTGCCAAGGTCGATCATCAGATTCTTTTGCTCTAGTGGTGCTGGTCTACTTTTTCATTTTAATTGAAAAACTTCTTGTGCCTTCATCGTGTATTGAACCGTGACCAGCCGCTTAGTAGCCAACGCAATTCGCATCACGCCACAGATCCCATATCACCAGGTCCCTTATAATGCAGGTTTTTTTCTGTTTATCAATTGCATTGAAACGACTAGCGCTTGTATTAGCCACACAAGTTTGTTGTTGTTTATTCGGGTTCTTCTTATTTTCTCCTTACTCGTTTATAAGCCAACATTTTTATTGTTCATATGACGAGGGAGATTTTTTATGGGAAAGATTTTGACACTGGTCATTTTTATTTGTATTATATTCAGTTTTTTTGTATGATTACATACTTGCCTTTAAAGCACTTTTTCGTATCATTTAATGACTTTGAATGCCCAACAACAACTTGAGTGTGCTTCCACCAAGTTTTTTTCTCAATTATTTTTAGCTGGAATTATAGCTATTTCACAACTTGCCAAGGTCGGTCATCAGATTCCTTTGCTCTAGTGGTGCTGGTCTACTTTTTCATTTTAGCTGAAAAACTTCTTGTGCCTTCATCGTGTATTGAACCATGACCAGCCGCTTAGTAGCCAACGCACTTCGCATCACGCCACAGAGCCCATATGATCAGATCCCACCTAATGCAGTTTTTTTCTGTTTATCAATTGCATTGAAACGACTAGCGCTTTTATTAGCCACACAAGTTTGTTGTTGTATATTCGGGTTCTTTCTTATTTTCTCCTTACTCGTTTATAAGCCAACATTTTTATTGTTCATATACGAAGGGAGATTTTTTATGGGAAAGATTTTAACACTGGTCATTTTTATTTGTATTATATTCAGCTTTTTTTTTGTATGATTACGTAATGGCTTTGAATGCCCAACAACAACTTGAGTGTGCTACCACCAAGTTTTTTTCTCAATTATTTTTAGCTGGAATTATAGCTATTTCACAACTTACCAAGGTCGGTCATCAGATTCCTTTGATCTAGTGGTGCTGGTCTACTTTTTCATTTTAATTGAAAAACTTCTTATGCCTTGATCGTGTTTTGAACCATGACCAATCGATTAGTAGCCAACGCACTTCGCATCACGCTACAGATCCCATGTGATCAGATCCCACCTAATGCAGGTTTTTTCTGTTTATCAATTGCATTGAAACGACTTGCGCTTTTATTAGCCACACAAGTTTGTTGTTGTTTATTCGGGTTCTTTCTTATTTTCTCCTTACTCGTTTATAAGCCAACATTTTTATTGTTCATATAAGATAGATTTTTTATGGGAAATATGTTGACACTGGTCATTTTTATTTGTATTATATTCAGTTTTTTTTGTTTGATTACATACTTGCCTTTTAAGCACTTTTTCGTATCATTTAATGACTTTGAATGCCCAACAACAACTTGAGTGTGCTACCACCAAGCTTTTTCTCAATTATTTTGGGCTGGAATTATAGGTATTTCACAACTTGCCAAGGTCGATCATCAGATTCTTTTGCTCTAGTGGTGCTGGTCTACTTTTTCATTTTAATTGAAACACTTCTTGTGCCTTCATCGTGTATTGAACCGTGACCAGCCGCTTAGTAGCCAACGCAATTCGCATCACGCCACAGAGCCCATATCACCAGGTCCCTTATAATGCAGGTTTTTTTCTGTTTATCAATTGCATTGAAACGACTAGCGCTTGTATTAGCCACACAAGTTTGTTGTTGTTTATTCGGGTTCTTCTTATTTTCTCCTTACTCGTTTATAAGCCAACATTTTTATTGTTCATATAAGGATGGAGATTTTTATGGGAAAGATTTTGACACTGGTCATTTTTATTTGTATTATATTCAGCTTTTTTTGTATGATTACATAATGGCTTTGAATGCCCAACAACAACTTGAGTGTGCTACCACCAAGTTTTTTTCTCAATTATTTTTAGCTGGAATTATAGCTTTTTCACAACTTACCAAGGTCGGTCATCAGATTCCTTTGCTCTAGTGGTGCTGGTCTACTTTTTCATTTTAGCTGAAAAACTTCTTGTGCCTTCATCGTGTATTGAACCATGACCAGCCGCTTAGTAGCCAACGCACTTCGCATCACGCCACAGAGCCCATATGATCAGATCCCACCTAATGCAGTTTTTTTCTGTTTATCAATTGCATTGAAACGACTAGCGCTTTTATTAGCCACACAAGTTTGTTGTTGTATATTCGGGTTCTTAATTATTTTCTCCTTACTCGTTTCTAAGCCAACATTTTTATTGTTCATATAAGGAGGGAGATTTTTTATGGAAAAGATTGTGACACTGGTCATTTTTATTTGCATTACATTCAGTTTTTTTTGTATGATTACATACTTGCTTTTAAAGCACTTTTTAGTATCATTTAATGACTTTGAATGCCCAACAACAACCTGAGTTTGCTGCCGCCAAGTTTTTTTCTCAATTATTTTTGCTTGGAATTATAGCTTTTTCACGACTTGCCAAGGTCGATCATCAGATTCCTTTGCTCTAGTGGTGCTGGTCTATTTTTTTATTTTAATTGAAAAAACTTCTTATGCCTTCATCGTGTATTGAACCATGACTAGTCGCTTAGTAGCCAACGCACTTCGCATCACGCCACAGATCCCATATGATCAGATCCCATATGATCAGATCCCACCTAATGCAGGTTTTTTCTGTTTATCAATTGCATTGAAACGACTAGCGCTTTTATTATCCACACAAGTTTGTTGTTGTTTATTCGGGTTCTTCCTTATTTTCTCCTTACTTGCGTTTAAAGCACTTTTTCGTATCATTTAATGACTTTGAATGCCCAACAACAACTTGAGTGTGCTACCACCAAGTTTTTTTCTCAATTATTTTTCGCTGGAATTATAGCTATTTCACAACTTACCAAGGTCGGTCATCAGATTCCTTTGCTCTAGTGGTGCTGGTCTACTTTTTCATTTTAGCTGAAAAACTTCTTGTGCCTTCATTGTGTATTGAACCATGACCAGCCGCTCAGTAGCCAACGCACTTCGCATCACGCCACAGAGCCCATATGATCAGATCCTACCTAATGCAGTTTTTTTCTGTTTATCAATTGCATTGAAACGACTAGCGCTTTTATTAGCCACACAAGTTTGTTGTTGTATATTCGGGTTCTTTCTTATTTTCTCCTTACTCGTTTATAAGCCAACATTTTTATTGTTCATATAAGGAGGGAGATTTTTTATGGGAAAGATTTTGACACTGGTCATTTTTATTTGTATTATATTCAGCTTTTTTTTTGTATGATTACATAATGGCTTTGAATGCCCAACAACAACTTGAGTGTGCTACCACCAAGTTTTTTTCTCAATTATTTTTAGCTGGAATTATAGCTATTTCACAACTTACCAAGGTCGGTCATCAGATTCCTTTGCTCTAGTGGTGCTGGTCTACTTTTTCATTTTAGCTGAAAAACTTCTTGTGCCTTCATCGTGTATTGAACCATGACCAGCCGCTTAGTAGCCAACGCACTTCGCATCACGCCATAGAGCCCATATGATCAGATCCTACCTAATGCAGTTTTTTTCTGTTTATCAATTGCATTGAAACGACTAGCGCTTTTATTAGCCACACAAGTTTGTTGTTGTATATTCGGGTTCTTAATTATTTTCTCCTTACTCGTTTCTAAGCCAACATTTTTATTGTTCATATAAGGAGGGAGATTTTTTATGGAAAAGATTCTGACACTGGTCATTTTTATTTGCATTACATTCAGTTTTTTTGTATGATTACATACTTGCTTTTAAAGCACTTTTTCGTATCATTTAATGACTTTGAATGCCCAACAACAACTTGAGTTTGCTGCCGCCAAGTTTTTTTCTCAATTATTTTTGCTTGGAATTATAGCTTTTTCACGACTTGCCAAGGTCGATCATCAGATTCCTTTGCTCTAGTGGTGCTGGTCTATTTTTTATTTTAATTGAAAAAACTTCTTATGCCTTCATCGTGTATTGAACCATGACTAGTCGCTTAGTAGCCAACGCACTTCGCATCAAGCCACAGATCCCATATGATCAGATCCCACTAATGCAGGTTTTTTCTGTTTATCAATTGCATTGAAACGACTAGCGCTTTTATTATCCACACAAGTTTGTTGTTGTTTATTCGGGTTCTTCCTTATTTTCTCCTTACTCGTTTATAAGCCAACATTTTTATTGTTCATATAAGGAGATAGATTTTTTATGGAAAATATTTTGACACTGGTCATTTTTATTTGTATTATATTCAGTTTTTTTTACATACTTGCCTTTAAAGCACTTTTTCGTATCATTTAATGACTTTGAATGCCCAACAACAACTTGAGTGTGCTACCACCAAGTTTTTTTCTCATTTATTTTTCGCTGGAATTATAGCTATTTCACAACTTACCAAGGTCGGTCATCAGATTCCTTTGCTCTAGTGGTGCTGGTCTACTTTTTCATTTTAGCTGAAAAACTTCTTGTGCCTTCATCGTGTATTGAACCATGACCAGCCGCTTAGTAGCCAACGCACTTCGCATCACGCCACAGATCCCATATGATCAGATCCCACCTAATGCAGTTTTTTTCTGTTTATCAATTGCATTGAAACGACTAGCGCTTTTATTAGCCACACAAGTTTAGTGTGCTACCACCAAGTTTTTTTCTCAATTATTTTAAGCTGGAATTATAGCTATTTCACAACTTACCAAGGTTGGTCATCAGATTCCTTTGCTCTAGTGGTGCTGGTCTACTTTTTCATTTTAGCTGAAAAACTTCTTGTGCCTTCATTGTGTATTGAACCATGACCAGCCGCTTAGTAGCCAACGCACTTCGCATCACGCCACAGAGCCCATATGATCAGATCCCACCTAATGCAGTTTTTTTCTGTTTATCAATTGCATTGAAACGACTAGCGCTTTTATTAGCCACACAAGTTTGTTGTTGTATATTCGGGTTCTTTCTTATTTTCTCCTTACTCGTTTATAAGCCAACATTTTTATTGTTCATATAAGAAGGGAGATTTTTTATGGGAAAGATTTTGACACTGGTCATTTTTATTTGTATTATATTCAGCTTTTTTTGTATGATTACATAATGGCTTTGAATGCCCAAGAACAACTTGAGTGTGCTACCACCAAGTTTTTTTCTCAATTATTTTTAGCTGGAATTATAGCTATTTCACAACTTACCAAGGTCGGTCATCAGATTCCTTTGATCTAGTGGTGCTGGTCTACTTTTTCATTTTAATTGAAAAACTTCTTATGCCTTGATCGTGTTTTGAACCATGACCAATCGCTTAGTAGCCAACGCACTTCGCATCACGCTACAGATCCCATGTGATCAGATCCCACCTAATGCAGTTTTTTTCTGTTTATCAATTGCTTTGAAACGACTTGCGCTTTTATTAGCCACACAAGTTTGTTGTTGTTTATTCGGGTTCTTTCTTATTTTCTCCTTACTCGTTAATAAGCCAACATTTGTATTGTTCATATAAGATAGATTTTTTATGGGAAATATTTTGACACTGGTCACTTTTATTTGTATTATATTCAGTTTTTTTTGTTTGATTACATACTTGCCTTTTAAGCACTTTTTCGTATCATTTAATGACTTTGAATGCCCAACAACAACTTGAGTGTACTGCCACCAAGCTTTTTCTCAATTATTTTTGGCTGGAATTATAGGTATTTCACAACTTGCCAAGGTCGATCATCAGATTCTTTTGCTCTAGTGCTGCTGGTCTACTTTTTCATTTTAATTGAAAAACTTCTTGTGTCTTCATCGTGTATTGAACCGTGACCAGCCGCTTAGTAGCCAACGCAATTCGCATCACGCCACAGAGCCCATATCACCAGGTCCCTTATAATGCAGGTTTTTTTCTGTTTATCAATTGCATTGAAACGACTAGCGCTTGTATTAGCCACACAAGTTTGTTGTTGTTTATTCGGGTTCTTCTTATTTTCTCCTTACTCGTTTATAAGCCAACATTTTTATTGTTCATATGACGAGGGAGATTTTTTATGGGAAAGATTTTGACACTGGTCATTTTTATTTGTATTATATTCAGTTTTTTTGTATGATTACATACTTGCCTTTAAAGCACTTTTTCGTATCATTTAATGACTTTGAATGCCCAACAACAACTTGAGTGTGCTACCACCAAGTTTTTTTCTCAATTATTTTTAGCTGGAATTATAGCTATTTCACAACTTACCAAGGTCGGTCATCAGATTACTTTGCTCTAGTGGTGCTGGTCTACTTTTTCATTTTAGCTGAAAAACTTCTTGTGCCTTCATCGTGTTTTGAACCATGACCAGCCGCTTAGTAGCCAACGCACTTCGCATCACGCCACAGAGCCCATATGATCAGATCCCACCTAATGCAGTTTTTTTCTGTTTATCAATTGCATTGAAACGACTAGCGGTTTTATTAGCCACACAAGTTTGTTGTTGTATATTCGGGTTCTTAATTATTTTCTCCTTACTCGTTTATAAGCCAACATTTTTATTGTTCATATAAGGAGGGAGATTTTTTATGGAAAAGATTTTGACACTGGTCATTTTTATTTGCATTATATTCAGTTTTTTTTGTATGATTACATAATGGCTTTGAATGCCAAACAACAACTTGAGTGTGCTACCACCAAGTTTTTTTCTCAATTATTTTTAGCTGGAATTATAGCTATTTCACAACTTACCAAGGTCGGTCATCAGATTCCTTTGCTCTAGTGGTGCTGGTCTATTTTTTTATTTTAATTGAAAAAACTTCTTATGCCTTCATCGTGTATTGAACCATGACTAGTCGCTTAGTAGCCAACGCACTTCGCATCAAGCCACAGATCCCATATGATCAGATCCCACTAATGCAGGTTTTTTCTGTTTATCAATTGCATTGAAACGACTAGCGCTTTTATTATCCACACAAGTTTGTTGTTGTTTATTCGGGTTCTTCCTTATTTTCTCCTTACTCGTTTATAAGCCAACATTTTTATTGTTCATATAAGGAGATAGATTTTTTATGGAAAATATTTTGACACTGGTCATTTTTATTTGTATTATATTCAGTTTTTTTTACATACTTGCCTTTAAAGCACTTTTTCGTATCATTTAATGACTTTGAATGCCCAACAACAACTTGAGTGTGCTACCACCAAGTTTTTTTCTCATTTATTTTTCGCTGGAATTATAGCTATTTCACAACTTACCAAGGTCGGTCATCAGATTCCTTTGCTCTAGTGGTGCTGGTCTACTTTTTCATTTTAGCTGAAAAACTTCTTGTGCCTTCATCGTGTATTGAACCATGACCAGCCGCTTAGTAGCCAACGCACTTCGCATCACGCCACAGATCCCATATGATCAGATCCCACCTAATGCAGTTTTTTTCTGTTTATCAATTGCATTGAAACGACTAGCGCTTTTATTAGCCACACAAGTTTAGTGTGCTACCACCAAGTTTTTTTCTCAATTATTTTTAGCTGGAATTATAGCTATTTCACAACTTACCAAGGTATGTCATCAGATTCCTTTGCTCTAGTGGTGCTGGTCTACTTTTTCATTTTAGCTGAAAAACTTCTTGTGCCTTCATTGTGTATTGAACCATGACCAGCCGCTTAGTAGCCAACGCACTTCGCATCACGCCACAGAGCCCATATGATCAGATTCCACCTAATGCAGTTTTTTTCTGTTTATCAATTGCATTGAAACGACTAGCGCTTTTATTAGCCACACAAGTTTGTTGTTGTATATTCGGGTTCTTTCTTATTTTCTCCTTACTCGTTTATAAGCCAACATTTTTATTGTTCATATAAGAAGGGAGATTTTTTATGGGAAAGATTTTGACACTGGTCATTTTTATTTGTATTATATTCAGCTTTTTTTGTATGATTACATAATGGCTTTGAATGCCCAAGAACAACTTGAGTGTGCTACCACCAAGTTTTTTTCTCAATTATTTTTAGCTGGAATTATAGCTATTTCACAACTTACCAAGGTCGGTCATCAGATTCCTTTGATCTAGTGGTGCTGGTCTACTTTTTCATTTTAATTGAAAAACTTCTTATGCCTTGATCGTGTTTTGAACCATGACCAATCGCTTAGTAGCCAACGCACTTCGCATCACGCTACAGATCCCATGTGATCAGATCCCACCTAATGCAGTTTTTTTCTGTTTATCAATTGCTTTGAAACGACTTGCGCTTTTATTAGCCACACAAGTTTGTTGTTGTTTATTCGGGTTCTTTCTTATTTTCTCCTTACTCGTTAATAAGCCAACATTTTTATTGTTCATATAAGATAGATTTTTTATGGGAAATATTTTGACACTGGTCATTTTTATTTGTATTATATTCAGTTTTTTTTGTTTGATTACATACTTGCCTTTTAAGCACTTTTTCGTATCATTTAATGACTTTGAATGCCCAACAACAACTTGAGTGTACTGCCACCAAGCTTTTTCTCAATTATTTTTGGCTGGAATTATAGGTATTTCACAACTTGCCAAGGTCGATCATCAGATTCTTTTGCTCTAGTGCTGCTGGTCTACTTTTTCATTTTAATTGAAAAACTTCTTGTGCCTTCATCGTGTATTGAACCGTGACCAGCCGCTTAGTAGCCAACGCAATTCGCATCACGCCACAGATCCCATATCACCAGGTCCCTTATAATGCAGGTTTTTTTCTGTTTATCAATTGCATTGAAACGACTAGCGCTTGTATTAGCCACACAAGTTTGTTGTTGTTTATTCGGGTTCTTCTTATTTTCTCCTTACTCGTTTATAAGCCAACATTTTTATTGTTCATATGACGAGGGAGATTTTTTATGGGAAAGATTTTGACACTGGTCATTTTTATTTGTATTATATTCAGTTTTTTTGTATGATTACATACTTGCCTTTAAAGCACTTTTTCGTATCATTTAATGACTTTGAATGCCCAACAACAACTTGAGTGTGCTACCACCAAGTTTTTTTCTCAATTATTTTTAGGTGGAATTATAGCTATTTCACAACTTACCAAGGTCGGTCATCAGATTACTTTGCTCTAGTGGTGCTGGTCTACTTTTTCATTTTAGCTGAAAAACTTCTTGTGCCTTCATCGTGTTTTGAACCATGACCAGCCGCTTAGTAGCCAACGCACTTCGCATCACGCCACAGAGCCCATATGATCAGATCCCACCTAATGCAGTTTTTTTCTGTTTATCAATTGCATTGAAACGACTAGCGGTTTTATTAGCCACACAAGTTTGTTGTTGTATATTCGGGTTCTTAATTATTTTCTCCTTACTGGTTTATAAGCCAACATTTTTACTGTTCATATAAGGAGGGAGATTTTTTATGGAAAAGATTTTGACACTGGTCATTTTTATTTGCATTATATTCAGTTTTTTTTGTATGATTACATAATGGCTTTGAATGCCAAACAACAACTTGAGTGTGCTACCACCAAGTTTTTTTCTCAATTATTTTTAGCTGGAATTATAGCTATTTCACAACTTACCAAGGTCGGTCATCAGATTCCTTTGCTCTAGTGGTGCTGGTCTACTTTTTCATTTTAGCTGAAAAACTTCTTGTGCCTTCATCGTGTATTGAACCATGACCAGCCGCTTAGTAGCCAACGCACTTCGCATCACGCCACAGAGCCCATATGATCAGATCCCACCTAATGCAGTGTTTTTCTGTTTATCAATTGCATTGAAACGACTAGCGCTTTTATTAGCCACACAAGTTTGTTGTTGTATATTCGGGTTCTTTCTTATTTTCTCCTTACTCGTTTATAAGCCAACATTTTTATTGTTCATATAAGAAGGGAGATTTTTTATGGGAAAGATTTTAACACTGGTCATTTTTATTTGTATTATATTCAGTTTTTTTGTATGATTACATACTTGCCTTTAAAGCACTTTTTCGTATCATTTAATGACTTTGAATGCCCAACAACAACTTGAGTGTGCTACCACCAAGTTTTTTTCTCAATTATTTTTAGCTGGAATTATAGCTATTTCACAACTTACCAAGGTCGGTCATCAGATTCCTTTGCTCTAGTGGTGCTGGTCTACTTTTTCATTTTAGCTGAAAAACTTCTTGTGCCTTCATCGTGTTTTGAACCATGACCAGCCGCTTAGTAGCCAACGCACTTCGCATCACGCCACAGAGCCCATATGATCAGATCCCACCTAATGCAGTTTTTTTCTGTTTATCAATTGCATTGAAACGACTAGCGGTTTTATTAGCCACACAAGTTTGTTGTTGTATATTCGGGTTCTTAATTATTTTCTCCTTACTCGTTTCTAAGCCAACATTTTTATTGTTCATATAAGGAGGGAGATTTTTTATGGAAAAGATTGTGACACTGGTCATTTTTATTTGCATTACATTCAGTTTTTTTTGTATGATTACATACTTGCTTTTAAAGCACTTTTTCGTATCATTTAATGACTTTGAATGCCCAACAACAACCTGAGTTTGCTGCCGCCAAGTTTTTTTCTCAATTATTTTTGCTTGGAATTATAGCTTTTTCACGACTTGCCAAGGTCGATCATCAGATTCCTTTGCTCTAGTGGTGCTGGTCTATTTTTTTATTTTAATTGAAAAAACTTCTTATGCCTTCATCGTGTATTGAACCATGACTAGTCGCTTAGTAGCCAACGCACTTCGCATCACGCCACAGATCCCATATGATCAGATCCCACCTAATGCAGGTTTTTTCTGTTTATCAATTGCATTGAAACGACTAGCGCTTTTATTATCCACACAAGTTTGTTGTTGTTTATTCGGGTTCTTCCTTATTTTCTCCTTACTCGTTTATAAGCCAACATTTTTATTGTTCATATAAGGAGATAGATTTTTTATGGAAAATATTTTGACACTGGTAATTTTTATTTGTATTATATTCAGTTTTTTTTACATACTTGCCTTTAAAGCACTTTTTCGTATCATTTAATGACTTTGAATGCCCAACAACAACTTGAGTTTGCTGCCGCCAAGTTTTTTTCTCAATTATTTTAGCTTGGAATTATAGCTTTTTCACGACTTGCCAAGGTCGATCATCAGATTCCTTTGCTCTAGTGGTGCTGGTCTATTTTTTTATTTTAATTGAAAAAACTTCTTATGCCTTCATCGTGTATTGAACCATGACTAGTCGCTTAGAAGCCAACGCACTTCGCATCACGCCACAGATCCCATATGATCAGATCCCATATGATCAGATCCCACCTAATGCAGGTTTTTTCTGTTTATCAATTGCATTGAAACGACTAGCGCTTTTATTATCCACACAAGTTTGTTGTTGTTTATTCGGGTTCTTCCTTATTTTCTCCTTACTCGTTTATAAGCCAACATTTTTATTGTTCATATAAGGAGATAGATTTTTTATGGAAAATATTTTGACACTGGTCATTTTTATTTGTATTATAGTCAGTTTTTTTTACATACTTGCCTTTAAAGCACTTTTTCGTATCATTTAATGACTTTGAATGCCCAACAACAACTTGAGTGTGCTACCACCAAGTTTTTTTCTCAATTATTTTTCGCTGGATTTATAGCTATTTCACAACTTACCAAGGTCGGTCATCAGATTCCTTTGCTCTAGTGGTGCTGGTCTACTTTTTCATTTTAGCTGAAAAACTTCTTGTGCCTTCATCGTGTATTGAACCATGACCAGCCGCTTAGTAGCCAACGCACTTTGCATCACGCCACAGAGCCCATATGATCAGATCCCACCTAATGCAGTTTTTTTCTGCTTATCAATTGCATTGAAACGACTAGCGCTTTAATTAGCTACACAAGTTTGTTGTTAAATATTCGGGTTCTTTCTTATTTTCTCCTTACTCGTTTATAAGCCAACATTTTTTATGTTCATATAAGGAGGGAGATTTTTTATGGGAAAGATTTTGACAGTGGTCATTTTTATTTGTATTATATTCAGCTTTTTTTTGTATGATTACATAATGGCTTTGAATGCCCAACAACAACTTGAGTGTGCTACCACCAAGTTTTTTTCTCAATTATTTTTTGCTGGAATTATAGCTATTTCACGACTTACCAAGGTCGGTCATCAGATTCCTTTGATCTAGTGGTGCTGGTCTACTTTTTCAATTTAATTGAAAAACTTCTTATGCATTGATCGTGTTTTGAACCATGACCAATCGCCTAGTAGCCAACGCACTTCGCATCACGCTACAGATCCCATGTGATCAGATCCCACCTAATGCAGGTTTTTTCTGTTTATCAATTGCATTGAAACGACTAGCGCTTTTATTAGCCACACAAGTTTGTTGTTGTTTATTCGGGTTCTTTCTTATTTTCTCCTTACTCGTTTATAAGCCAACATTTTTATTGTTCATATAAGATAGATTTTTTATGGGAAATATTTTGACACTGGTCATTTTTATTTGTATTATATTCAGTTTTTTTTTGTTTGATTACATACTTGCCTTTTAAGCACTTTTTCGTATCATTTAATGACTTTGAATGCACAACAACAACTTGAGTGTGCTACCACCAAGCTTTTTCTCAATTATTTTTGGCTGGAATTATAGCTATTTCACAACTTGCCAAGGTCGATCATCAGATTCTTTTGCTCTAGTGGTCCTGGTCTACTTTTTCATTTTAATTGAAAAACTTCTTGTGCCTTCATCGTGTATTGAACCATGACCAGCCGCTTAGTAGCCAACGCAATTCGCATCACGCCACAGAGCCCATATCACCAGGTCCCTTATAATGCAGGTTTTTTTCTGTTTATCAATTGCATTGAAACGACTAGCGCTTTTAGTAGCCACACAAGTTTGTTATGGTTTATTCGGGTTCTTCTTATTTTCTCCTTACTCGTTTATAAGCCAACATTTTTATTGTTCATTTAAGGAGGGAGATTTTTTATGGGAAAGATTTTGACACTGATCATTTTTTTTTGTATTATATTCAGCTTTTTTTTGTATGATTACATACTGGCTTTAAAAGCACTTTTTCGTATCATTTAATGGCTTTGAATACCCAACAACAACTTGAGTTTGCTGCCACCATATTGTTTTCTCAATTATTTTTGGCTTGAATTATACCTATTTCACGACTTGCCAAGGTCGATCATCAGATTCCTTTTCTCTAGTGGTGCTGGTCTACTTTTTCATTTTAATGGAAAAACTTCTTGTGCCTTCATCGTGTATTGAACCATGACCAGCCGCTTAGTAGCCAACGCATTTCGCATCACGCCACAGAGCCCATATGATCAGATGACACCTAATGCAGGTTTTTTCTGTTTATCAATTGCATTGAAACGACTAGCGCTTTTATTACCCACACAAGTTTGTTGTTGTTTATTCGGGTTCTTTATTATTTTCTCCTTACTCGTTTATTAGCCAACATTTTATTATTCATATGACGAGGGAGATTTTTTATGGGAAAGATTTTGACACTGGTCATTTTTATTTGTATTATATTCAGTTTTTTTGTATGATTACATACTTGCCTTTACAGCACTTTTTCGTATCATTTAATGACTTTGAATGCCCAACAACAACTTGAGTGTGCTACCACCAAGTTTTTTTCTCAATTATTTTTAGCTGGAATTATAGCTATTTCACAACTTACCAAGGTCGGTCATCAGATTCCTTTGCTGTAGTGGTCCTGGTCTACTTTTTCATTTTAGCTGAAAAACTTCTTGTGCCTTCATCGTGTTTTGAACCATGACCAGCCGCTTAGTAGCCAACGCACTTCGCATCACGCCACAGAGCCCATATGATCAGATCCCACCTAATGCAGTTTTTTTCTGTTTATCAATTGCATTGAACCGACTAGCGCTTTTATTAGCCACACAAGTTTGTTGTTGTGTATTCGGGTTCTTAATTATTTTCTCCTTACTCGTTTATAAGCCAACATTTTTATTGTTCATATAAGGAGGGAGATTTTTTATGGAAAAGATTTTGACACTGGTCATTTTTATTTGCATTATATTCAGTTTTTTTTTTGTATGATTACATACTTGCTTTTAAAGCACTTTTTCGTATCATTTAATGACTTTGAATGCCCAACAACAACTTGAGTGTGCTACCACCAAGTTTTTTTCTCAATTATTTTTCGCTGGAATTATAGCTATTTCACAACTTACCAAGGTCGGTCATCAGATTCCTTTGCTCTAGTGGTGCTGGTCTACTTTTTCATTTTAGCTGAAAAACTTCTTGTGCCTTCATCGTGTATTGAACCATGACCAGCCGCTTAGTAGCCAACGCACTTCGCATCACGCCACAGAGCCCATATGATCAGAGCCCACCTAATGCAGTTTTTTTCTGTTTATTAATTGCATTGAAAGGACTAGCGCTTTTATTAGTCACACAAGTTTGTTGTTGTTTATTCGGGTTCTTTCTTATTTTCTCCTTACTCGTTTATAAGCCAACATTTTTATTGTTCATATAAGGAGGGAGATTTTTTAGGGGAAAGATTTTGACACTGGTCATTCTTATTTGTATTATATTCAGCTTTTTTTTTGTATGATTACATAATGGCTTTGAATGCCCAACAACAACTTGAGTTTGCTACCACCAATTTTTGTTCTCAATTATTTTTGGATGGAATGATAGCTATTTCACGACTTGCCAAGGTCGATCATCAGATTCCTTTGCTCTAGTGGTACTGGTCTACTTTTTCATTTTAATGTAAAAACTTCTTGTGCCTTCATCGTGTATTGAACCATGACCAGCCGCTTAGTAGCCAACGCACTTCGCATCACGCCACAGAGCCCATATGATCAGATGCCACTTAATGCAGGTTTTTTCTGTTTATCAATTGCATTGAAACGACTAGTGCTCTTATTAGCCACACAAGTTTGTTGTTGTTTATTCGGCTTCTTTCTTATTTTCTCCTTACTCGTTTATAAGCCAACATTTTTATTGTTCATATGACGAGGGAGATTTTTTATGGGAAAGATTTTGACACTGGTCATTTTTATTTGTATTATATTCAGCTTTTTTTTTGTATGTTTACATAATGGCTTTGAATGCCCAACAACAACTTGAGTGTGCTACCACCAAGTTTTTTTCTCAATTATTTTTAGCTGGAATTATAGCTATTTCACAACTTACCAAGGTCGGTCAACAGATTCCTTTGATCTAGTGGTGCTGGTCTACTTTTTCATTTTAGCTGAAAAACTTCTTGTGCCTTCATCGTGTATTGAACCATGACCAGCCGCTTAGTAGCCAACGCACTTCGCATCACGCCACAGAGCCCATATGATCAGATCCTACCTAATGCAGTTTTTTTCTGCTTTTATTAGCCACACAAGTTTGTTGTTGTATATTCGGGTTCTTAATTATTTTCTCCTTACTCGTTTCTAAGCCAACATTTTCATTGTTCATATAAGGAGGGAGATTTTTTATGGAAAAGATTGTGACACTGGTCATTTTTATTTGCATTACATTCAGTTTTTTTTGTATGATTACATAATTGCTTTTAAAGCACTTTTTCGTATCATTTAATGACTTTGAATGCCCAACAACAACTTGAGTTTGCTGCCGCCAAGTATTTTTCTCAATTATTTTTGCTTGGAATTATAGCTTTTTCACGACTTGCCAAGGTCGATCATCAGATTCCTTTGCTCTAGTGGTGCTGGTCTATTTTTTTATTTTAATTGAAAAAACTTATGCCTTCATCGTGTATTGAACCATGACTAGTCGCTTAGTAGCAAACGCATATGATCAGATCCCACCTAATGCAGGTTTTTTCTGTTTATCAATTGCATTGAAACGACTAGCGCTTTTATTATCCACACAAGTTTGTTGTTGTTTATTCGGGTTCTTCCTTATTTTCTCCTTACTCGTTTATAAGCCAACATTTTTATTGTTCATATAAGGAGATAGATTTTTTATGGAAAATATTTTGACACTGGTCATTTTTATTTGTATTATATTCAGTTTTTTTTACATACTTGCCTTTAAAGCACTTTTTCGTATCATTTAATGACTTTGAATGCCCAACAACAACTTGAGTGTGCTACCACCAAGTTTTTTTCTCAATTATTTTTCGCTGGATTTATAGCTATTTCACAACTTACCAAGGTCGGTCATCAGATTCCTTTGCTCTAGTGGTGCTGGTCTACTTTTTCATTTTAGCTGAAAAACTTCTTGTGCCTTCATCGTGTATTGAACCATGACCAGCCGCTTAGTAGCCAACGCACTTTGCATCACGCCACAGAGCCCATATGATCAGATCCCACCTAATGCAGTTTTTTTCTGCTTATCAATTGCATTGAAACGACTAGCGCTTTAATTAGCTACACAAGTTTGTTGTTAAATATTCGGGTTCTTTCTTATTTTCTCCTTACTCGTTTATAAGCCAACATTTTTTATGTTCATATAAGGAGGGAGATTTTTTATGGGAAAGATTTTGACAGTGGTCATTTTTATTTGTATTATATTCAGCTTTTTTTTGTATGATTACATAATGGCTTTGAATGCCCAACAACAACTTGAGTGTGCTACCACCAAGTTTTTTTCTCAATTATTTTTTGCTGGAATTATAGCTATTTCACGACTTACCAAGGTCGGTCATCAGATTCCTTTGATCTAGTGGTGCTGGTCTACTTTTTCAATTTAATTGAAAAACTTCTTATGCATTGATCGTGTTTTGAACCATGACCAATCGCCTAGTAGCCAACGCACTTCGCATCACGCTACAGATCCCATGTGATCAGATCCCACCTAATGCAGGTTTTTTCTGTTTATCAATTGCATTGAAACGACTAGCGCTTTTATTAGCCACACAAGTTTGTTGTTGTTTATTCGGGTTCTTTCTTATTTTCTCCTTACTCGTTTATAAGCCAACATTTTTATTGTTCATATAAGATAGATTTTTTATGGGAAATATTTTGACACTGGTCATTTTTATTTGTATTATATTCAGTTTTTTTTTGTTTGATTACATACTTGCCTTTTAAGCACTTTTTCGTATCATTTAATGACTTTGAATGCACAACAACAACTTGAGTGTGCTACCACCAAGCTTTTTCTCAATTATTTTTGGCTGGAATTATAGCTATTTCACAACTTGCCAAGGTCGATCATCAGATTCTTTTGCTCTAGTGGTCCTGGTCTACTTTTTCATTTTAATTGAAAAACTTCTTGTGCCTTCATCGTGTATTGAACCATGACCAGCCGCTTAGTAGCCAACGCAATTCGCATCACGCCACAGAGCCCATATCACCAGGTCCCTTATAATGCAGGTTTTTTTCTGTTTATCAATTGCATTGAAACGACTAGCGCTTTTAGTAGCCACACAAGTTTGTTATGGTTTATTCGGGTTCTTCTTATTTTCTCCTTACTCGTTTATAAGCCAACATTTTTATTGTTCATTTAAGGAGGGAGATTTTTTATGGGAAAGATTTTGACACTGATCATTTTTTTTTGTATTATATTCAGCTTTTTTTTGTATGATTACATACTGGCTTTAAAAGCACTTTTTCGTATCATTTAATGGCTTTGAATACCCAACAACAACTTGAGTTTGCTGCCACCATATTGTTTTCTCAATTATTTTTGGCTTGAATTATACCTATTTCACGACTTGCCAAGGTCGATCATCAGATTCCTTTTCTCTAGTGGTGCTGGTCTACTTTTTCATTTTAATGGAAAAACTTCTTGTGCCTTCATCGTGTATTGAACCATGACCAGCCGCTTAGTAGCCAACGCATTTCGCATCACGCCACAGAGCCCATATGATCAGATGCCACCTAATGCAGGTTTTTTCTGTTTATCAATTGCATTGAAACGACTAGCGCTTTTATTACCCACACAAGTTTGTTGTTGTTTATTCGGGTTCTTTATTATTTTCTCCTTACTCGTTTATTAGCCAACATTTTATTATTCATATGACGAGGGAGATTTTTTATGGGAAAGATTTTGACACTGGTCATTTTTATTTGTATTATATTCAGTTTTTTTGTATGATTACATACTTGCCTTTACAGCACTTTTTCATATCATTTAATGACTTTGAATGCCCAACAACAACTTGAGTGTGCTACCACCAAGTTTTTTTCTCAATTATTTTTAGCTGGAATTATAGCTATTTCACAACTTACCAAGGTCGGTCATCAGATTCCTTTGCTGTAGTGGTCCTGGTCTACTTTTTCATTTTAGCTGAAAAACTTCTTGTGCCTTCATCGTGTTTTGAACCATGACCAGCCGCTTAGTAGCCAACGCACTTCGCATCACGCCACAGAGCCCATATGATCAGATCCCACCTAATGCAGTTTTTTTCTGTTTATCAATTGCATTGAACCGACTAGCGCTTTTATTAGCCACACAAGTTTGTTGTTGTGTATTCGGGTTCTTAATTATTTTCTCCTTACTCGTTTATAAGCCAACATTTTTATTGTTCATATAAGGAGGGAGATTTTTTATGGAAAAGATTTTGACACTGGTCATTTTTATTTGCATTATATTCAGTTTTTTTTTTTTGTATGATTACATACTTGCTTTTAAAGCACTTTTTCGTATCATTTAATGACTTTGAATGCCCAACAACAACTTGAGTGTGCTACCACCAAGTTTTTTTCTCAATTATTTTTCGCTGGAATTATAGCTATTTCACAACTTACCAAGGTCGGTCATCAGATTCCTTTGCTCTAGTGGTGCTGGTCTACTTTTTCATTTTAGCTGAAAAACTTCTTGTGCCTTCATCGTGTATTGAACCATGACCAGCCGCTTAGTAGCCAACGCACTTCGCATCACGCCACAGAGCCCATATGATCAGATCCCACCTAATGCAGTTTTTTTCTGTTTATTAATTGCATTGAAAGGACTAGCGCTTTTATTAGTCACACAAGTTTGTTGTTGTTTATTCGGGTTCTTTCTTATTTTCTCCTTACTCGTTTATAAGCCAACATTTTTATTGTTCATATAAGGAGGGAGATTTTTTAGGGGAAAGATTTTGACACTGGTCATTCTTATTTGTATTATATTCAGCTTTTTTTTTGTATGATTACATAATGGCTTTGAATGCCCAACAACAACTTGAGTTTGCTACCACCAATTTTTGTTCTCAATTATTTTTGGATGGAATGATAGCTATTTCACGACTTGCCAAGGTCGATCATCAGATTCCTTTGCTCTAGTGGTACTGGTCTACTTTTTCATTTTAATGTAAAAACTTCTTGTGCCTTCATCGTGTATTGAACCATGACCAGCCGCTTAGTAGCCAACGCACTTCGCATCACGCCACAGATCCCATATGATCAGATGCCACTTAATGCAGGTTTTTTCTGTTTATCAATTGCATTGAAACGACTAGTGCTCTTATTAGCCACACAAGTTTGTTGTTGTTTATTCGGGTTCTTTCTTATTTTCTCCTTACTCGTTTATAAGCCAACATTTTTATTGTTCATATGACGAGGGAGATTTTTTATGGGAAAGATTTTGACACTGGTCATTTTTATTTGTATTATATTCAGCTTTTTTTTTGTATGATTACATAATGGCTTTGAATGCCCAACAACAACTTGAGTGTGCTACCACCAAGTTTTTTTCTCAATTATTTTTAGCTGGAATTATAGCTATTTCACAACTTACCAAGGTCGGTCAACAGATTCCTTTGATCTAGTGGTGCTGGTCTACTTTTTCATTTTAGCTGAAAAACTTCTTGTGCCTTCATCGTGTATTGAACCATGACCAGCCGCTTAGTAGCCAACGCACTTCGCATCACGCCACAGAGCCCATATGATCAGATCCTACCTAATGCAGTTTTTTTCTGCTTTTATTAGCCACACAAGTTTGTTGTTGTATATTCGGGTTCTTAATTATTTTCTCCTTACTCGTTTCTAAGCCAACATTTTCATTGTTCATATAAGGAGGGAGATTTTTTATGGAAAAGATTGTGACACTGGTCATTTTTATTTGCATTACATTCAGTTTTTTTTGTATGATTACATAATTGCTTTTAAAGCACTTTTTCGTATCATTTAATGACTTTGAATGCCCAACAACAACTTGAGTTTGCTGCCGCCAAGTATTTTTCTCAATTATTTTTGCTTGGAATTATAGCTTTTTCACGACTTGCCAAGGTCGATCATCAGATTCCTTTGCTCTAGTGGTGCTGGTCTATTTTTTTATTTTAATTGAAAAAACTTATGCCTTCATCGTGTATTGAACCATGACTAGTCGCTTAGTAGCAAACGCATATGATCAGATCCCACCTAATGCAGGTTTTTTCTGTTTATCAATTGCATTGAAACGACTAGCGCTTTTATTATCCACACAAGTTTGTTGTTGTTTATTCGGGTTCTTCCTTATTTTCTCCTTACTCGTTTATAAGCCAACATTTTTATTGTTCATATAAGGAGATAGATTTTTTATGGAAAATATTTTGACACTGGTCATTTTTATTTGTATTATATTCAGTTTTTTTTACATACTTGCGTTTAAAGCACTTTTTCGTATCATTTAATGACTTTGAAAGCCCAACAACAACTTGAGTGTGCTACCACCAAGTTTTTTTCTCAATTATTTTTCGCTGGAATTATAGCTATTTCACAACTTACCAAGGTCGGTCATCAGATTCCTTTGCTCTAGTGGTGCTGGTCTACTTTTTCATTTTAGCTGAAAAACTTCTTGTGCCTTCATTGTGTATTGAACCATGACCAGCCGCTTAGTAGCCAACGCACTTCGCATCACGCCACAGAGCCCATATGATCAGATCCCACCTAATGCAGTTTTTTTCTGCTTATCAATTGCATTGAAACGACTAGCGCTTTAATTAGCCACACAAGTTTGTTGTTAAATATTCGGGTTCTTTCTTATTTTCTCCTTACTCGTTTATAAGCCAACATTTTTTATGTTCATATAAGGAGGGAGATTTTTTATGGGAAAGATTTTGACAGTGGTCATTTTTATTTGTATTATATTCAGTTTTTTATGTTTGATTACATACTTGCCTTTTAAGCACTTTTTCGTATCATTTAATGACTTTGAATGCACAACAACAACTTGAGTGTGCTACCACCAAGCTTTTTCTCAATTATTTTTGGCTGGAATTATAGCTATTTCACAACTTGCCAAGGTCGATCATCAGATTCTTTTGCTCTAGTGGTCCTGGTCTACTTTTTCATTTTAATTGAAAAACTTCTTGTGCCTTCATCGTGTATTGAACCATGACCAGCCGCTTAGTAGCCAACGCACTTCGCATCACGCCACAGAGCCCATATGATCAGATCCCACCTAATGCAGTTTTTTTCTGTTTATCAATTGCATTGAAACGACTAGCGGTTTTATTAGCCACACAAGTTTGTTGTTGTATATTCGGGTTCTTAATTATTTTCTCCTTACTGGTTTATAAGCCAACATTTTTACTGTTCATATAAGGAGGGAGATTTTTTATGGAAAAGATTTTGACACTGGTCATTTTTATTTGCATTATATTCAGTTTTTTTTGTATGGTTACATAATGGCTTTGAATGCCAAACAACAACTTGAGTGTGCTACCACCAAGTTTTTTTCTCAATTATTTTTAGCTGGAATTATAGCTATTTCACAACTTACCAAGGTCGGTCATCAGATTCCTTTGCTCTAGTGGTGCTGGTCTATTTTTTTATTTTAATTGAAAAAACTTCTTATGCCTTCATCGTGTATTGAACCATGACTAGTCGCTTAGTAGCCAACGCACTTCGCATCAAGCCACAGATCCCATATGATCAGATCCCACTAATGCAGGTTTTTTCTGTTTATCAATTGCATTGAAACGACTAGCGCTTTTATTATCCACACAAGTTTGTTGTTGTTTATTCGGGTTCTTCCTTATTTTCTCCTTTTTTTTTTTTTTTTTTTTTATAACTTTGCACGCGCTCAAGGGATTATGAATACCCTTTATATGTTTTTCTGAACACAGCGCGGCATCCGGTGGAAGAAGAGAAAGAAGGATAGGAAAGATGTGTGGCGCGATGTTCTGAGACAAGTGCTGGTTGATGTCTCAGATTTATCTCCAGGGATGGCGGCTGAACTCATGCGGAGAAAATTACCGTGACTTATTAATTTATGTCCCTTATAATTTGCATTATTTTATTTATTTCGTTGTCATATTTTATGGGTATGTGAGTTTACTCAATCACATGTTCTTAGTGTTATGCCTAAACAGCATGTAATGAGCAAAGCAACAACTTATTTTATTTTTAGAATTGGTCTTAATTGGAATATAAGAAGACATAGACAACGGCAGGAATCGAACCTGCAACTACGAGGTTGACAGGCGAGCACACAACTATCGCGCCACGGCCACCCCCACTCGTTTATAAGCCAACATTTTTATTGTTCATATAAGGAGATAGATTTTTTATGGAAAATATTTTGACACTGGTCATTTTTATTTGTATTATATTCAGTTTTTTTTACATACTTGCCTTTAAAGCACTTTTTCGTATCATTTAATGACTTTGAATGCCCAACAACAACTTGAGTGTGCTACCACCAAGTTTTTTTCTCAATTATTTTTCGCTGGAATTATAGCTATTTCACAACTTACCAAGGTCGGTCATCAGATTCCTTTGCTCTAGTGGTGCTGGTCTACTGTTTCATTTTAGCTGAAAAACTTCTTGTGCCTTCATCGTGTATTGAACCATGACCAGCCGCTTAGTAGCCAACGCACTTCGCATCACGCCACAGATCCCATATGATCAGATGCCACCTAATGCAGTTTTTTTCTGTTTATCAATTGCATTGAAACGACTAGCGCTTTTATTAGCCACACAAGTTTAGTGTGCTACCACCAAGTTTTTTTCTCAATTATTTTTAGCTGGAATTATAGCTATTTCACAACTTACCAAGGTCGGTCATCAGATTCCTTTGCTCTGGTGGTGCTGGTCTACTTTTTCATTTTAGCTGAAAAACTTCTTGTGCCTTCATTGTGTATTGAACCATGACCAGCCGCTTAGTAGCCAACGCACTTCGCATCACGCCACAGAGCCCATATGATCAGATTCCACCTAATGCAGTTTTTTTCTGTTTATCAATTGCATTGAAACGACTAGCGCTTTTATTAGCCACACAAGTTTGTTGTTGTATATTCGGGTTCTTTCTTATTTTCTCCTTACTCGTTTATAAGCCAACATTTTTATTGTTCATATAAGAAGGGAGATTTTTTATGGGAAAGATTTTGACACTGGTCATTTTTATTTGTATTATATTCAGCTTTTTTTGTATGATTACATAATGGCTTTGAATGCCCAAGAACAACTTGAGTGTGCTACCACCAAGTTTTTTTCTCAATTATTTTTAGCTGGAATTATAGCTATTTCACAACTTACCAAGGTCGGTCATCAGATTCCTTTGATCTAGTGGTGCTGGTCTACTTTTTCATTTTAATTGAAAAACTTCTTATGCCTTGATCGTGTTTTGAACCATGACCAATCGCTTAGTAGCCAACGCACTTCGCATCACGCTACAGATCCCATGTGATCAGATCCCACCTAATGCAGTTTTTTTCTGTTTATCAATTGCTTTGAAACGACTTGCGCTTTTATTAGCCACACAAGTTTGTTGTTGTTTATTCGGGTTCTTTCTTATTTTCTCCTTACTCGTTAATAAGCCAACATTTTTATTGTTCATATAACATAGATTTTTTTATGGGAAATATTTTGACACTGGTCATTTTTATTTGTATTATATTCAGTTTTTTTTGTTTGATTACATACTTGCCTTTTAAGCACTTTTTCGTATCATTTAATGACTTTGAATGCCCAACAACAACTTGAGTGTACTGCCACCAAGCTTTTTCTCAATTATTTTTGGCTGGAATTATAGGTATTTCACAACTTGCCAAGGTCGATCATCAGATTCTTTTGCTCTAGTGCTGCTGGTCTACTTTTTCATTTTAATTGAAAAACTTCTTGTGCCTTCATCGTGTATTGAACCGTGACCAGCCGCTTAGTAGCCAACGCAATTCGCATCACGCCACAGATCCCATATCACCAGGTCCCTTATAATGCAGGTTTTTTTCTGTTTATCAATTGCATTGAAACGACTAGCGCTTGTATTAGCCACACAAGTTTGTTGTTGTTTATTCGGGTTCTTCTTATTTTCTCCTTACTCGTTTATAAGCCAACATTTTTATTGTTCATATGACGAGGGAGATTTTTTATGGGAAAGATTTTGACACTGGTCATTTTTATTTGTATTATATTCAGTTTTTTTGTATGATTACATACTTGCCTTTAAAGCACTTTTTCGTATCATTTAATGACTTTGAATGCCCAACAACAACTTGAGTGTGCTACCACCAAGTTTTTTTCTCAATTATTTTTAGCTGGAATTATAGCTATTTCACAACTTACCAAGGTCGGTCATCAGATTACTTTGCTCTAGTGGTGCTGGTCTACTTTTTCATTTTAGCTGAAAAACTTCTTGTGCCTTCATCGTGTTTTGAACCATGACCAGCCGCTTAGTAGCCAACGCACTTCGCATCACGCCACAGAGCCCATATGATCAGATCCCACCTAATGCAGTTTTTTTCTGTTTATCAATTGCATTGAAACGACTAGCGGTTTTATTAGCCACACAAGTTTGTTGTTGTATATTCGGGTTCTTAATTATTTTCTCCTTACTGGTTTATAAGCCAACATTTTTACTGTTCATATAAGGAGGGAGATTTTTTATGGAAAAGATTTTGACACTGGTCATTTTTATTTGTATTATATTCAGTTTTTTTTGTATGATTACATAATGGCTTTGAATGCCAAACAACAACTTGAGTGTGCTACCACCAAGTTTTTTTCTCAATTATTTTTAGCTGGAATTATAGCTATTTCACAACTTACCAAGGTCGGTCATCAGATTCCTTTGCTCTAGTGGTGCTGGTCTACTTTTTCATTTTAGCTGAAAAACTTCTTGTGCCTTCATCGTGTATTGAACCATGACCAGCCGCTTAGTAGCCAACGCACTTCGCATCACGCCACAGAGCCCATATGATCAGATCCCACCTAATGCAGTGTTTTTCTGTTTATCAATTGCATTGAAACGACTAGCGCTTTTATTAGCCACACAAGTTTGTTGTTGTATATTCGGGTTCTTTCTTATTTTCTCCTTACTCGTTTATAAGCCAACATTTTTATTGTTCATATAAGAAGGGAGATTTTTTATGGGAAAGATTTTAACACTGGTCATTTTTATTTGTATTATATTCAGTTTTTTTGTATGATTACATACTTGCCTTTAAAGCACTTTTTCGTATCATTTAATGACTTTGAATGCCCAACAACAACTTGAGTGTGCTACCACCAAGTTTTTTTCTCAATTATTTTTAGCTGGAATTATAGCTATTTAACAACTTACCAAGGTCGGTCATCAGATTCCTTTGCTCTAGTGGTGCTGGTCTACTTTTTCATTTTAGCTGAAAAACTTCTTGTGCCTTCATCGTGTTTTGAACCATGACCAGCCGCTTAGTAGCCAACGCACTTCGCATCACGCCACAGAGCCCATATGATCAGATCCCACCTAATGCAGTTTTTTTCTGTTTATCAATTGCATTGAAACGACTAGCGGTTTTATTAGCCACACAAGTTTGTTGTTGTATATTCGGGTTCTTAATTATTTTCTCCTTACTCGTTTCTAAGCCAACATTTTTATTGTTCATATAAGGAGGGAGATTTTTTATGGAAAAGATTGTGACACTGGTCATTTTTATTTGCATTACATTCAGTTTTTTTTGTATGATTACATACTTGCTTTTAAAGCACTTTTTCGTATCATTTAATGACTTTGAATGCCCAACAACAACCTGAGTTTGCTGCCGCCAAGTTTTTTTCTCAATTATTTTTGCTTGGAATTATAGCTTTTTCACGACTTGCCAAGGTCGATCATCAGATTCCTTTGCTCTAGTGGTGCTGGTCTATTTTTGTATTTTAATTGAAAAAAACTTCTTATGCCTTCATCGTGTATTGAACCATGACTAGTCGCTTAGTAGCCAACGCACTTCGCATCACGCCACAGATCCCATATGATCAGATCCCACCTAATGCAGGTTTTTTCTGTTTATCAATTGCATTGAAACGACTAGCGCTTTTATTATCCACACAAGTTTGTTGTTGTTTATTCGGGTTCTTCCTTATTTTCTCCTTACTCGTTTATAAGCCAACATTTTTATTGTTCATATAAGGAGATAGATTTTTTATGGAAAATATTTTGACACTGGTCATTTTTATTTGTATTATATTCAGTTTTTTTTACATACTTGCCTTTAAAGCACTTTTTCGTATCATTTAATGACTTTGAATGCCCAACAACAACTTGAGTGTGCTACCACCAAGTTTTTTTCTCAATTATTTTTAGCTGGAATTATAGCTTTTTCACAACTTACCAAGGTCGGTCATCAGATTACTTTGCTCTAGTGGTGCTGGTCTACTTTTTCATTTTAGCTGAAAAACTTCTTGTGCCTTCATCGTGTTTTGAACCATGACCAGCCGCTTAGTAGCCAACGCACTTCGCATCACGCCACAGAGCCCATATGATCAGATCCCACCTAATGCAGTTTTTTTCTGTTTATCAATTGCATTGAAACGACTAGCGGTTTTATTAGCCACACAAGTTTGTTGTTGTATATTCGGGTTCTTAATTATTTTCTCCTTACTGGTTTATAAGCCAACATTTTTACTGTTCATATAAGGAGGGAGATTTTTTATGGAAAAGATTTTGACACTGGTCATTTTTATTTGCATTATATTCAGTTTTTTTTGTATGATTACATAATGGCTTTGAATGCCAAACAACAACTTGAGTGTGCTACCACCAAGTTTTTTTCTCAATTATTTTTAGCTGGAATTATAGCTATTTCACAACTTACCAAGGTCGGTCATCAGATTCCTTTGCTCTAGTGGTGCTGGTCTACTTTTTCATTTTAGCTGAAAAACTTCTTGTGCCTTCATCGTGTATTGAACCATGACCAGCCGCTTAGTAGCCAACGCACTTCGCATCACGCCACAGAGCCCATATGATCAGATCCCACCTAATGCAGTGTTTTTCTGTTTATCAATTGCATTGAAACGACTAGCGCTTTTATTAGCCACACAAGTTTGTTGTTGTATATTCGGGTTCTTTCTTATTTTCTCCTTACTCGTTTATAAGCCAACATTTTTATTGTTCATATAAGAAGGGAGATTTTTTATGGGAAAGATTTTAACACTGGTCATTTTTATTTGTATTATATTCAGTTTTTTTGTATGATTACATACTTGCCTTTAAAGCACTTTTTCGTATCATTTAATGACTTTGAATGCCCAACAACAACTTGAGTGTGCTACCACCAAGTTTTTTTCTCAATTATTTTTAGCTGGAATTATAGCTATTTCACAACTTACCAAGGTCGGTCATCAGATTCCTTTGCTCTAGTGGTGCTGGTCTACTTTTTCATTTTAGCTGAAAAACTTCTTGTGCCTTCATCGTGTTTTGAACCATGACCAGCCGCTTAGTAGCCAACGCACTTCGCATCACGCCACAGAGCCCATATGATCAGATCCCACCTAATGCAGTTTTTTTCTGTTTATCAATTGCATTGAAACGACTAGCGGTTTTATTAGCCACACAAGTTTGTTGTTGTATATTCGGGTTCTTAATTATTTTCTCCTTACTCGTTTCTAAGCCAACATTTTTATTGTTCATATAAGGAGGGAGATTTTTTATGGAAAAGATTGTGACACTGGTCATTTTTATTTGCATTACATTCAGTTTTTTTTGTATGATTACATACTTGCTTTTAAAGCACTTTTTCGTATCATTTAATGACTTTGAATGCCCAACAACAACCTGAGTTTGCTGCCGCCAAGTTTTTTTCTCAATTATTTTTGCTTGGAATTATAGCTTTTTCACGACTTGCCAAGGTCGATCATCAGATTCCTTTGCTCTAGTGGTGCTGGTCTATTTTTTTATTTTAATTGAAAAAACTTCTTATGCCTTCATCGTGTATTGAACCATGACTAGTCGCTTAGTAGCCAACGCACTTCGCATCACGCCACAGATCCCATATGATCAGATCCCACCTAATGCAGGTTTTTTCTGTTTATCAATTGCATTGAAACGACTAGCGCTTTTATTATCCACACAAGTTTGTTGTTGTTTATTCGGGTTCTTCCTTATTTTCTCCTTACTCGTTTATAAGCCAACATTTTTATTGTTCATATAAGGAGATAGATTTTTTATGGAAAATATTTTGACACTGGTCATTTTTATTTGTATTATATTCAGTTTTTTTTACATACTTGCCTTTAAAGCACTTTTTCGTATCATTTAATGACTTTGAATGCCCAACAACAACTTGAGTGTGCTACCACCAAGTTTTTTTCTCAATTATTTTTCGCTGGAATTATAGCTATTTCACAACTTACCAAGGTCGGTCATCAGATTCCTTTGCTCTAGTGGTGCTGGTCTACTTTTTCATTTTAGCTGAAAAACTTCTTGTGCCTTCATCGTGTATTGAACCATGACCAGCCGCTTAGTAGCCAACGCACTTCGCATCACGCCACAGATCCCATATGATCAGATCCCACCTAATGCAGTTTTTTTCTGTTTATCAATTGCATTGAAACGACTAGCGCTTTTATTAGCCACACAAGTTTAGTGTGCTACCACCAAGTTTTTTTCTCAATTATTTTTAGCTGGAATTATAGCTATTTCACAACTTACCAAGGTCGGTCATCAGATTCCTTTGCTCTAGTGGTGCTGGTCTACTTTTTCATTTTAGCTGAAAAACTTCTTGTGCCTTCATTGTGTATTGAACCATGACCAGCCGCTTAGTAGCCAACGCACTTCGCATCACGCCACAGAGCCCATATGATCAGATCCCACCTAATGCAGTTTTTTTCTGTTTATCAATTGCATTGAAACGACTAGCGCTTTTATTAGCCACACAAGTTTGTTGTTGTATATTCGGGTTCTTTCTTATTTTCTCCTTACTCGTTTATAAGCCAACATTTTTATTGTTCATATAAGAAGGGAGATTTTTTATGGGAAAGATTTTGACACTGGTCATTTTTATTTGTATTATATTCAGCTTTTTTTGTATGATTACATAATGGCTTTGAATGCCCAACAACAACTTGAGTGTGCTACCACCAAGTTTTTTTCTCAATTATTTTTAGCTGGAATTATAGCTATTTCAGAACTTACCAAGGTCGGTCATCAGATTCCTTTGATCTAGTGGTGCTGGTCTACTTTTTCATTTTAATTGAAAAACTTCTTATGCCTTGATCGTGTTTTGAACCATGACCAATCGCTTAGTAGCCAACGCACTTCGCATCACGCTACAGATCCCATGTGATCAGATCCCACCTAATGCAGGTTTTTTCTGTTTATCAATTGCTTTGAAACGACTTGCGCTTTTATTAGCCACACAAGTTTGTTGTTGTTTATTCGGGTTCTTTCTTATTTTCTCCTTACTCGTTTATAAGCCAACATTTTTATTGTTCATATAAGATAGATTTTTTATGGGAAATATTTTGACACTGGTCATTTTTATTTGTATTATATTCAGTTTTTTTGTTTGATTACATACTTGCCTTTTAAGCACTTTTTCGTATCATTTAATGACTTTGAATGCCCAACAACAACTTGAGTGTACTACCACCAAGCTTTTTCTCAATTATTTTTGGCTGGAATTATAGGTATTTCACAACTTGCCAAGGTCGATCATCAGATTCTTTTGCTCTAGTGGTGCTGGTCTACTTTTTCATTTTAATTGAAAAACTTCTTGTGCCTTCATCGTGTATTGAACCGTGACCAGCCGCTTAGTAGCCAACGCAATTCGCATCACGCCACAGAGCCCATATCACCAGGTCCCTTATAATGCAGGTTTTTTTCTGTTTATCAATTGCATTGAAACGACTAGCGCTTGTATTAGCCACACAAGTTTGTTGTTGTTTATTCGGGTTCTTCTTATTTTCTCCTTACTCGTTTATAAGCCAACATTTTTATTGTTCATATGACGAGGGAGATTTTTTATGGGAAAGATTTTGACACTGCTCATTTTTATTTGTATTATATTCAGTTTTTTTGTATGATTACATACTTGCGTTTAAAGCACTTTTTCGTATCATTTAATGACTTTGAATGCCCAACAACAACTTGAGTGTGCTACCACCAAGTTTTTTTCTCAATTATTTTTAGCTGGAATTATAGCTATTTCACAACTTACCAAGGTCGGTCATCAGATTCCTTTGCTCTAGTGGTGCTGGTCTACTTTTTCATTTTAGCTGAAAAACTTCTTGTGCCTTCATCGTGTTTTGAACCATGACCAGCCGCTTAGTAGCCAACGCACTTCGCATCACGCCACAGAGCCCATATGATCAGATCCCACCTAATGCAGTTTTTTTCTGTTTATCAATTGCATTGAAACGACTAGCGGTTTTATTAGCCACACAAGTTTGTTGTTGTATATTCGGGTTCTTAATTATTTTCTCCTTACTGGTTTATAAGCCAACATTTTTACTGTTCATATAAGGAGGGAGATTTTTTATGGAAAAGATTTTGACACTGGTCATTTTTATTTGCATTATATTCAGTTTTTTTGTATGATTACATACTTGCTTTTAAATCACTTTTTCGTATCATTTAATGACTTTGAATGCCCAACAACAACTTGAGTGTGCTACCACCAAGTTTTTTTCTCAATTATTTTTCGCTGGAATTAAAGCTATTTCACAACTTACCAAGGTCGGTCATCAGATTCCTTTGCCCTAGTGGTGCTGGTCTACTTTTTCATTTTAGCTGAAAAACTTCTTGTGCCTTCATTGTGTATTGAACCATGACCAGCCGCTTAGTAGCCAACTTCGCATCACGCCACAGAGCCCATATGATCAGATCCTACCTAATGCAGTTTTTTTCTGTTTATCAATTGCATTGAAACGACTAGCGCTTTTATTAGCCACACAAGTTTGTTGTTGTATATTCGGGTTCTTTCTTATTTTCTCCTTACTCGTTTATAAGCCAACATTTTTATTGTTCATATAAGGAGGGAGATTTTTTATGGGAAAGATTTTGACACTGGTCATTTTTATTTGTATTATATTCAGCTTTTTTTTGTATGATTACATAATGGCTTTGAATGCCCAACAACAACTTGAGTGTGCTACCACCAAGTTTTTTCTCAATTATTTTTAGCTGGAATTATAGCTATTTCACAACTTACCAAGGTCGGTCATCAGATTCCTTTGCTCTAGTGGTGCTGGTCTACTTTTTCATTTTAGCTGAAAAACTTCTTGTGCCTTCATCGTGTATTGAACCATGACCAGCCGCTTAGTAGCCAACGAACTTCGCATCACGCCACAGAGCCCATATGATCAGATCCTACCTAATGCAGTTTTTTTCTGCTTTTATTAGCCACACAAGTTTGTTGTTGTATATTCGGGTTCTTAATTATTTTCTCCTTACTCGTTTCTAAGCCAACATTTTTATTGTTCATATAAGGAGGGAGATTTTTTATGGAAAAGATTGTGACACTGGTCACTTTTATTTGCATTACATTCAGTTTTTTTTGTATGATTACATACTTGCTTTTAAAGCACTTTTTCGTATCATTTAATGACTTTGAATGCCCAACAACAACTTGAGTTTGCTGCCGCCAAGTTTTTTTCTCAATTATTTTAGCTTGGAATTATAGCTTTTTCACGACTTGTCAAGGTCGATCATCAGATTCCTTTGCTCTAGTGGTGCTGGTCTATTTTTTTATTTTAATTGAAAAAACTTCTTATGCCTTCATCGTGTATTGAACCATGACTAGTCGCTTAGAAGCCAACGCACTTCGCATCACGCCACAGATCCCATATGATCAGATCCCATATGATCAGATCCCATATGATCAGATCCCACCTAATGCAGGTTTTTTCTGTTTATCAATTGCATTGAAACGACTAGCGCTTTTATTATCCACACAAGTTTGTTGTTGTTTATTCGGGTTCTTCCTTATTTTCTCCTTACTCGTTTATAAGCCAACATTTTTATTGTTCATATAAGGAGATAGATTTTTTATGGAAAATATTTTGACACTGGTCATTTTTATTTGTATTATATTCAGTTTTTTTTACATACTTGCCTTTAAAGCACTTTTTCGTATCATTTAATGACTTTGAATGCCCAACAACAACTTGAGTGTGCTACCACCAAGTTTTTTTCTCAATTATTTTTCGCTGGATTTATAGCTATTTCACAACTTACCAAGGTCGGTCATCAGATTCCTTTGCTCTAGTGGTGCTGGTCTACTTTTTCATTTTAGCTGAAAAACTTCTTGTGCCTTCATCGTGTATTGAACCATGACCAGCCGCTTAGTAGCAAACGCACTTCGCATCACGCCACAGAGCCCATATGATCAGATCCCACCTAATGCAGTTTTTTTCTGCTTATCAATTGCATTGAAACGACTAGCGCTTTAATTAGCTACACAAGTTTGTTGTTAAATATTCGGGTTCTTTCTTATTTTCTCCTTACTCGTTTATAAGCCAACATTTTTTATGTTCATATAAGGAGGGAGATTTTTTATGGGAAAGATTTTGACAGTGGTCATTTTTATTTGTATTATATTCAGCTTTTTTTTGTATGATTACATAATGGCTTTGAATGCCCAACAACAACTTGAGTGTGCTACCACCAAGTTTTTTTCTCAATTATTTTTTGCTGGAATTATAGCTATTTCACGACTTACCAAGGTCGGTCATCAGATTCCTTTGATCTAGTGGTGCTGGTCTACTTTTTCAATTTAATTGAAAAACTTCTTATGCATTGATCGTGTTTTGAACCATGACCAATCGCCTAGTAGCCAACGCACTTCGCATCACGCTACAGATCCCATGTGATCAGATCCCACCTAATGCAGGTTTTTTCTGTTTATCAATTGCATTGAAACGACTAGCGCTTTTATTAGCCACACAAGTTTGTTGTTGTTTATTCGGGTTCTTTCTTATTTTCTCCTTACTCGTTTATAAGCCAACATTTTTATTGTTCATATAAGATAGATTTTTTATGGGAAATATTTTGACACTGGTCATTTTTATTTGTATTATATTCAGTTTTTTTTGTTTGATTACATACTTGCCTTTTAAGCACTTTTTCGTATCATTTAATGACTTTGAATGCACAACAACAACTTGAGTGTGCTACCACCAAGCTTTTTCTCAATTATTTTTGGCTGGAATTATAGCTATTTCACAACTTGCCAAGGTCGATCATCAGATTCTTTTGCTCTAGTGGTCCTGGTCTACTTTTTCATTTTAATTGAAAAACTTCTTGTGCCTTCATCGTGTATTGAACCATGACCAGCCGCTTAGTAGCCAACGCAATTCGCATCACGCCACAGAGCCCATATCACCAGGTCCCTTATAATGCAGGTTTTTTTCTGTTTATCAATTGCATTGAAACGACTAGCGCTTTTAGTAGCCACACAAGTTTGTTATGGTTTATTCGGGTTCTTCTTATTTTCTCCTTACTCGTTTATAAGCCAACATTTTTATTGTTCATTTAATTAGGGAGATTTTTTATGGGAAAGATTTTGACACTGATCATTTTTTTTTGTATTATATTCAGCTTTTTTTTGTATGATTACATACTGGCTTTAAAAGCACTTTTTCGTATCATTTAATGGCTTTGAATACCCAACAACAACTTGAGTTTGCTGCCACCATATTGTTTTCTCAATTATTTTTGGCTGGAATTATACCTATTTCACGACTTGCCAAGGTCGATCATCAGATTCCTTTTCTCTAGTGGTGCTGGTCTACTTTTTCATTTTAATGGAAAAACTTCTTGTGCCTTCATCGTGTATTGAACCATGACCAGCCGCTTAGTAGCCAACGCATTTCGCATCACGCCACAGAGCCCATATGATCAGATGCCACCTAATGCAGGTTTTTTCTGTTTATCAATTGCATTGAAACGACTAGCGCTTTTATTACCCACACAAGTTTGTTGTTGTTTATTCGGGTTCTTTATTATTTTCTCCTTACTCGTTTATTAGCCAACATTTTATTATTCATATGACGAGGGAGATTTTTTATGGGAAAGATTTTGACACTGGTCATTTTTATTTGTATTATATTCAGTTTTTTTGTATGATTACATACTTGCCTTTACAGCACTTTTTCGTATCATTTAATGACTTTGAATGCCCAACAACAACTTGAGTGTGCTACCACCAAGTTTTTTTCTCAATTATTTTTAGCTGGAATTATAGCTATTTCACAACTTACCAAGGTCGGTCATCAGATTCCTTTGCTGTAGTGGTCCTGGTCTACTTTTTCATTTTAGCTGAAAAACTTCTTGTGCCTTCATCGTGTTTTGAACCATGACCAGCCGCTTAGTAGCAAACGCACTTCGCATCACGCCACAGAGCCCATATGATCAGATCCCACCTAATGCAGTTTTTTTCTGTTTATCAATTGCATTGAACCGACTAGCGCTTTTATTAGCCACACAAGTTTGTTGTTGTGTATTCGGGTTCTTAATTATTTTCTCCTTACTCGTTTATAAGCCAACATTTTTATTGTTCATATAAGGAGGGAGATTTTTTATGGAAAAGATTTTGACACTGGTCATTTTTATTTGCATTATATTCAGTTTTTTTTTTTTGTATGATTACATACTTGCTTTTAAAGCACTTTTTCGTATCATTTAATGACTTTGAATGCCCAACAACAACTTGAGTGTGCTACCACCAAGTTTTTTTCTCAATTATTTTTCGCTGGAATTATAGCTATTTCACAACTTACCAAGGTCGGTCATCAGATTCCTTTGCTCTAGTGGTGCTGGTCTACTTTTTCATTTTAGCTGAAAAACTTCTTGTGCCTTCATCGTGTATTGAACCATGACCAGCCGCTTAGTAGCCAACGCACTTCGCATCACGCCACAGAGCCCATATGATCAGATCCCACCTAATGCAGTTTTTTTCTGTTTATTAATTGCATTGAAAGGACTAGCGCTTTTATTAGTCACACAAGTTTGTTGTTGTTTATTCGGGTTCTTTCTTATTTTCTCCTTACTCGTTTATAAGCCAACATTTTTATTGTTCATATAAGGAGGGAGATTTTTTAGGGGAAAGATTTTGACACTGGTCATTCTTATTTGTATTATATTCAGCTTTTTTTTTGTATGATTACATAATGGCTTTGAATGCCCAACAACAACTTGAGTTTGCTACCACCAATTTTTGTTCTCAATTATTTTTGGATGGAATGATAGCTATTTCACGACTTGCCAAGGTCGATCATCAGATTCCTTTGCTCTAGTGGTACTGGTCTACTTTTTCATTTTAATGTAAAAACTTCTTGTGCCTTCATCGTGTATTGAACCATGACCAGCCGCTTAGTAGCCAACGCACTTCGCATCACGCCACAGAGCCCATATGATCAGATGCCACTTAATGCAGGTTTTTTCTGTTTATCAATTGCATTGAAACGACTAGTGCTCTTATTAGCCACACAAGTTTGTTGTTGTTTATTCGGGTTCTTTCTTATTTTCTCCTTACTCGTTTATAAGCCAACATTTTTATTGTTCATATGACGAGGGAGATTTTTTATGGGAAAGATTTTGACACTGGTCATTTTTATTTGTATTATATTCAGCTTTTTTTTTGTATGATTACATAATGGCTTTGAATGCCCAACAACAACTTGAGTGTGCTACCACCAAGTTTTTTTCTCAATTATTTTTAGCTGGAATTATAGCTATTTCACAACTTACCAAGGTCGGTCAACAGATTCCTTTGATCTAGTGGTGCTGGTCTACTTTTTCATTTTAGCTGAAAAACTTCTTGTGCCTTCATCGTGTATTGAACCATGACCAGCCGCTTAGTAGCCAACGCACTTCGCATCACGCCACAGAGCCCATATGATCAGATCCTACCTAATGCAGTTTTTTTCTGCTTTTATTAGCCACACAAGTTTGTTGTTGTATATTCGGGTTCTTAATTATTTTCTCCTTACTCGTTTCTAAGCCAACATTTTCATTGTTCATATAAGGAGGGAGATTTTTTATGGAAAAGATTGTGACACTGGTCATTTTTATTTGCATTACATTCAGTTTTTTTTGTATGATTACATAATTGCTTTTAAAGCACTTTTTCGTATCATTTAATGACTTTGAATGCCCAACAACAACTTGAGTTTGCTGCCGCCAAGTATTTTTCTCAATTATTTTTGCTTGGAATTATAGCTTTTTCACGACTTGCCAAGGTCGATCATCAGATTCCTTTGCTCTAGTGGTGCTGGTCTATTTTTTTATTTTAATTGAAAAAACTTCTTATGCCTTCATCGTGTATTGAACCATGACTAGTCGCTTAGTAGCAAACGCATATGATCAGATCCCACCTAATGCAGGTTTTTTCTGTTTATCAATTGCATTGAAACGACTAGCGCTTTTATTATCCACACAAGTTTGTTGTTGTTTATTCGGGTTCTTCCTTATTTTCTCCTTACTCGTTTATAAGCCAACATTTTTATTGTTCATATAAGGAGATAGATTTTTTATGGAAAATATTTTGACACTGGTCATTTTTATTTGTATTATATTCAGTTTTTTTTACATACTTGCCTTTAAAGCACTTTTTCGTATCATTTAATGACTTTGAATGCCCAACAACAACTTGAGTGTGCTACCACCAAGTTTTTTTCTCAATTATTTTTAGCTGGAATTATAGCTATTTCACAACTTACCAAGGTCGGTCATCAGATTACTTTGCTCTAGTGGTGCTGGTCTACTTTTTCATTTTAGCTGAAAAACTTCTTGTGCCTTCATCGTGTTTTGAACCATGACCAGCCGCTTAGTAGCCAACGCACTTCGCATCACGCCACAGAGCCCATATGATCAGATCCCACCTAATGCAGTTTTTTTCTGTTTATCAATTGCATTGAAACGACTAGCGGTTTTATTAGCCACACAAGTTTGTTGTTGTATATTCGGGTTCTTAATTATTTTCTCCTTACTGGTTTATAAGCCAACATTTTTACTGTTCATATAAGGAGGGAGATTTTTTATGGAAAAGATTTTGACACTGGTCATTTTTATTTGCATTATATTCAGTTTTTTTTGTATGATTACATAATGGCTTTGAATGCCAAACAACAACTTGAGTGTGCTACCACCAAGTTTTTTTCTCAATTATTTTTAGCTGGAATTATAGCTATTTCACAACTTACCAAGGTCGGTCATCAGATTCCTTTGCTCTAGTGGTGCTGGTCTACTTTTTCATTTTAGCTGAAAAACTTCTTGTGCCTTCATCGTGTATTGAACCATGACCAGCCGCTTAGTAGCCAACGCACTTCGCATCACGCCACAGAGCCCATATGATCAGATCCCACCTAATGCAGTGTTTTTCTGTTTATCAATTGCATTGAAACGACTAGCGCTTTTATTAGCCACACAAGTTTGTTGTTGTATATTCGGGTTCTTTCTTATTTTCTCCTTACTCGTTTATAAGCCAACATTTTTATTGTTCATATAAGAAGGGAGATTTTTTATGGGAAAGATTTTAACACTGGTCATTTTTATTTGTATTATATTCAGTTTTTTTGTATGATTACATACTGGCTTTAAAAGCACTTTTTCGTATCATTTAATGGCTTTGAATACCCAACAACAACTTGAGTTTGCTGCCACCATATTGTTTTCTCAATTATTTTTGGCTGGAATTATACCTATTTCACGACTTGCCAAGGTCGATCATCAGATTCCTTTTCTCTAGTGGTGCTGGTCTACTTTTTCATTTTAATGGAAAAACTTCTTGTGCCTTCATCGTGTATTGAACCATGACCAGCCGCTTAGTAGCCAACGCATTTCGCATCACGCCACAGAGCCCATATGATCAGATGCCACCTAATGCAGGTTTTTTCTGTTTATCAATTGCATTGAAACGACTAGCGCTTTTATTACCCACACAAGTTTGTTGTTGTTTATTCGGGTTCTTTATTATTTTCTCCTTACTCGTTTATTAGCCAACATTTTATTATTCATATGACGAGGGAGATTTTTTATGGGAAAGATTTTGACACTGGTCATTTTTATTTGTATTATATTCAGTTTTTTTGTATGATTACATACTTGCCTTTACAGCACTTTTTCGTATCATTTAATGACTTTGAATGCCCAACAACAACTTGAGTGTGCTACCACCAAGTTTTTTTCTCAATTATTTTTAGCTGGAATTATAGCTATTTCACAACTTACCAAGGTCGGTCATCAGATTCCTTTGCTGTAGTGGTCCTGGTCTACTTTTTCATTTTAGCTGAAAAACTTCTTGTGCCTTCATCGTGTTTTGAACCATGACCAGCCGCTTAGTAGCAAACGCACTTCGCATCACGCCACAGAGCCCATATGATCAGATCCCACCTAATGCAGTTTTTTTCTGTTTATCAATTGCATTGAACCGACTAGCGCTTTTATTAGCCACACAAGTTTGTTGTTGTGTATTCGGGTTCTTAATTATTTTCTCCTTACTCGTTTATAAGCCAACATTTTTATTGTTCATATAAGGAGGGAGATTTTTTATGGAAAAGATTTTGACACTGGTCATTTTTATTTGCATTATATTCAGTTTTTTTTTTTTGTATGATTACATACTTGCTTTTAAAGCACTTTTTCGTATCATTTAATGACTTTGAATGCCCAACAACAACTTGAGTGTGCTACCACCAAGTTTTTTTCTCAATTATTTTTCGCTGGAATTATAGCTATTTCACAACTTACCAAGGTCGGTCATCAGATTCCTTTGCTCTAGTGGTGCTGGTCTACTTTTTCATTTTAGCTGAAAAACTTCTTGTGCCTTCATCGTGTATTGAACCATGACCAGCCGCTTAGTAGCCAACGCACTTCGCATCACGCCACAGAGCCCATATGATCAGATCCCACCTAATGCAGTTTTTTTCTGTTTATTAATTGCATTGAAAGGACTAGCGCTTTTATTAGTCACACAAGTTTGTTGTTGTTTATTCGGGTTCTTTCTTATTTTCTCCTTACTCGTTTATAAGCCAACATTTTTATTGTTCATATAAGGAGGGAGATTTTTTAGGGGAAAGATTTTGACACTGGTCATTCTTATTTGTATTATATTCAGCTTTTTTTTTGTATGATTACATAATGGCTTTGAATGCCCAACAACAACTTGAGTTTGCTACCACCAATTTTTGTTCTCAATTATTTTTGGATGGAATGATAGCTATTTCACGACTTGCCAAGGTCGATCATCAGATTCCTTTGCTCTAGTGGTACTGGTCTACTTTTTCATTTTAATGTAAAAACTTCTTGTGCCTTCATCGTGTATTGAACCATGACCAGCCGCTTAGTAGCCAACGCACTTCGCATCACGCCACAGAGCCCATATGATCAGATGCCACTTAATGCAGGTTTTTTCTGTTTATCAATTGCATTGAAACGACTAGTGCTCTTATTAGCCACACAAGTTTGTTGTTGTTTATTCGGGTTCTTTCTTATTTTCTCCTTACTCGTTTATAAGCCAACATTTTTATTGTTCATATGACGAGGGAGATTTTTTATGGGAAAGATTTTGACACTGGTCATTTTTATTTGTATTATATTCAGCTTTTTTTTTGTATGATTACATAATGGCTTTGAATGCCCAACAACAACTTGAGTGTGCTACCACCAAGTTTTTTTCTCAATTATTTTTAGCTGGAATTATAGCTATTTCACAACTTACCAAGGTCGGTCAACAGATTCCTTTGATCTAGTGGTGCTGGTCTACTTTTTCATTTTAGCTGAAAAACTTCTTGTGCCTTCATCGTGTATTGAACCATGACCAGCCGCTTAGTAGCCAACGCACTTCGCATCACGCCACAGAGCCCATATGATCAGATCCTACCTAATGCAGTTTTTTTCTGCTTTTATTAGCCACACAAGTTTGTTGTTGTATATTCGGGTTCTTAATTATTTTCTCCTTACTCGTTTCTAAGCCAACATTTTCATTGTTCATATAAGGAGGGAGATTTTTTATGGAAAAGATTGTGACACTGGTCATTTTTATTTGCATTACATTCAGTTTTTTTTGTATGATTACATAATTGCTTTTAAAGCACTTTTTCGTATCATTTAATGACTTTGAATGCCCAACAACAACTTGAGTTTGCTGCCGCCAAGTATTTTTCTCAATTATTTTTGCTTGGAATTATAGCTTTTTCACGACTTGCCAAGGTCGATCATCAGATTCCTTTGCTCTAGTGGTGCTGGTCTATTTTTTTATTTTAATTGAAAAAACTTCTTATGCCTTCATCGTGTATTGAACCATGACTAGTCGCTTAGTAGCAAACGCATATGATCAGATCCCACCTAATGCAGGTTTTTTCTGTTTATCAATTGCATTGAAACGACTAGCGCTTTTATTATCCACACAAGTTTGTTGTTGTTTATTCGGGTTCTTCCTTATTTTCTCCTTACTCGTTTATAAGCCAACATTTTTATTGTTCATATAAGGAGATAGATTTTTTATGGAAAATATTTTGACACTGGTCATTTTTATTTGTATTATATTCAGTTTTTTTTACATACTTGCCTTTAAAGCACTTTTTCGTATCATTTAATGACTTTGAATGCCCAACAACAACTTGAGTGTGCTACCACCAAGTTTTTTTCTCAATTATTTTTAGCTGGAATTATAGCTATTTCACAACTTACCAAGGTCGGTCATCAGATTACTTTGCTCTAGTGGTGCTGGTCTACTTTTTCATTTTAGCTGAAAAACTTCTTGTGCCTTCATCGTGTTTTGAACCATGACCAGCCGCTTAGTAGCCAACGCACTTCGCATCACGCCACAGAGCCCATATGATCAGATCCCACCTAATGCAGTTTTTTTCTGTTTATCAATTGCATTGAAACGACTAGCGGTTTTATTAGCCACACAAGTTTGTTGTTGTATATTCGGGTTCTTAATTATTTTCTCCTTACTGGTTTATAAGCCAACATTTTTACTGTTCATATAAGGAGGGAGATTTTTTATGGAAAAGATTTTGACACTGGTCATTTTTATTTGCATTATATTCAGTTTTTTTTGTATGATTACATAATGGCTTTGAATGCCAAACAACAACTTGAGTGTGCTACCACCAAGTTTTTTTCTCAATTATTTTTAGCTGGAATTATAGCTATTTCACAACTTACCAAGGTCGGTCATCAGATTCCTTTGCTCTAGTGGTGCTGGTCTACTTTTTCATTTTAGCTGAAAAACTTCTTGTGCCTTCATCGTGTATTGAACCATGACCAGCCGCTTAGTAGCCAACGCACTTCGCATCACGCCACAGAGCCCATATGATCAGATCCCACCTAATGCAGTGTTTTTCTGTTTATCAATTGCATTGAAACGACTAGCGCTTTTATTAGCCACACAAGTTTGTTGTTGTATATTCGGGTTCTTTCTTATTTTCTCCTTACTCGTTTATAAGCCAACATTTTTATTGTTCATATAAGAAGGGAGATTTTTTATGGGAAAGATTTTAACACTGGTCATTTTTATTTGTATTATATTCAGTTTTTTTGTATGATTACATACTTGCCTTTAAAGCACTTTTTCGTATCATTTAATGACTTTGAATGCCCAACAACAACTTGAGTGTGCTACCACCAAGTTTTTTTCTCAATTATTTTTAGCTGGAATTATAGCTATTTCACAACTTACCAAGGTCGGTCATCAGATTCCTTTGCTCTAGTGGTGCTGGTCTACTTTTTCATTTTAGCTGAAAAACTTCTTGTGCCTTCATCGTGTTTTGAACCATGACCAGCCGCTTAGTAGCCAACGCACTTCGCATCACGCCACAGAGCCCATATGATCAGATCCCACCTAATGCAGTTTTTTTCTGTTTATCAATTGCATTGAAACGACTAGCGGTTTTATTAGCCACACAAGTTTGTTGTTGTATATTCGGGTTCTTAATTATTTTCTCCTTACTCGTTTCTAAGCCAACATTTTTATTGTCCATATAAGGAGGGAGATTTTTTATGGAAAAGATTGTGACACTGGTCATTTTTATTTGCATTACATTCAGTTTTTTTTGTATGATTACATACTTGCTTTTAAAGCACTTTTTCGTATCATTTAATGACTTTGAATGCCCAACAACAACCTGAGTTTGCTGCCGCCAAGTTTTTTTCTCAATTATTTTTGCTTGGAATTATAGCTTTTTCACGACTTGCCAAGGTCGATCATCAGATTCCTTTGCTCTAGTGGTGCTGGTCTATTTTTTTATTTTAATTGAAAAAACTTCTTATGCCTTCATCGTGTATTGAACCATGACTAGTCGCTTAGTAGCCAACGCACTTCGCATCACGCCACAGATCCCATATGATCAGATCCCACCTAATGCAGGTTTTTTCTGTTTATCAATTGCATTGAAACGACTAGCGCTTTTATTATCCACACAAGTTTGTTGTTGTTTATTCGGGTTCTTCCTTATTTTCTCCTTACTCGTTTATAAGCCAACATTTTTATTGTTCATATAAGGAGATAGATTTTTTATGGAAAATATTTTGACACTGGTCATTTTTATTTGTATTATATTCAGTTTTTTTTACATACTTGCCTTTAAAGCACTTTTTCGTATCATTTAATGACTTTGAATGCCCAACAACAACTTGAGTGTGCTACCACCAAGTTTTTTTCTCAATTATTTTTCGCTGGAATTATAGCTATTTCACAACTTACCAAGGTCGGTCATCAGATTCCTTTGCTCTAGTGGTGCTGGTCTACTTTTTCATTTTAGCTGAAAAACTTCTTGTGCCTTCATCGTGTATTGAACCATGACCAGCCGCTTAGTAGCCAACGCACTTCGCATCACGCCACAGATCCCATATGATCAGATCCCACCTAATGCAGTTTTTTTCTGTTTATCAATTGCATTGAAACGACTAGCGCTTTTATTAGCCACACAAGTTTAGTGTGCTACCACCAAGTTTTTTTCTCAATTATTTTTAGCTGGAATTATAGCTATTTCACAACTTACCAAGGTCGGTCATCAGATTCCTTTGCTCTAGTGGTGCTGGTCTACTTTTTCATTTTAGCTGAAAAACTTCTTGTGCCTTCATTGTGTATTGAACCATGACCAGCCGCTTAGTAGCCAACGCACTTCGCATCACGCCACAGAGCCCATATGATCAGATCCCACCTAATGCAGTTTTTTTCTGTTTATCAATTGCATTGAAACGACTAGCGCTTTTATTAGCCACACAAGTTTGTTGTTGTATATTCGGGTTCTTTCTTATTTTCTCCTTACTTGTTTATAAGCCAACATTTTTATTGTTCATATAAGAAGGGAGATTTTTTATGGGAAAGATTTTGACACTGGTCATTTTTATTTGTATTATATTCAGCTTTTTTTGTATGATTACATAATGGCTTTGAATGCCCAACAACAACTTGAGTGTGCTACCACCAAGTTTTTTTCTCAATTATTTTTAGCTGGAATTATAGCTATTTCAGAACTTACCAAGGTCGGTCATCAGATTCCTTTGATCTAGTGGTGCTGGTCTACTTTTTCATTTTAATTGAAAAACTTCTTATGCCTTGATCGTGTTTTGAACCATGACCAATCGCTTAGTAGCCAACGCACTTCGCATCACGCTACAGATCCCATGTGATCAGATCCCACCTAATGCAGGTTTTTTCTGTTTATCAATTGCTTTGAAACGACTTGCGCTTTTATTAGCCACACAAGTTTGTTGTTGTTTATTCGGGTTCTTTCTTATTTTCTCCTTACTCGTTTATAAGCCAACATTTTTATTGTTCATATAAGATAGATTTTTTATGGGAAATATTTTGACACTGGTCATTTTTATTTGTATTATATTCAGTTTTTTTGTTTGATTACATACTTGCCTTTTAAGCACTTTTTCGTATCATTTAATGACTTTGAATGCCCAACAACAACTTGAGTGTACTACCACCAAGCTTTTTCTCAATTATTTTTGGCTGGAATTATAGGTATTTCACAACTTGCCAAGGTCGATCATCAGATTCTTTTGCGCTAGTGGTGCTGGTCTACTTTTTCATTTTAATTGAAAAACTTCTTGTGCATTCATCGTGTATTGAACCGTGACCAGCCGCTTAGTAGCCAACGCAATTCGCATCACGCCACAGAGCCCATATCACCAGGTCCCTTATAATGCAGGTTTTTTTCTGTTTATCAATTGCATTGAAACGACTAGCGCTTGTATTAGCCACACAAGTTTGTTGTTGTTTATTCGGGTTCTTCTTATTTTCTCCTTACTCGTTTATAAGCCAACATTTTTATTGTTCATATGACGAGGGAGATTTTTTATGGGAAAGATTTTGACACTGGTCATTTTTATTTGTATTATATTCAGTTTTTTTGTATGATTACATACTTGCGTTTAAAGCACTTTTTCGTATCATTTAATGACTTTGAATGCCCAACAACAACTTGAGTGTGCTACCACCAAGTTTTTTTCTCAATTATTTTTAGCTGGAATTATAGCTATTTCACAACTTACCAAGGTCGGTCATCAGATTCCTTTGCTCTAGTGGTGCTGGTCTACTTTTTCATTTTAGCTGAAAAACTTCTTGTGCCTTCATCGTGTTTTGAACCATGACCAGCCGCTTAGTAGCCAACGCACTTCGCATCACGCCACAGAGCCCATATGATCAGATCCCACCTAATGCAGTTTTTTTCTGTTTATCAATTGCATTGAAACGACTAGCGGTTTTATTAGCCACACAAGTTTGTTGTTGTATATTCGGGTTCTTAATTATTTTCTCCTTACTGGTTTATAAGCCAACATTTTTACTGTTCATATAAGGAGGGAGATTTTTTATGGAAAAGATTTTGACACTGGTCATTTTTATTTGCATTATATTCAGTTTTTTTGTATGATTACATACTTGCTTTTAAATCACTTTTTCGTATCATTTAATGACTTTGAATGCCCAACAACAACTTGAGTGTGCTACCACCAAGTTTTTTTCTCAATTATTTTTCGCTGGAATTAAAGCTATTTCACAACTTACCAAGGTCGGTCATCAGATTCCTTTGCCCTAGTGGTGCTGGTCTACTTTTTCATTTTAGCTGAAAAACTTCTTGTGCCTTCATTGTGTATTGAACCATGACCAGCCGCTTAGTAGCCAACTTCGCATCACGCCACAGAGCCCATATGATCAGATCCTACCTAATGCAGTTTTTTTCTGTTTATCAATTGCATTGAAACGACTAGCGCTTTTATTAGCGACACAAGTTTGTTGTTGTATATTCGGGTTCTTTCTTATTTTCTCCTTACTCGTTTATAAGCCAACATTTTTATTGTTCATATAAGGAGGGAGATTTTTTATGGGAAAGATTTTGACACTGGTCATTTTTATTTGTATTATATTCAGCTTTTTTTTTGTATGATTACATAATGGCTTTGAATGCCCAACAACAACTTGAGTGTGCTACCACCAAGTTTTTTCTCAATTATTTTTAGCTGGAATTATAGCTATTTCACAACTTACCAAGGTCGGTCATCAGATTCCTTTGCTCTAGTGGTGCTGGTCTACTTTTTCATTTTAGCTGAAAAACTTCTTGTGCCTTCATCGTGTATTGAACCATGACCAGCCGCTTAGTAGCCAACGAACTTCGCATCACGCCACAGAGCCCATATGATCAGATCCTACCTAATGCAGTTTTTTTCTGCTTTTATTAGCCACACAAGTTTGTTGTTGTATATTCGGGTTCTTAATTATTTTCTCCTTACTCGTTTCTAAGCCAACATTTTTATTGTTCATATAAGGAGGGAGATTTTTTATGGAAAAGATTGTGACACTGGTCATTTTTATTTGCATTACATTCAGTTTTTTTTGTATGATTACATACTTGCTTTTAAAGCACTTTTTCGTATCATTTAATGACTTTGAATGCCCAACAACAACTTGAGTTTGCTGCCGCCAAGTTTTTTTCTCAATTATTTTAGCTTGGAATTATAGCTTTTTCACGACTTGCCAAGGTCGATCATCAGATTCCTTTGCTCTAGTGGTGCTGGTCTATTTTTTTATTTTAATTGAAAAAACTTCTTATGCCTTCATCGTGTATTGAACCATGACTAGTCGCTTAGAAGCCAACGCACTTCGCATCACGCCACAGATCCCATATGATCAGATCCCATATGATCAGATCCCATATGATCAGATCCCACCTAATGCAGGTTTTTTCTGTTTATCAATTGCATTGAAACGACTAGCGCTTTTATTATCCACACAAGTTTGTTGTTGTTTATTCGGGTTCTTCCTTATTTTCTCCTTACTCGTTTATAAGCCAACATTTTTATTGTTCATATAAGGAGATAGATTTTTTATGGAAAATATTTTGACACTGGTCATTTTTATTTGTATTATATTCAGTTTTTTTTACATACTTGCCTTTAAAGCACTTTTTCGTATCATTTAATGACTTTGAATGCCCAACAACAACTTGAGTGTGCTACCACCAAGTTTTTTTCTCAATTATTTTTCGCTGAATTTATAGCTATTTCACAACTTACCAAGGTCGGTCATCAGATTCCTTTGCTCTAGTGGTGCTGGTCTACTTTTTCATTTTAGCTGAAAAACTTCTTGTGCCTTCATCGTGTATTGAACCATGACCAGCCGCTTAGTAGCCAACGCACTTCGCATCACGCCACAGAGCCCATATGATCAGATCCCACCTAATGCAGTTTTTTTCTGCTTATCAATTGCATTGAAACGACTAGCGCTTTAATTAGCTACACAAGTTTGTTGTTAAATATTCGGGTTCTTTCTTATTTTCTCCTTACTCGTTTATAAGCCAACATTTTTTATGTTCATATAAGGAGGGAGATTTTTTATGGGAAAGATTTTGACAGTGGTCATTTTTATTTGTATTATATTCAGCTTTTTTTTGTATGATTACATAATGGCTTTGAATGCCCAACAACAACTTGAGTGTGCTACCACCAAGTTTTTTTCTCAATTATTTTTTGCTGGAATTATAGCTATTTCACGACTTACCAAGGTCGGTCATCAGATTCCTTTGATCTAGTGGTGCTGGTCTACTTTTTCAATTTAATTGAAAAACTTCTTATGCATTGATCGTGTTTTGAACCATGACCAATCGCCTAGTAGCCAACGCACTTCGCATCACGCTACAGATCCCATGTGATCAGATCCCACCTAATGCAGGTTTTTTCTGTTTATCAATTGCATTGAAACGACTAGCGCTTTTATTAGCCACACAAGTTTGTTGTTGTTTATTCGGGTTCTTTCTTATTTTCTCCTTACTCGTTTATAAGCCAACATTTTTATTGTTCATATAAGATAGATTTTTTATGGGAAATATTTTGACACTGGTCATTTTTATTTGTATTATATTCAGTTTTTTTTGTTTGATTACATACTTGCCTTTTAAGCACTTTTTCGTATCATTTAATGACTTTGAATGCACAACAACAACTTGAGTGTGCTACCACCAAGCTTTTTCTCAATTATTTTTGGCTGGAATTATAGCTATTTCACAACTTGCCAAGGTCGATCATCAGATTCTTTTGCTCTAGTGGTCCTGGTCTACTTTTTCATTTTAATTGAAAAACTTCTTGTGCCTTCATCGTGTATTGAACCATGACCAGCCGCTTAGTAGCCAACGCAATTCGCATCACGCCACAGAGCCCATATCACCAGGTCCCTTATAATGCAGGTTTTTTTCTGTTTATCAATTGCATTGAAACGACTAGCGCTTTTAGTAGCCACACAAGTTTGTTATGTTATATAAGCCAACATTTTTATTGTTCATTTAAGGAGGGAGATTTTTTATGGGAAAGATTTTGACACTGATCATTTTTTTTTGTATTATATTCAGCTTTTTTTTGTATGATTACATACTGGCTTTAAAAGCACTTTTTCGTATCATTTAATGGCTTTGAATACCCAACAACAACTTGAGTTTGCTGCCACCAATTTGTTTTCTCAATTATTTTTGGCTGGAATTATACCTATTTCACGACTTGCCAAGGTCGATCATCAGATTCCTTTTCTCTAGTGGTGCTGGTCTACTTTTTCATTTTAATGGAAAAACTTCTTGTGCCTTCATCGTGTATTGAACCATGACCAGCCGCTTAGTAGCCAACGCATTTCGCATCACGCCACAGAGCCCATATGATCAGATGCCACCTAATGCAGGTTTTTTCTGTTTATCAATTGCATTGAAACGACTAGCGCTTTTATTACCCACACAAGTTTGTTGTTGTTTATTCGGGTTCTTTATTATTTTCTCCTTACTCGTTTATTAGCCAACATTTTATTATTCATATGACGAGGGAGATTTTTTATGGGAAAGATTTTGACACTGGTCATTTTTATTTGTATTATATTCAGTTTTTTTGTATGATTACATACTTGCCTTTACAGCACTTTTTCGTATCATTTAATGACTTTGAATGCCCAACAACAACTTGAGTGTGCTACCACCAAGTTTTTTTCTCAATTATTTTTAGCTGGAATTATAGCTATTTCACAACTTACCAAGGTCGGTCATCAGATTCCTTTGCTGTAGTGGTCCTGGTCTACTTTTTCATTTTAGCTGAAAAACTTCTTGTGCCTTCATCGTGTTTTGAACCATGACCAGCCGCTTAGTAGCCAACGCACTTCGCATCACGCCACAGAGCCCATATGATCAGATCCCACCTAATGCAGTTTTTTTCTGTTTATCAATTGCATTGAAACGACTAGCGCTTTTATTAGCCACACAAGTTTGTTGTTGTGTATTCGGGTTCTTAATTATTTTCTCCTTACTCGTTTATAAGCCAACATTTTTATTGTTCATATAAGGAGGGAGATTTTTAATGGAAAAGATTTTGACACTGGTCATTTTTATTTGCATTATATTCAGTTTTTTTTTTTTGTATGATTACATACTTGCTTTTAAAGCACTTTTTCGTATCATTTAATGACTTTGAATGCCCAACAACAACTTGAGTGTGCTACCACCAAGTTTTTTTCTCAATTATTTTTCGCTGGAATTATAGCTATTTCACAACTTACCAAGGTCGGTCATCAGATTCCTTTGCTCTAGTGGTGCTGGTCTACTTTTTCATTTTAGCTGAAAAACTTCTTGTGCCTTCATCGTGTATTGAACCATGACCAGCCGCTTAGTAGCCAACGCACTTCGCATCACGCCACAGAGCCCATATGATCAGATCCCACCTAATGCAGTTTTTTTCTGTTTATTAATTGCATTGAAAGGACTAGCGCTTTTATTAGTCACACAAGTTTGTTGTTGTTTATTCGGGTTCTTTCTTATTTTCTCCTTACTCGTTTATAAGCCAACATTTTTATTGTTCATATAAGGAGGGAGATTTTTTAGGGGAAAGATTTTGACACTGGTCATTCTTATTTGTATTATATTCAGCTTTTTTTTTGTATGATTACATAATGGCTTTGAATGCCCAACAACAACTTGAGTTTGCTACCACCAATTTTTGTTCTCAATTATTTTTGGATGGAATGATAGCTATTTCACGACTTGCCAAGGTCGATCATCAGATTCCTTTGCTCTAGTGGTACTGGTCTACTTTTTCATTTTAATGGAAAAACTTCTTGTGCCTTCATCGTGTATTGAACCATGACCAGCCGCTTAGTAGCCAACGCACTTCGCATCACGCCACAGAGCCCATATGATCAGATGCCACTTAATGCAGGTTTTTTCTGTTTATCAATTGCATTGAAACGACTAGTGCTCTTATTAGCCACACAAGTTTGTTGTTGTTTATTCGGGTTCTTTCTTATTTTCTCCTTACTCGTTTATAAGCCAACATTTTTATTGTTCATATGACGAGGGAGATTTTTTATGGGAAAGATTTTGACACTGGTCATTTTTATTTGTATTATATTCAGCTTTTTTTTTGTATGATTACATAATGGCTTTGAATGCCCAACAACAACTTGAGTGTGCTACCACCAAGTTTTTTTCTCAATTATTTTTAGCTGGAATTATAGCTATTTCACAACTTACCAAGGTCGGTCAACAGATTCCTTTGCTCTAGTGGTGCTGGTCTACTTTTTCATTTTAGCTGAAAAACTTCTTGTGCCTTCATCGTGTATTGAACCATGACCAGCCGCTTAGTAGCCAACGCACTTCGCATCACGCCACAGAGCCCATATGATCAGATCCTACCTAATGCAGTTTTTTTCTGCTTTTATTAGCCACACAAGTTTGTTGTTGTATATTCGGGTTCTTAATTATTTTCTCCTTACTCGTTTCTAAGCCAACATTTTCATTGTTCATATAAGGAGGGAGATTTTTTATGGAAAAGATTGTGACACTGGTCATTTTTATTTGCATTACATTCAGTTTTTTTTTGTATGATTACATAATTGCTTTTAAAGCACTTTTTCGTATCATTTAATGACTTTGAATGCCCAACAACAACTTGAGTTTGCTGCCGCCAAGTATTTTTCTCAATTATTTTTGCTTGGAATTATAGCTTTTTCACGACTTGCCAAGGTCGATCATCAGATTCCTTTGCTCTAGTGGTGCTGGTCTATTTTTTTATTTTAATTGAAAAAACTTCTTATGCCTTCATCGTGTATTGAACCATGACTAGTCGCTTAGTAGCAAACGCACTTCGCATCACGCCACAGATCCCATATGATCAGATCCCATATGATCAGATCCCACTAAATGCAGGTTTTTTCTGTTTATCAATTGCATTGAAACGACTAGCGCTTTTATTATCCACACAAGTTTGTTGTTGTTTATTCGGGTTCTTCCTTATTTTCTCCTTACTCGTTTATAAGCCAACATTTTTATTGTTCATATAAGGAGATAGATTTTTTATGGAAAATATTTTGACACTGGTCATTTTTATTTGTATTATATTCAGTTTTTTTTACATACTTGCGTTTAAAGCACTTTTTCGTATAATTTAATGACTTTGAAAGCCCAACAACAACTTGAGTGTGCTACCACCAAGTTTTTTTCTCAATTATTTTTCGCTGGAATTATAGCTATTTCACAACTTACCAAGGTCGGTCATCAGATTCCTTTGCTCTAGTGGTGCTGGTCTACTTTTTCATTTTAGCTGAAAAACTTCTTGTGCCGTCATTGTGTATTGAACCATGACCAGCCCCTTAGTAGCCAACGCACTTCGCATCACGCCACAGAGCCCATATGATCAGATCCTACCTAATGCAGTTTTTTTCTGTTTATCAATTGCATTGAAACGACTAGCGCTTTTATTAGCCACACAAGTTTGTTGTTGTATATTCGGGTTCTTTCTTATTTTCTCCTTACTCGTTTATAAGCCAACATTTTTATTGTTCATATAAGGAGGGAGATTTTTTATGGGAAAGATTTTGACACTGGTCATTTTTATTTGTATTATATTCAGCTTTTTTTTTGTATGATTACATAATTGCTTTGAATGCCCAACAACGACTTGAGTGTGCTACCACCAAGTTTTTTTCTCAATTATTTTTAGCTGGAATTATAGCTATTTCACAACTTACCAAGGTCGGTCATCAGATTCCTTTGCTCTAGTGGTGCTGGTCTACTTTTTCATTTTAGCTGAAAAACTTCTTGTGCCTTCATCGTGTATTGAACCATGACCAGCCGCTTAGTAGCCAACGCACTTCGCATCACGCCACAGAGCCCATATGATCAGATCCTACCTAATGCAGTTTTTTTCTGTTTATCAATTGCATTGAAACGACTAGCGCTTTTATTAGCCACACAAGTTTGTTGTTGTATATTCGGGTTCTTAATTATTTTCTCCTTACTCGTTTCTCAGCCAACATTTTTATTGTTCATATAAGGAGGGAGATTTTTTATGGAAAAGATTGTGACACTGGTCATTTTTATTTGCATTACATTCAGTTTTTTTGTATGATTACATACTTGCTTTTAAAGCACTTTTTCGTATCATTTAATGACTTTGAATGCCCAACAACAACTTGAGTTTGCTGCCGCCAAGTTTTTTTCTCAATTATTTTTGCTTGGAATTATAGCTTTTTCACGACTTGCCAAGGTCGATCATCAGATTCCTTTGCTCTAGTGGTGCTGGTCTATTTTTTTATTTTAATTGAAAAAACTTCTTATGCCTTCATCGTGTATTGAACCATGACTAGTCGCTTAGTAGCCAACGCACTTCGCATCACGCCACAGATCCCATATGATCAGATCCCACCTAATGCAGGTTTTTTCTGTTTATCAATTGCATTGAAACGACTAGCGCTTTTATTATCCACACAAGTTTGTTGTTGTTTATTCGGGTTCTTCCTTATTTTCTCCTTACTCGTTTATAAGCCAACATTTTTATTGTTCATATAAGGAGATAGATTTTTTATGGAAAATATTTTGACACTGGTCATTTTTATTTGTATTATATTCAGTTTTTTTTACATACTTGCCTTTAAAGCACTTTTTCGTATCATTTAATGACTTTGAATGCCCAACAACAACTTGAGTGTGCTACCACCAAGTTTTTTTCTCAATTATTTTTCGCTGGAATTATAGCTATTTCACAACTTACCAAGGTCGGTCATCAGATTCCTTTGCTCTAGTGGTGCTGGTCTACTTTTTCATTTTAGCTGAAAAACTTCTTGTGCCGTCATTGTGTATTGAACCATGACCAGCCCCTTAGTAGCCAACGCACTTCGCATCACGCCACAGAGCCCATATGATCAGATCCTACCTAATGCAGTTTTTTTCTGTTTATCAATTGCATTGAAACGACTAGCGCTTTTATTAGCCACACAAGTTTGTTGTTGTATATTCGGGTTCTTTCTTATTTTCTCCTTACTCGTTTATAAGCCAACATTTTTATTGTTCATATAAGGAGGGAGATTTTTTATGGGAAAGATTTTGACACTGGTCATTTTTATTTGTATTATATTCAGCTTTTTTTTTGTATGATTACATAATTGCTTTGAATGCCCAACAACGACTTGAGTGTGCTACCACCAAGTTTTTTTCTCAATTATTTTTAGCTGGAATTATAGCTATTTCACAACTTACCAAGGTCGGTCATCAGATTCCTTTGCTCTAGTGGTGCTGGTCTACTTTTTCATTTTAGCTGAAAAACTTCTTGTGCCTTCATCGTGTATTGAACCATGACCAGCCGCTTAGTAGCCAACGCACTTCGCATCACGCCACAGAGCCCATATGATCAGATCCTACCTAATGCAGTTTTTTTCTGTTTATCAATTGCATTGAAACGACTAGCGCTTTTATTAGCCACACAAGTTTGTTGTTGTATATTCGGGTTCTTAATTATTTTCTCCTTACTCGTTTCTAAGCCAACATTTTTATTGTTCATATAAGGAGGGAGATTTTTTATGGAAAAGATTGTGACACTGGTCATTTTTATTTGCATTACATTCAGTTTTTTTGTATGATTACATACTTGCTTTTAAAGCACTTTTTCGTATCATTTAATGACTTTGAATGCCCAACAACAACTTGAGTTTGCTGCCGCCAAGTTTTTTTCTCAATTATTTTTGCTTGGAATTATAGCTTTTTCACGACTTGCCAAGGTCGATCATCAGATTCCTTTGCTCTAGTGGTGCTGGTCTATTTTTTTATTTTAATTGAAAAAACTTCTTATGCCTTCATCGTGTATTGAACCATGACTAGTCGCTTAGTAGCCAACGCACTTCGCATCACGCCACAGAGCCCATATGATCAGATCCCACCTAATGCAGGTTTTTTCTGTTTATCAATTGCATTGAAACGACTAGCGCTTTTATTATCCACACAAGTTTGTTGTTGTTTATTCGGGTTCTTCCTTATTTTCTCCTTACTCGTTTATAAGCCAACATTTTTATTGTTCATATAAGGAGATAGATTTTTTATGGAAAATATTTTGACACTGGTCATTTTTATTTGTATTATATTCAGTTTTTTTTACATACTTGCCTTTAAAGCACTTTTTCGTATCATTTAATGACTTTGAATGCCCAACAACAACTTGAGTGTGCTACCACCAAGTTTTTTTCTCAATTATTTTTCGCTGGAATTATAGCTATTTCACAACTTACCAAGGTCGGTCATCAGATTCCTTTGCTCTAGTGGTGCTGGTCTACTTTTTCATTTAGCTGAAAAACTTCTTGTGCCTTCATCGTGTATTGAACCATGACCAGCCGCTTAGTAGCCAACGCACTTCGCATCACGCCACAGAGCCCATATGATCAGATCCCACCTAATGCAGTTTTTTTCTGCTTATCAATTGCATTGAAACGACTAGCGCTTTAATTAGCCACACAAGTTTGTTGTTAAATATTCGGGTTCTTTCTTATTTTCTCCTTACTCGTTTATAAGCCAACAATTTTTATGTTCATATAAGGAGGGAGATTTTTTATGGGAAAGATTTTGACAGTGGTCATTTTTATTTGTATTATATTCAGCTTTTTTTTGTATGATTACATAATGGCTTTGAATGCCCAACAACAACTTGAGTGTGCTACCACCAAGTTTTTTTCTCAATTATTTTTCGCTGGAATTATAGCTATTTCACAACTTACCAAGGTCGGTCATCAGATTCCTTTGCTCTAGTGGTGCTGGTCTACTTTTTCATTTTAGCTGAAAAACTTCTTGTGCCTTCATCGTGTATTGAACCATGACCAGCCGCTTAGTAGCCAACGCACTTCGCATCACGCCACAGAGCCCATATGATCAGATCCCACCTAATGCAGTTTTTTTCTGTTTATTAATTGCATTGAAAGGACTAGCGCTTTTATTAGTCACACAAGTTTGTTGTTGTTTATTCGGGTTCTTTCTTATTTTCTCCTTACTCGTTTATAAGCCAACATTTTTATTGTTCATATGACGAGGGAGATTTTTTATGGGAAAGATTTTGACCCTGGTCATTTTTATTTGTATTATATTCAGTTTTTTTGTATGATTACATACTTGCCTTTAAAGCACTTTTCGTATCATTTAATGACTTTGAATGCCCAACAACAACTTGAGTGTGCTACCACCAAGTTTTTTTCTCAATTATTTTTAGCTGGAATTATAGCTATTTCACAACTTACCAAGGTCGATCATCAGATTCCTTTGATCTAGTGGTGCTGGTCTACTTTTTCATTTTAATTGAAAAACTTCTTGTGCCTTCATCGTGTATTGAACCATGACCAGCCGCTTAGTAGCCAACGCACTTCGCATCACGCCACAGAGCCCATATGATCAGATCCCACCTAATGCAGTTTTTTTTTCTGTTTATCAATTGCATTGAAACGACTAGCGCTTTTATTAGCCACACAAGTTTGTTGTTGTTAATTCAGGTTCTTTCTTATTTTCTCCTTACTCGTTTATAAGCCAACATTTTTATTGTTCATATAAGGAGGGAGATTTTTTAGGGGAAAGATTTTGACACTGGTCATTCTTATTTGTTTTATATTCAGCTTTTTTTTTTTGTATGATTACATAATGGCTTTGAATGCCCAACAACAACTTGAGTTTGCTACCACCAATTTTTGTTCTCAATTATTTTTGGATGGAATGATAGCTATTTCACGACTTGCCAAGGTCGATCATCAGATTCCTTTGCTCTAGTGGTACTGGTCTACTTTTTCATTTTAATGGAAAAACTTCTTGTGCCTTCATCGTGTATTGAACCATGACCAGCCGCTTAGTAGCCAACGCACTTCGCATCACGCCACAGAGCCCATATGATCAGATGCCACTTAATGCAGGTTTTTTCTGTTTATCAATTGCATTGAAACGACTAGTGCTCTTATTAGCCACACAAGTTTGTTGTTGTTTATTCGGGTTCTTTCTTATTTTCTCCTTACTCGTTTATAAGCCAACATTTTTATTGTTCATATGACGAGGGAGATTTTTTATGGGAAAGATTTTGACACTGGTCATTTTTATTTGTATTATATTCAGTTTTTTTGTATGATTACATACTTGCCTTTAAAGCACTTTTTCGTATCATTTAATGACTTTGAATGCCCAACAACAACTTGAGTGTGCTACCACCAAGTTTTTTTCTCAATTATTTTTAGCTGGAATTATAGCTATTTCACAACTTACCAAGGTCGATCATCAGATTCCTTTGATCTAGTGGTGCTGGTCTACTTTTTCATTTTAATTGAAAAACTTCTTGTGCCTTCATCGTGTATTGAACCATGACCAGCCGCTTAGTAGCCAACGCAATTCGCATCACGCCACAGAGCCCATATGACCCTTATAATGCAGGTTTTTTTCTGTTTATCAATTGCATTGAAACGACTAGTGCTTTTATTAGCCACACAAGTTTGTTGGTGTTTATTCGGGTTCTTCTTATTTTCTCCTTACTCGTTTATAAGCCAACATTTTTATTGTTCATATAAGGAGGGAGATTTTTTATGGGAAAGATTTTGACACTGATCATTTTTATTTGTATTATATTCTGCTTTTTTTGTATGATTACATACTGGCTTTAAAAGCACTTTTTCGTATCATTTATTGGCTTTGAATACCCAACAACAACTTGAGTTTGCTGCCACCAATTTTTTTTCTCAATTATTTTTGGCTGGAATTATAGCTATTTCACGACTTGCCAAGGTCGATCATCAGATTCCTTTTCTCTAGTGGTGCTGGTCTACTTTTTCATTTTAATGGAAAAACTTCTTGTGCCTTCATCGTGTATTGAACCATGACCAGCCGCTTAGTAGCCAACGCATTTCGCATCACGCCACAGAGCCCATATGATCAGATGCCACCTAATGCAGGTTTTTTCTGTTTATCAATTGCATTGAAACGACTAGCGCTTTTATTACCCACACAAGTTTGTTGTTGTTTATTCGGGTTCTTTATTATTTTCTCCTTACTCGTTTATTAGCCAACATTTTATTATTCATATGACGAGGGAGATTTTTTATGGGAAAGGTTTTGACACTGGTCATTTTTATTTGTATTATATTCAGTTTTTTTGTATGATTACATACTTGCCTTTAAAGCACTTTTTCGTATCATTTAATGAATTTGAATGCCCAACAACAACTTGAGTGTGCTACCACCAAGTTTTTTTCTCAATTATTTTTAGCTGGAATTATAGCTATTTCACAACTTACCAAGGTCGATCATCAGATTCCTTTGATCTAGTGGTGCTGGTCTACTTTTTCATTTTAATTGAAAAACTTCTTGTGCCTTCATCGTGTATTGAACCATGACCAGCCGCTTAGTAGCCAACGCACTTCGCATCACGCCACTGATCCCAAATGATCATATCCCACCTAATGCAGTTTTTTCTGTTTATCAATTGCATTGAAACGACTAGCGCTTTTATTAGCCACCCAAGTTTGTTGTTGTATATTCGGGTTTTTTATTATTTTCTCTGTACTCGTTTATAAGCCAACATTTTTATTGTTCATATAAGGAGGGAGATTTTTTATGGAAAAGATTTTGACACTGGTCATTTTTATTTGCATTATATTCAGTTTTTTTGTATGATTACATACTTGCTTTTAAAGCAGTTTTTCGTATCATTTAATGACTGAATGCCCAACAACAACTTGAGTTTGCTACCACCAAGTTTTTTTCTCAATTATTTTTGCTTGGAATTATAGCTATTTCACGACTTGCCAAGATCGATCATCAGATTCTTTTGCTCTAGTGGTGCTGGTCTACTTTTTCATTTTAATTGAAAAACTTCTTATGCCTTGATCGTGTTTTGAACCATGACCAGTCGCTTAGTAGCCAACGCACTTCGCATCACGCTACAGATCCCATGTATCAGATCCCACCTAATGCAGGTTTTTTCTGTTTATCAATTGCATTGAAACGACTAGCGCTTTTATTAGCCACACAAGTTTGTTGTTGTTTATTCGGGTTCTTTCTTATTTTCTCCTTACTCGTTTATAAGCCAACATTTTTATTGTTCATATAAGATAGATTTTGTATGGGAAATATTTTGACACTGGTCATTTTTATTTGAATTATATTCAGTTTCTTTTGTTTGATTACATTCTTGCCTTTTAAGCACTTTTTCGTATCATTTAATGACTTTGAATGCCCAACAACAACTTGAGTGTGCTACCACCAAGCTTTTTCTCAATTATTTTTGGCTGGAATTATAGCTATTTCACAACTTGCCAGATCGATCATCAGATTCTTTTGCTCTAGTGGTCTACTTTTTCATTTTAATTGAAAAACTTCTTGTGCCTTAATCGTGTATTGAACCATGACCAGCCGCTTAGTAGCCAACGCAATTCGCATCACGCCACAGAGCCCATATGACCAGGTCCCTTATAATGCAGGTTTTTTTCTGTTTATCAATTGCATTGAAACGACTAGTGCTTTTATTAGCCACACAAGTTTGTTGGTGTTTATTCGGGTTCTTCTTATTTTCTCCTTACTCGTTTATAAGCCAACATTTTTATTGTTCATATAAGGAGGGAGATTTTTTATGGGAAAGATTTTGACACTGATCATTTTTATTTGTATTATATTCTGCTTTTTTTGTATGATTACATACTGGCTTTAAAAGCACTTTTTCGTATCATTTATTGGCTTTGAATACCCAACAACAACTTGAGTTTGCTGCCACCAATTTTTTTTCTCAATTATTTTTGGCTGGAATTATAGCTATTTCACGACTTGCCAAGGTCGATCATCAGATTCCTTTTCTCTAGTGGTGCTGGTCTACTTTTTCATTTTAATGGAAAAACTTCTTGTGCCTTCATCGTGTATTGAACCATGACCAGCCGCTTAGTAGCCAACGCATTTCGCATCACGCCACAGAGCCCATATGATCAGATGCCACCTAATGCAGGTTTTTTCTGTTTATCAATTGCATTGAAACGACTAGCGCTTTTATTACCCACACAAGTTTGTTGTTGTTTATTCGGGTTCTTTATTATTTTCTCCTTACTCGTTTATTAGCCAACATTTTATTATTCATATGACGAGGGAGATTTTTTATGGGAAAGATTTTGACACTGGTCATTTTTATTTGTATTATATTCAGTTTTTTTGTATGATTACATACTTGCCTTTAAAGCACTTTTTCGTATCATTTAATGACTTTGAATGCCCAACAACAACTTGAGTGTGCTACCACCAAGTTTTTTTCTCAATTATTTTTAGCTGGAATTATAGCTATTTCACAACTTACCAAGGTCGGTCATCAGATTCCTTTGCTGTAGTGGTCCTGGTCTACTTTTTCATTTTAGCTGAAAAACTTCTTGTGCCTTCATCGTGTTTTGAACCATGACCAGCCGCTTAGTAGCCAACGCACTTCGCATCACGCCACAGAGCCCATATGATCAGATCCCACCTAATGCAGTTTTTTTCTGTTTATCAATTGCATTGAAACGACTAGCGCTTTTATTAGCCACACAAGTTTGTTGTTGTGTATTCGGGTTCTTAATTATTTTCTCCTTACTCGTTTATAAGCCAACATTTTTATTGTTCATATAAGGAGGGAGATTTTTTATGGAAAAGATTTTGACACTGGTCATTTTGATTTGCATTATATTCAGTTTTTTTTTTTGTATGATTACATACTTGCTTTTAAAGCACTTTTTCGTATCATTTAATGACTTTGAATGCCCAACAACAACTTGAGTGTGCTACCACCAAGTTTTTTTCTCAATTATTTTTCGCTGGAATTATAGCTATTTCACAACTTACCAAGGTCGGTCATCAGATTCCTTTGCTCTAGTGGTGCTGGTCTACTTTTTCATTTTAGCTGAAAAACTTCTTGTGCCTTCATCGTGTATTGAACCATGACCAGCCGCTTAGTAGCCAACGCACTTCGCATCACGCCACAGAGCCCATATGGTCAGATCCCACCTAATGCAGTTTTTTTCTGTTTATTAATTGCATTGAAAGGACTAGCGCTTTTATTAGTCACACAAGTTTGTTGTTGTTTATTCGGATTCTTTCTTATTTTCTCCTTACTCGTTTATAAGCCAACATTTTTATTGTTCATATAAGGAGGGAGATTTTTTAGGGGAAAGATTTTGACACTGGTCATTCTTATTTGTATTATATTCAGTTTTTTTGTATGATTACATACTGGCTTTAAAAGCACTTTTTCGTATCATTTATTGGCTTTGAATACCCAACAACAACTTGAGTTTGCTGCCACCAATTTTTTTTCCCAATTATTTTTGGCTGGAATTATAGCTATTTCACGACTTGCCAAGGTCGATCATCAGATTCCTTTTCTCTAGTGGTGCTGGTCTACTTTTTCATTTTAATGGAAAAACTTCTTGTGCCTTCATCGTGTATTGAACCATGACCAGCCGCTTAGTAGCCAACGCATTTCGCATCACGCCACAGAGCCCATATGATCAGATGCCACCTAATGCAGGTTTTTTCTGTTTATCAATTGCATTGAAACGACTAGCGCTTTTATTACCCACACAAGTTTGTTGTTGTTTATTCGGGTTCTTTATTATTTTCTCCTTACTCGTTTATTAGCCAACATTTTATTATTCATATAACGAGGGAGATTTTTTATGGGAAAGATTTTGACACTGGTCATTTTTATTTGTATTATATTCAGTTTTTTTGTATGATTACATACTTGCCTTTAAAGCACTTTTTCGTATCATTTAATGACTTTGAATGCCCAACAACAACTTGAGTGTGCTACCACCAAGTTTTTTTCTCAATTATTTTTAGCTGGAATTATAGCTATTTCACAACTTACCAAGGTCGGTCATCAGATTCCTTTGCTGTAGTGGTCCTGGTCTACTTTTTCATTTTAGCTGAAAAACTTCTTGTGCCTTCATCGTGTTTTGAACCATGACCAGCCGCTTAGTAGCCAACGCACTTCGCATCACGCCACAGAGCCCATATGATCAGATCCCACCTAATGCAGTTTTTTTCTGTTTATCAATTGCATTGAAACGACTAGCGCTTTTATTAGCCACACAAGTTTGTTGTTGTGTATTCGGGTTCTTAATTATTTTCTCCTTACTCGTTTATAAGCCAACATTTTTATTGTTCATATAAGGAGGGAGATTTTTTATGGAAAAGATTTTGACACTGGTCATTTTGATTTGCATTATATTCAGTTTTTTTTTTTGTATGATTACATACTTGCTTTTAAAGCACTTTTTCGTATCATTTAATGACTTTGAATGCCCAACAACAACTTGAGTGTGCTACCACCAAGTTTTTTTCTCAATTATTTTTCGCTGGAATTATAGCTATTTCACAACTTACCAAGGTCGGTCATCAGATTCCTTTGCTCTAGTGGTGCTGGTCTACTTTTTCATTTTAGCTGAAAAACTTCTTGTGCCTTCATCGTGTATTGAACCATGACCAGCCGCTTAGTAGCCAACGCACTTCGCATCACGCCACAGAGCCCATATGGTCAGATCCCACCTAATGCAGTTTTTTTCTGTTTATTAATTGCATTGAAAGGACTAGCGCTTTTATTAGTCACACAAGTTTGTTGTTGTTTATTCGGGTTCTTTCTTATTTTCTCCTTACTCGTTTATAAGCCAACATTTTTATTGTTCATATAAGGAGGGAGATTTTTTAGGGGAAAGATTTTGACACTGGTCATTCTTATTTGTATTATATTCAGTTTTTTTGTATGATTACATACTGGCTTTAAAAGCACTTTTTCGTATCATTTATTGGCTTTGAATACCCAACAACAACTTGAGTTTGCTGCCACCAATTTTTTTTCCCAATTATTTTTGGCTGGAATTATAGCTATTTCACGACTTGCCAAGGTCGATCATCAGATTCCTTTTCTCTAGTGGTGCTGGTCTACTTTTTCATTTTAATGGAAAAACTTCTTGTGCCTTCATCGTGTATTGAACCATGACCAGCCGCTTAGTAGCCAACGCATTTCGCATCACGCCACAGAGCCCATATGATCAGATGCCACCTAATGCAGGTTTTTTCTGTTTATCAATTGCATTGAAACGACTAGCGCTTTTATTACCCACACAAGTTTGTTGTTGTTTATTCGGGTTCTTTATTATTTTCTCCTTACTCGTTTATTAGCCAACATTTTATTATTCATATAACGAGGGAGATTTTTTATGGGAAAGATTTTGACACTGGTCATTTTTATTTGTATTATATTCAGTTTTTTTGTATGATTACATACTTGCCTTTAAAGCACTTTTTCGTATCATTTAATGACTTTGAATGCCCAACAACAACTTGAGTGTGCTACCACCAAGTTTTTTTCTCAATTATTTTTAGCTGGAATTATAGCTATTTCACAACTTACCAAGGTCGGTCATCAGATTCCTTTGCTGTAGTGGTCCTGGTCTACTTTTTCATTTTAGCTGAAAAACTTCTTGTGCCTTCATCGTGTTTTGAACCATGACCAGCCGCTTAGTAGCCAAGGCACTTCGCATCACGCCACAGTGCCCATATGATCAGATCCCACCTAATGCAGTTTTTTTCTGTTTATCAATTGCATTGAAACGACTAGCGCTTTTATTAGCCACACAAGTTTGTTGTTGTGTATTCGGGTTCTTAATTATTTTCTCCTTACTCGTTTATAAGCCAACATTTTTATTGTTCATATAAGGAGGGAGATTTTTTATGGAAAAGATTTTGACACTGGTCATTTTTATTTGCATTATATTCAGTTTTTTTTTTTGTACGATTACATACTAGATCGATCATCAGATTCTTTTGCTCTAGTGGTGCTGGTCTACTTTTTCATTTTAATTGAAAAACTTCTTATGCCTTGATCGTGTTTTGAACCATGACCAGTCGCTTAGTAGCCAACGCACTTCGCATCACGCTACAGATCACATGTATCAGATCCCACCTAATGCAGGTTTTTTCTGTTTATCAATTGCATTGAAACGACTAGCGCTTTTATTAGCCACACAAGTTTGTTGTTGTTTATTCTGGTTCTTTCTTATTTTCTCCTTACTCGTTTATAAGCCAACATTTTTATTGTTCATATAAGATAGATTTTTTATGGGAAATATTTTGACACTGGTCATTTTTATTTGAATTATATTCAGTTTCTTTTGTTTGATTACATTCTTGCCTTTTAAGCACTTTTTCGTATCATTTAATGACTTTGAATGCCCAACAACAACTTGAGTGTGCTACCACCAAGCTTTTTCTCAATTATTTTTGGCTGGAATTATAGCTATTTCACAACTTGCCAGATCGATCATCAGATTCTTTTGCTCTAGTGGTCTACTTTTTCATTTTAATTGAAAAACTTCTTGTGCCTTAATCGTGTATTGAACCATGACCAGCCGCTTAGTAGGCAACGCAATTCGCATCACGCCACAGAGCCCTTATGACCAGGTCCCTTATAATGCAGGTTTTTTTCCGTTTATCAATTGCATTGAAACGACTAGTGCTTTTATTAGCCACACAAGTTTGTTGGTGTTTATTCGGGTTCTTCTTATTTTTTCCTTACTCGTTTATAAGCCAACATTTTTATTGTTCATATAAGGAGGGAGATTTTTTATGGGAAAGATTTTGACACTGATCATTTTTATTTGTATTATATTCTGCTTTTTTGTATGATTACATACTGGCTTTAAAAGCACTTTTTCGTATCATTTATTGGCTTTGAATACCCAACAACAACTTGAGTTTGCTGCCACCAATTTTTTTTCTCAATTATTTTTGGCTGGAATTATAGCTATTTCACGACTTGCCAAGGTCGATCATCAGATTCCTTTTCTCTAGTGGTGCTGGTCTACTTTTTCATTTTAATGGAAAAACTTCTTGTGCCTTCATCGTGTATTGAACCATGACCAGCCGCTTAGTAGCCAACGCATTTCGCATCACGCCACAGAGCCCATATGATCAGATGCCACCTAATGCAGGTTTTTTCTGTTTATCAATTGCATTGAAACGACTAGCGCTTTTATTACCCACACAAGTTTGTTGTTGTTTATTCGGGTTCTTTATTATTTTCTCCTTACTCGTTTATTAGCCAACATTTTATTATTCATATGACGAGGGAGATTTTTTATGGGAAAGATTTTGACACTGGTCATTTTTATTTGTATTATATTCAGTTTTTTTGTATGATTACATACTTGCCTTTAAAGCACTTTTTCGTATCATTTAATGACTTTGAATGCCCAACAACAACTTGAGTGTGCTACCACCAAGTTTTTTTCTCAATTATTTTTCGCTGGAATTATAGCTATTTCACAACTTACCAAGGTCGGTCATCAGATTCCTTTGCTCTAGTGGTGCTGGTCTACTTTTTCATTTTAGCTGAAAAACTTCTTGTGCCTTCATCGTGTATTGAACCATGACCAGCCGCTTAGTAGCCAACGCACTTCGCATCACGCCACAGAGCCCATATGATCAGATCCCACCTAATGCAGTTTTTTTCTGTTTATTAATTGCATTGAAAGGACTAGCGCTTTTATTAGTCACACAAGTTTGTTGTTGTTTATTCGGGTTCTTTCTTATTTTCTCCTTACTCGTTTATAAGCCAACATTTTTATTGTTCATATAAGGAGGGAGATTTTTTAGGGGAAAGATTTTGACACTGGTCATTCTTATTTGTATTATATTCAGCTTTTTTTTTGTATGATTACATAATGGCTTTGAATGCCCAACAACAACTTGAGTTTGCTACCACCAATTTTTGTTCTCAATTATTTTTGGATGGAATGATAGCTATTTCACGACTTGCCAAGGTCGATCATCAGATTCCTTTGCTCTAGTGGTACTGGTCTACTTTTTCATTTTAATGGAAAAACTTCTTGTGCCTTCATCGTGTATTGAACCATGACCAGCCGCTTAGTAGCCAACGCACTTCGCATCACGCCACAGAGCCCATATGATCAGATGCCACTTAATGCAGGTTTTTTCTGTTTATCAATTGCATTAAAACGACTAGTGCTCTTATTAGCCACACAAGTTTGTTGTTGTTTATTCGGGTTCTTTCTTATTTTCTCCTTACTCGTTTATAAGCCAACATTTTTATTGTTCATAGGACGAGGGAGATTTTTTATGGGAAAGATTTTGACACTGGTCATTTTTATTTGTATTATATTCAGTTTTTTTGTATGATTACATACTTGCCTTCAAAGCACTTTTCGTATCATTTAATGACTTTGAATGCCCAACAACAACTTGAGTGTGCTACCACCAAGTTTTTTTCTCAATTATTTTTAGCTGGAATTATAGCTATTTCACAACTTACCAAGGTCGATCATCAGATTCCTTTGATCTAGTGGTGCTGGTCTACTTTTTCATTTTAATTGAAAAACTTCGTGTGCCTTCATCGTGTATTGAACCATGACCAGCCGCTTAGTAGCCAACGCACTTCGCATTACGCCACAGAGCCCATATGATCAGATCCCACCTAATGCAGTTTTTTTCTGTTTATCAATTGCATTGAAACGACTAGCGCTTTTATTAGCCACACAAGTTTGTTGTTGTTTATTCGGGTTCTTTCTTATTTTCTCCTTACTCGTTTATAAGCCAACATTTTTATTGTTCATATAAGGAGGGAGATTTTTTAGGGGAAAGATTTTGACACTGGTCATTCTTATTTGTATTATATTCAGCTTTTTTTTTGTATGATTACATAATGGCTTTGAATGCCCAACAACAACTTGAGTTTGCTACCACCAATTTTTGTTCTCAATTATTTTTGGATGGAATGATAGCTATTTCACGACTTGCCAAGGTCGATCATCAGATTCCTTTGCTCTAGTGGTACTGGTCTACTTTTTCATTTTAATGGAAAAACTTCTTGTGCCTTCATCGTGTATTGAACCATGACCAGCCGCTTAGTAGCCAACGCACTTCGCATCACGCCACAGAGCCCATATGATCAGATGCCACTTAATGCAGGTTTTTTCTGTTTATCAATTGCATTGAAACGACTAGTGCTCTTATTAGCCACACAAGTTTGTTGTTGTTTATTCGGGTTCTTTCTTATTTTCTCCTTACTCGTTTATAAGCCAACATTTTTATTGTTCATATGACGAGGGAGATTTTTTATGGGAAAGATTTTGACACTGGTCATTTTTATTTGTATTATACTCAGTTTTTTTGTATGATTACATACTTGCCTTTAAAGCACTTTTTCGTATCATTTAATGACTTTGAATGCCCAACAACAACTTGAGTGTGCTACCACCAAGTTTTTTTCTCAATTATTTTTAGCTGGAATTATAGCTATTTCACAACTTACCAAGGTCGATCATCAGATTCCTTTGATCTAGTGGTGCTGGTCTACTTTTTCATTTTAATTGAAAAACTTCTTGTGCCTTCATCATGTATTGAACCATGACCAGCCGCTTAGTAGCCAACGCACTTCGCATCACGCCACTGATCCCAAATGATCATATCCCACCTAATGCAGTTTTTTCTGTTTATCAATTGCATTGAAACGACTAGCGCTTTTATTAGCCACCCAAGTTTGTTGTTGTATATTCGGGTTTTTTTATTATTTTCTCCGTACTCGTTTATAAGCCAACATTTTTATTGTTCATATAAGGAGGGAGATTTTTTATGGAAAAGATTTTGACACTGGTCATTTTTATTTGCATTATATTCAGTTTTTTTGTATGATTACATACTTGCTTTTAAAGCAGTTTTTCGTATCATTTAATGACTGAATGCCCAACAACAACTTGAGTTTGCTACCACCAAGTTTTTTCCTCAATTATTTTTGCTTGGAATTATAGCTATTTCACGACTTGCCAAGATCGATCATCAGATTCTTTTGCTCTAGTGGTGCTGGTCTACTTTTTCATTTTAATTGAAAAACTTCTTATGCCTTGATCGTGTTTTGAACCATGACCAGTCGCTTAGTAGCCAACGCACTTCGCATCACGCTACAGATCCCATGTATCAGATCCCACCTAATGCAGGTTTTTTCTGTTTATCAATTGCATTGAAACGACTAGCGCTTTTATTAGCACACAAGTTTGTTGTTGTTTATTCGGGTTCTTTCTTATTTTCTCCTTACTCGTTTATAAGCCAACATTTTTATTGTTCATATAAGATAGATTTTTTATGGGAAATATTTTGACACTGGTCATTTTTATTTGTATTATATTCAGTTTCTTTTGTTTGATTACATTCTTGTCTTTTAAGCACTTTTTCGTATCATTTAATGACTTTGAATGCCCAACAACAACTTGAGTGTGCTACCACCAAGCTTTTTCTCAATTATTTTTGGCTGGAATTATAGCTATTTCACAACTTGCCAGATCGATCATCAGATTCTTTTGCTCTAGTGGTCTACTTTTTCATTTTAATTGAAAAACTTCTTGTGCCTTAATCGTGTATTGAACCATGACCAGCCGCTTAGTAGCCAACGCAATTCGCATCACGCCACAGAGCCCATATGACCAGGTCCCTTATAATGCAGGTTTTTTTCTGTTTATCAATTGCATTGAAACGACTAGTGCTTTTATTAGCCACACAAGTTTGTTGGTGTTTATTCGGGTTCTTCTTATTTTCTCCTTACTCGTTTATAAGCCAACATTTTTATTGTTCATATAAGGAGGGAGATTTTTTATGGGAAAGATTTTGACACTGATCATTTTTATTTGTATTATATTCTGCTTTTTTTGTATGATTACATACTGGCTTTAAAAGCACTTTTTCGTATCATTTATTGGCTTTGAATACCCAACAACAACTTGAGTTTGCTGCCACCAATTTTTTTTCTCAATTATTTTTGGCTGGAATTATAGCTATTTCACGACTTGCTAAGGTCGATCATCAGATTCCTTTTCTCTAGTGGTGCTGGTCTACTTTTTCATTATAATGGAAAAACTTCTTGTGCCTTCATCGTGTATTGAACCATGACCAGCCGCTTAGTAGCCAACGCACTTCGCATCACGCCACAGAGCCCATATGATCAGATGCCACCTAATGCAGGTTTTTTCTGTTTATCAATTGCATTGATACGACTAGCGCTTTTATTAGCCACACAAGTTTGTTGTTGTTTATTCGGGTTCTTTATTATTTTCTCCTTACTCGTTTATTAGCCAACATTTTACTATTCATATGACGAGGGAGATTTTTTATGGAAAAGATTTTGACACTGGTCATTTTTATTTGCATTATATTCAGTTTTTTTGTATGATTACATACTTGCTTTTAAAGCAGTTTTTCGTATCATTTAATGACTGAATGCCCAACAACAACTTGAGTTTGCTACCACCAAGTTTTTTCCTCAATTATTTTTGCTTGGAATTATAGCTATTTCACGACTTGCCAAGATCGATCATCAGATTCTTTTGCTCTAGTGGTGCTGGTCTACTTTTTCATTTTAATTGAAAAACTTCTTATGCCTTGATCGTGTTTTGAACCATGACCAGTCGCTTAGTAGCCAACGCACTTCGCATCACGCTACAGATCCCATGTATCAGATCCCACCTAATGCAGGTTTTTTCTGTTTATCAATTGCATTGAAACGACTAGCGCTTTTATTAGCACACAAGTTTGTTGTTGTTTATTCGGGTTCTTTCTTATTTTCTCCTTACTCGTTTATAAGCCAACATTTTTATTGTTCATATAAGATAGATTTTTTATGGGAAATATTTTGACACTGGTCATTTTTATTTGTATTATATTCAGTTTCTTTTGTTTGATTACATTCTTCTCTTTTAAGCACTTTTTCGTATCATTTAATGACTATGAATGCCCAACAACAACTTGAGTGTGCTACCACCAAGCTTTTTCTCAATTATTTTTGGCTGGAATTATAGCTATTTCACAACTTGCCAGATCGATCATCAGATTCTTTTGCTCTAGTGGTCTACTTTTTCATTTTAATTGAAAAACTTCTTGTGCCTTAATCGTGTATTGAACCATGACCAGCCGCTTAGTAGCCAACGCAATTCGCATCACGCCACAGAGCCCATATGACCAGGTCCCTTATAATGCAGGTTTTTTTCTGTTTATCAATTGCATTGAAACGACTAGTGCTTTTATTAGCCACACAAGTTTGTTGGTGTTTATTCGGGTTCTTCTTATTTTCTCCTTACTCGTTTATAAGCCAACATTTTTATTGTTCATATAAGGAGGGAGATTTTTTATGGGAAAGATTTTGACACTGATCATTTTTATTTGTATTATATTCTGCTTTTTTTGTATGATTACATACTGGCTTTAAAAGCACTTTTTCGTATCATTTATTGGCTTTGAATACCCAACAACAACTTGAGTTTGCTGCCACCAATTTTTTTTCTCAATTATTTTTGGCTGGAATTATAGCTATTTCACGACTTGCTAAGGTCGATCATCAGATTCCTTTTCTCTAGTGGTGCTGGTCTACTTTTTCATTATAATGGAAAAACTTCTTGTGCCTTCATCGTGTATTGAAACATGACCAGCCGCTTAGTAGCCAACGCACTTCGCATCACGCCACAGAGCCCATATGATCAGATGCCACCTAATGCAGGTTTTTTCTGTTTATCAATTGCATTGATACAACTAGCGCTTTTATTAGCCACACAAGTTTGTTGTTGTTTATTCGGGTTCTTTATTATTTTCTCCTTACTCGTTTATTAGCCAACATTTTACTATTCATATGACGAGGGAGATTTTTTATGGAAAAGATTTTGACACTGGTCATTTTTATTTGCATTATATTCAGTTTTTTTGTATGATTACATACTTGCTTTTAAAGCAGTTTTTCGTATCATTTAATGACTGAATGCCCAACAACAACTTGAGTTTGCTACCACCAAGTTTTTTCCTCAATTATTTTTGCTAGGAATTATAGCTATTTCACGACTTGCCAAGATCGATCATCAGATTCTTTTGCTCTAGTGGTGCTGGTCTACTTTTTCATTTTAATTGAAAAACTTCTTATGCCTTGATCGTGTTTTGAACCATGACCAGTCGCTTAGTAGCCAACGCACTTCGCATCACGCTACAGATCCCATGTATCAGATCCCACCTAATGCAGGTTTTTTCTGTTTATCAATTGCATTGAAACGACTAGCGCTTTTATTAGCACACAAGTTTGTTGTTGTTTATTCGGGTTCTTTCTTATTTTCTCCTTACTCGTTTATAAGCCAACATTTTTATTGTTCATATAAGATAGATTTTTTATGGGAAATATTTTGACACTGGTCATTTTTATTTGTATTATATTCAGTTTCTTTTGTTTGATTACATTCTTGTCTTTTAAGCACTTTTTCGTATCATTTAATGACTTTGAATGCCCAACAACAACTTGAGTGTGCTACCACCAAGCTTTTTCTCAATTATTTTTGGCTGGAATTATAGCTATTTCACAACTTGCCAGATCGATCATCAGATTCTTTTGCTCTAGTGGTCTACTTTTTCATTTTAATTGAAAAACTTCTTGTGCCTTAATCGTGTATTGAACCATGACCAGCCGCTTAGTAGCCAACGCAATTCGCATCACGCCACAGAGCCCATATGACCAGGTCCCTTATAATGCAGGTTTTTTTCTGTTTATCAATTGCATTGAAACGACTAGTGCTTTTATTAGCCACACAAGTTTGTTGGTGTTTATTCGGGTTCTTCTTATTTTCTCCTTACTCGTTTATAAGCCAACATTTTTATTGTTCATATAAGGAGGGAGATTTTTTATGGGAAAGATTTTGACACTGATCATTTTTATTTGTATTATATTCTGCTTTTTTTGTATGATTACATACTGGCTTTAAAAGCACTTTTTCGTATCATTTATTGGCTTTGAATACCCAACAACAACTTGAGTTTGCTGCCACCAATTTTTTTTCTCAATTATTTTTGGCTGGAATTATAGCTATTTCACGACTTGCTAAGGTCGATCATCAGATTCCTTTTCTCTAGTGGTGCTGGTCTACTTTTTCATTATAATGGAAAAACTTCTTGTGCCTTCATCGTGTATTGAACCATGACCAGCCGCTTAGTAGCCAACGCACTTCGCATCACGCCACAGAGCCCATATGATCAGATGCCACCTAATGCAGGTTTTTTCTGTTTATCAATTGCATTGATACGACTAGCGCTTTTATTAGCCACACAAGTTTGTTGTTGTTTATTCGGGTTCTTTATTATTTTCTCCTTACTCGTTTATTAGCCAACATTTTACTATTCATATGACGAGGGAGATTTTTTATGGAAAAGATTTTGACACTGGTCATTTTTATTTGTATTATATTCAGTTTTTTTTTGTATGATTACATACTTGCCTTTAAAGCACTTTTTCGTATCATTTAATGACTTTGAATGCCCAACAACAACTTGAGTTTGCTACCACCAAGTTTTTTTCTCAATTATTTTTGCTTAGAATTATAGCTATTTCACGACTTGCCAAGATCGATCATCAGATTCTTTTGCTCTAGTGGTGCTGGTCTACTTTTTCATTTTAATTGAAAAACTTCTTATGCCTTGATCGTGTTTTGAACCATGGCCAGTCGCTTAGTAGCCAACGCACTTCGCATCACGCTACAGATCCCATGTATCAGATCCCACCTAATGCAGGTTTTTTCTGTTTATCAATTGCATTGAAACGACTAGCGCTTTTATTAGCCACACAAGTTTGTTGTTGTTTATTCGGGTTCTTTCTTATTTTCTCCTTACTCGTTTATAAGCCAACATTTTTATTGTTCATATAAGATAGATTTTTTATGGGAAATATTTTGACACTGGTCATTTTTATTTGTATTATATTCAGTTTCTTTTGTTTGATTACATTCTTGCCTTTTAAGCACTTTTTCGTATCATTTAATGACTTTGAATGCCCAACAACAACTTGAGTGTGCTACCACCAAGCTTTTTCTTAATTATTTTTGGCTGGAATTATAGCTATTTCACAACTTGCCAGATCGATCATCAGATTCTTTTGCTCTAGTGGTCTACATTTTCATTTTAATTGAAAAACTTCTTGTGCCTTAATCGTGTATTGAACCATGACCAGCCGCTTAGTAGCCAACGCAATTCGCATCACGCCACAGAGCCCATATGACCAGGTCCCTTATAATGCAGGTTTTTTTTCTGTTTATCAATTGCATTGAAACGACTAGTGCTTTTATTAGCCACACAAGTTTGTTGGTGTTTATTCGGGTTCTTCTTATTTTCTCCTTACTCGTTTATAAGCCAACATTTTTATTGTTCATATAAGGAGGGAGATTTTTTATGGGAAAGATTTTGACACTGATCATTTTTATTTGTATTATATTCTGCTTTTTTTGTATGATTACATACTGGCTTTAAAAGCACTTTTTCGTATCATTTATTGGCTTTGAATACCCAACAACAACTTGAGTTTGCTGCCACCAATTTTTTTTCTCAATTATTTTTGGCTGGAATTATAGCTATTTCACGACTTGCTAAGGTCGATCATCAGATTCCTTTTCTCTAGTGGTGCTGGTCTACTTTTTCATTATAATGGAAAAACTTCTTGTGCCTTCATCGTGTATTGAACCATGACCAGCCGCTTAGTAGCCAACGCACTTCGCATCACGCCACAGAGCCCATATGATCAGATGCCACCTAATGCAGGTTTTTTCTGTTTATCAATTGCATTGATACGACTAGCGCTTTTATTAGCCACACAAGTTTGTTGTTGTTTATTCGGGTTCTTTATTATTTTCTCCTTACTCGTTTATTAGCCAACATTTTACTATTCATATGACGAGGGAGATTTTTTATGGAAAAGATTTTGACACTGGTCATTTTTATTTGTATTATATTCAGTTTTTTTTTTGTATCATTACATACTTGCCTTTAAAGCACTTTTTCGTATCATTTAATGACTTTGAATGCCCAACAACAACTTGAGTTTGCTACCACCAAGTTTTTTTCTCAATTATTTTTGCTTGGAATTATAGCTATTTCACGACTTGCCAAGATCGATCATCAGATTCTTTTGCTCTAGTGGTGCTGGTCTACTTTTTCATTTTAATTGAAAAACTTCTTATGCCTTGATCGTGTTTTGAACCATGACCAGTCGCTTAGTAGCCAACGCACTTCGCATCACGCTACAGATCCCATGTATCAGATCCCACCTAATGCAGGTTTTTTCTGTTTATCAATTGCATTGAAACGACTAGCGCTTTTATTAGCCACACAAGTTTGTTGTTGTTTATTCGGGTTCTTTCTTATTTTCTCCTTACTCGTTTATAAGCCAACATTTTTATTGTTCATATAAGATAGATTTTTTATGGGTAATATTTTGACACTGGTCATTTTTATTTGTATTATATTCAGTTTCTTTTGTATGATTACATTCTTGCCTTTTAAGCACTTTCGTATCATTTAATGACTTTGAATGCCCAACAACAACTTGAGTGTGCTACCACCAAGCTTTTTCTCAATTATTTTTGGCTGGAATTATAGCTATTTCACAACTTGCCAGATCGATCATCAGATTCTTTTGCTCTAGTGGTCTACTTTTTCATTTTAATTGAAAAACTTCTTGTGCCTTCATCGTGTATTGAACCATGACCAGCCGCTTAGTAGCCAACGCAATTCGCATCACGCCACAGAGCCCATATGACCAGGTCCCTTATAATGCAGGTTTTTTTCTGTTTATCAATTGCATTGAAACGACTAGTGCTTTTATTAGCCACACAAGTTTGTTGGTGTTTATTCGGGTTCTTCTTATTTTCTCCTTACTCGTTTATAAGCCAACATTTTTATTGTTCATATAAGGAGGGAGATTTTTTATGGGAAAGATTTTGACACTGGTCATTTTTATTTGCATTATATTCAGTTTTTTTTTTGTATGATTACATACTTGCTTTTAAAGCACTTTTTCGTATCATTTAATGACTTTGAATGCCCAACAACAACTTGAGTGTGCTACCACCAAGTTTTTTTCTCAATTATTTTTCGCTGGAATTATAGCTATTTCACAACTTACCAAGGTCGGTCATCAGATTCCTTTGCTCTAGTGGTGCTGGTCATTTTTATTTGTATTATATTCAGTTTTTTTGTATGATTACATACTTGCCTTTAAAGCACTTTTTCGTATCATTTAATGACTTTGAATGCCCAACAACAACTTGAGTGTGCTACCACCAAGTTTTTTTCTCAATTATTTTTAGCTGGAATTATAGCTATTTCACAACTTACCAAGGTCGATCATCAGATTCCTTTGATCTAGTGGTGCTGGTCTACTCTTTCATTTTAATTGAAAAACTTCTTGTGCCTTCATCATGTATTGAACCATGACCAGCCGCTTAGTAGCCAACGCACTTCGCATCACGCCACTGATCCCAAATGATCATATCCCACCTAATGCAGTTTTTTCTGTTTATCAATTGCATTGAAACGACTAGCGCTTTTATTAGCCACCCAAGTTTGTTGTTGTATATTCGGTTTTTTTTATTATTTTCTCCGTACTCGTTTATAAGCCAACATTTTTATTGTTCATATAAGGAGGGAGATTTTTTATGGAAAAGATTTTGACACTGGTCATTTTTATTTGCATTATATTCAGTTTTTTTGTATGATTACATACTTGCTTTTAAAGCAGTTTTTCGTATCATTTAATGACTGAATGCCCAACAACAACTTGAGTTTGCTACCACCAAGTTTTTTCCTCAATTATTTTTGCTTGGAATTATAGCTATTTCACGACTTGCCAAGATCGATCATCAGATTCTTTTGCTCTAGTGGTGCTGGTCTACTTTTTCATTTTAATTGAAAAACTTCTTATGCCTTGATCGTGTTTTGAACCATGACCAGTCGCTTAGTAGCCAACGCACTTCGCATCACGCTACAGATCCCATGTATCAGATCCCACCTAATGCAGGTTTTTTCTGTTTATCAATTGCATTGAAACGACTAGCGCTTTTATTAGCACACAAGTTTGTTGTTGTTTATTCGGGTTCTTTCTTATTTTCTCCTTACTCGTTTATAAGCCAACATTTTTATTGTTCATATAAGATAGATTTTTTATGGGAAATATTTTGACACTGGTCATTTTTATTTGTATTATATTCAGTTTCTTTTGTTTGATTACATTCTTGTCTTTTAAGCACTTTTTCGTATCATTTCATGACTTTGAATGCCCAACAACAACTTGAGTGTGCTACCACCAAGCTGTTTCTCAATTATTTTTGGCTGGAATTATAGCTATTTCACAACTTGCCAGATCGATCATCAGATTCTTTTGCTCTAGTGGTCTACTTTTTCATTTTAATTGAAAAACTTCTTGTGCCTTAATCGTGTATTGAACCATGACCAGCCGCTTAGTAGCCAACGCAATTCGCATCACGCCACAGAGCCCATATGACCAGGTCCCTTATAATGCAGGTTTTTTTCTGTTTATCAATTGCATTGAAACGACTAGTGCTTTTATTAGCCACACAAGTTTGTTGGTGTTTATTCGGGTTCTTCTTATTTTCTCCTTACTCGTTTATAAGCCAACATTTTTATTGTTCATATAAGGAGGGAGATTTTTTATGGGAAAGATTTTGACACTGATCATTTTTATTTGTATTATATTCTGCTTTTTTTGTATGATTACATACTGGCTTTAAAAGCACTTTTTCGTATCATTTATTGGCTTTGAATACCCAACAACAACTTGAGTTTGCTGGCACCAATTTTTTTTCTCAATTATTTTTGGCTGGAATTATAGCTATTTCACGACTTGCTAAGGTCGATCATCAGATTCCTTTTCTCTAGTGGTGCTGGTCTACTTTTTCATTATAATGGAAAAACTTCTTGTGCCTTCATCGTGTATTGAACCATGACCAGCCGCTTAGTAGCCAACGCACTTCGCATCACGCCACAGAGCCCATATGATCAGATGCCACCTAATGCAGGTTTTTTCTGTTTATCAATTGCATTGATACGACTAGCGCTTTTATTAGCCACACAAGTTTGTTGTTGTTTATTCGGGTTCTTTATTATTTTCTCCTTACTCGTTTATTAGCCAACATTTTACTATTCATATGACGAGGGAGATTTTTTATGGAAAAGATTTTGACACTGGTCATTTTTATTTGTATTATATTCAGTTTTTTTTTGTATGATTACATACTTGCCTTTAAAGCACTTTTTCGTATCATTTAATGACTTTGAATGCCCAACAACAACTTGAGTTTGCTACCACCAAGTTTTTTTCTCAATTATTTTTGCTTAGAATTATAGCTATTTCACGACTTGCCAAGATCGATCATCAGATTCTTTTGCTCTAGTGGTGCTGGTCTACTTTTTCATTTTAATTGAAAAACTTCTTATGCCTTGATCGTGTTTTGAACCATGACCAGTCGCTTAGTAGCCAACGCACTTCGCATCACGCTACAGATCCCATGTATCAGATCCCACCTAATGCAGGTTTTTTCTGTTTATCAATTGCATTGAAACGACTAGCGCTTTTATTAGCCACACAAGTTTGTTGTTGTTTATTCGGGTTCTTTCTTATTTTCTCCTTACTCGTTTATAAGCCAACATTTTTATTGTTCATATAAGATAGATTTTTTATGGGAAATATTTTGACACTGGTCATTTTTATTTGTATTATATTCAGTTTCTTTTGTTTGATTACATTCTTGCCTTTTAAGCACTTTTTCGTATCATTTAATGACTTTGAATGCCCAACAACAACTTGAGTGTGCTACCACCAAGCTTTTTCTCAATTATTTTTGGCTGGAATTATAGCTATTTCACAACTTGCCAGATCGATCATCAGATTCTTTTGCTCTAGTGGTCTACTTTTTCATTTTAATTGAAAAACTTCTTGTGCCTTAATCGTGTATTGAACCATGACCAGCCGCTTAGTAGCCAACGCAATTCGCATCACGCCACAGAGCCCATATGACCAGGTCCCTTATAATGCAGGTTTTTTTTCTGTTTATCAATTGCATTGAAACGACTAGTGCTTTTATTAGCCACACAAGTTTGTTGGTGTTTATTCGGGTTCTTCTTATTTTCTCCTTACTCGTTTATAAGCCAACATTTTTATTGTTCATATAAGGAGGGAGATTTTTTATGGGAAAGATTTTGACACTGATCATTTTTATTTGTATTATATTCTGCTTTTTTTGTATGATTACATACTGGCTTTAAAAGCACTTTTTCGTATCATTTATTGGCTTTGAATACCCAACAACAACTTGAGTTTGCTGCCACCAATTTTTTTTCTCAATTATTTTTGGCTGGAATTATAGCTATTTCACGACTTGCTAAGGTCGATCATCAGATTCCTTTTCTCTAGTGGTGCTGGTCTACTTTTTCATTATAATGGAAAAACTTCTTGTGCCTTCATCGTGTATTGAACCATGACCAGCCGCTTAGTAGCCAACGCACTTCGCATCACGCCACAGAGCCCATATGATCAGATGCCACCTAATGCAGGTTTTTTATGTTTATCAATTGCATTGATACGACTAGCGCTTTTATTAGCCACACAAGTTTGTTGTTGTTTATTCGGGTTCTTTATTATTTTCTCCTTACTCGTTTATTAGCCAACATTTTACTATTCATATGACGAGGGAGATTTTTTATGGAAAAGATTTTGACACTGGTCATTTTTATTTGTATTATATTCAGTTTTTTTTTGTATGATTACATACTTGCCTTTAAAGCACTTTTTCGTATCATTTAATGACTTTGAATGCCCAACAACAACTTGAGTTTGCTACCACCAAGTTTTTTTCTCAATTATTTTTGCTTGGAATTATAGCTATTTCACGACTTGCCAAGATCGATCATCAGATTCTTTTGCTCTAGTGGTGCTGGTCTACTTTTTCATTTTAATTCAAAAACTTCTTATGCCTTGATCGTGTTTTGAACCATGACCAGTCGCTAAGTAGCCAACGCACTTCGCATCACGCTATAGATCCCATGTATCAGATCCCACCTAATGCAGGTTTTTTCTGTTTATCAATTGCATTGAAACGACTAGCGCTTTTATTATCCACACAAGTTTGTTGTTGTTTATTCGGGTTCTTTCTTATTTTCTCCTTACTCGTTTATAAGCCAACATTTTTATTGTTCATATAAGATAGATTTTTTATGGGAAATATTTTGACACTGGTCATTTTTATTTGTATTTCAGTTTCTTTTGTTTGATTACATTCTTGCCTTTTAAGCACTTTCGTATCATTTAATGACTTTGAATGCCCAACAACAACTTGAGTGTGCTACCACCAAGCTTTTTCTCAATTATTTTTGGCTGGAATTATAGCTATTTCACAACTTGCCAGATCGATCATCAGATTCTTTTGCTCTAGTGGTCTACTTTTTCATTTTAATTGAAAAACTTCTTGTGCCTTCATCGTGTATTGAACCATGACCAGCCGCTTAGTAGCCAACGCAATTCGCATCACGCCACAGAGCCCATATGACCAGGTCCCTTATAATGCAGGTTTTTTTCTGTTTATCAATTGCATTGAAACGACTAGTGCTTTTATTAGCCACACAAGTTTGTTGGTGTTTATTCGGGTTCTTCTTATTTTCTCCTTACTCGTTTATAAGCCAACATTTTTATTGTTCATATAAGGATGGAGATTTTTTATGGGAAAGATTTTGACACTGATCATTTTTATTTGTATTATATTCAGCTTTTTTTTGTATGATTACATACTGGCTTTAAAAGCACTTTTTCGTATCATTTATTGGCTTTGAATACCCAACAACAACTTGAGTTTGCTGCCACCAATTTTTTTTCTCAATTATTTTTGGCTGGAATTATAGCTATTTCACGACTTGCTAAGGTCGATCATCAGATTCCTTTTCTCTAGTGGTGCTGGTCTACTTTTTCATTATAATGGAAAAACTTCTTGTGCCTTCATCGTGTATTGAACCATGACCAGCCGCTTAGTAGCCAACGCACTTCGCATCACGCCACAGAGCCCATATGATCAGATGCCACCTAATGCAGGTTTTTTCTGTTTATCAATTGCATTGATACGACTAGCGCTTTTATTAGCCACACAAGTTTGTTGTTGTTTATTCGGGTTCTTTATTATTTTCTCCTTACTCGTTTATTAGCCAACATTTTACTATTCATATGACGAGGGAGATTTTTTATGGAAAAGATTTTGACACTGGTCATTTTTATTTGTATTATATTCAGTTTTTTTTTTGTATGATTACATATTTGCCTTTAAAGCACTTTTTCGTATCATTTAATGACTTTGAATGCTCAACAACAACTTCAGTGTGCTACCACCAAGTTTTTTTCTCAATTATTTTTAGCTGTAATTATAGCTATTTCACAACTTACCAAGGTCGGTCATCAGACTCCTTTGCTCTAGTGGTGCTGGTCTACTTTTTCATTTTAGCTGAAAAACTTCTTGTGCCTTCATCGTGTATTGAACCATGACCAGCCGCTTAGTAGCCAACGCACTTCGCATCACGCCACAGAGCCCATATGATCAGATCCCACCTAATGCAGTTTTTTTCTGTTTATCAATTGCATTGAAACGACTAGCGCTTTTATTATCCACACAAGTTTATTGTTGTATATTCGGGTTCTTTCTTATTTTCTCCTTACTCGTTTATAAGCCAACATTTTTATTGTTCATATAAGATAGGTTTTTTATGGGAAATATTTTGACACTGGTCATTTTTATTTGGATTATATTCAGTTTTTTTGTTTGATTACATACTTGCTTTTAAAGCAGTTTTTCGTATCATTTAATGACTGAATGCCCAACAACAACTTGAGTTTGCTACCACCAAGTTTTTTTCTCAATTATTTTTGCTTGGAATTATAGCTATTTCACGACTTGCCAAGATCGATCATCAGATTCTTTTGCTCTAGTGGTGCTGGTCTACTTTTTCATTTTAATTGAAAAACTTCTTATGCCTTGATCGTGTTTTGAACCATGACCAGTCGCTTAGTAGCCAACGCACTTCGCATCACGCTACAGATCCCATGTATCAGATCCCACCTAATGCAGGTTTTTTCTGTTTATCAATTGCATTGAAACGACTAGCGCTTTTATTAGCCACACAAGTTTGTTGTTGTATATTCGGGTTTTTAATTATTTTCTCCTTACTCGTTTATAAGCCAACATTTTTATTGTTCATATAAGGAGGGAGATTTTTTATGGAAAAGATTTTGACACTGGTCATTTTTATTTGTATTATATTCAGTTTTTTTTTTTGTATGATTACATATTTGCCTTTAAAGCACTTTTTCGTATCATTTAATGACTATGAATGCCCAACAACAACTTGAGTGTGCTACCACCAAGCTTTTTCTCCATTATTTTTGGCTGGAATTATAGCTATTTCACAACTTGCCAAGGTCGATCATCAGATTCTTTTGCTCTAGTGGTGCTGGTCTACTTTTTCATTTTAATTGAAAAAACTTCGTGTGCCTTCATCTTGTATTGAACCATGACCAGCCGCTTAGTAGGCAACGCAATTCGCATCACGCCACAGAGCCCATATGACCAGGTCCCTTATAATGCAGGTTTTTTTCTGTTTATCAATTGCATTGAAACGACTAGCGCTTTTATTAGCCACACAAGTTTGTTGGTGTTTATTCGGGTTCTTTTTATTTTCTCCTTACTCGTTTATAAGCCAACATTTTTATTGTTCATATAAGGAGGGATATTTTTTATGGGAAAGATTTTGACACTGATCATTTTTATTTGTATTATATTCAGCTTTTTTTTGTATGATTACATACTGGCTTTAAAAGCACTTTTTCGTATCATTTAATGGCTTTGAATACCCAACAACAACTTGAGTTTGCTGCCACCAATTTTTTTTCTCAATTATTTTTGGCTGGAATTATAGCTATTTCACGACTTGCTAAGGTCGATCATCAGATTCCTTTTCTCTAGTGGTGCTGGTCTACTTTTTCATTATAATGGAAAAACTTCTTGTGCCTTCATCGTGTATTGAACCATGACCAGCCGCTTAGTAGCCAACGCACTTCGCATCACGCCACAGAGCCCATATGATCAGATGCCACCTAATGCAGGTTTTTTCTGTTTATCAATTGCATTGAAACGACTAGCGCTTTTATTAGCCACACAAGTTTGTTGTTGTATATTCGGGTTCTTTCTTATTTTCTCCTTACTCGTTTATAAGCCAACATTTTTATTGTTCATATAAGATAGGTTTTTTATGGGAAATATTTTGACACTGGTCATTTTTATTTGGATTATATTCAGTTTTTTTTGTTTGATTACATACTTGCTTTTAAAGCAGTTTTTCGTATCATTTAATGACTGAATGCCCAACAACAACTTGAGTTTGCTACCACCAAGTTTTTTTCTCAATTATTTTTGCTTGGAATTATAGCTATTTCACGACTTGCCAAGATTGATCATCAGATTCTTTTGCTCTAGTGGTGCTGGTCTACTTTTTCATTTTAATTGAAAAACTTCTTATGCCTTGATCGTGTTTTGAACCATGACCAGTCGCTTAGTAGCCAACGCACTTCGCATCACGCTACAGATCCCATGTATCAGATCCCACCTAATGCAGGTTTTTTCTGTTTATCAATTGCATTGAAACGACTAGCGCTTTTATTAGCCACACAAGTTTGTTGTTGTTTATTCGGGTTCTTTCTTATTTTCTCCTTACTGGTTTATAAGCCAACATTTTTATTGTTCATATAAGATAGATTTTTTATGGGAAATATTTTGACACTGGTCATTTTTATTTGTATTATATTCAGTTTCTTTTGTTTGATTACATACTTGCCTTTTAAGCACTTTTTCGTATCATTTAATGACTATGAATGCCCAGCAACAACTTGAGTGTGCTACCACCAAGCTTTTTCTCCATTATTTTTGGCTGGAATTATAGCTATTTCACAACTTGCCAAGGTCGATCATCAGATTCTTTTGCTCTAGTGGTGCTGGTCTACTTTTTCATTTTAATTGAAAAAACTTCGTGTGCCTTCATCTTGTATTGAACCATGACCAGCCGCTTAGTAGGCAACGCAATTCGCATCACGCCACAGAGCCCATATGACCAGGTCCCTTATAATGCAGGTTTTTTCTGTTTATCAATTGCATTGAAACGACTAGCGCTTTTATTAGCCACACAAGTTTGTTGGTGTTTATTCGGGTTCTTTTTATTTTCTCCTTACTCGTTTATAAGCCAACATTTATATTGTTCATATAAGGAGGGAGATTTTTTATGGGAAAGATTTTGACACTGATCATTTTTATTTGTATTATATTCAGCTTTTTTTTGTATGATTACATACTGGCTTTAAAAGCACTTTTTCGTATCATTTAATGGCTTTGAATACCCAACAACAACTTGAGTTTGCTGCCACCAATTTTTTTTCTCAATTATTTTTGGCTGGAATTATAGCTATTTCACGACTTGCTAAGGTCGATCATCAGATTCCTTTTCTCTAGTGGTGCTGGTCTACTTTTTCATTATAATGGAAAAACTTCTTGTGCCTTCATCGTGTATTGAACCATGACCAGCCGCTTAGTAGCCAACGCACTTCGCATCACGCCACAGAGCCCATATGATCAGATGCCACCTAATGCAGGTTTTTTCTGTTTATCAATTGCATTGAAACGACTAGCGCTTTTATTAGCCACACAAGTTTGTTGTTGTTTATTCGGGTTCTTTATTATTTTCTCCTTACTCGTTTATTAGCCAACATTTTACTATTCGTATGACGAGGGAGATTTTTTATGGGAAAGATTTTGACACTGGTCATTTTTATTTGTATTACATTCAGTTTTTTTGTATGATTACATACTTGCCTTTAAAGCACTTTTTCGTATCATTTAATGACTTTGAATGCCCAACAACAACTTGAGTGTGCTACCACCAAGTTTTTTTCTCAATTATTCTTAGCTGTAATTATAGCTATTTCACAACTTACCAAGGTCGGTCATCAGATTCCTTTGCTCTAGTGGTGCTGGTCTACTTTTTCATTTTAGCTGAAAAACTTCTTGTGCCTTCATCGTGTATTGAACCATGACCAGCCGCTTAGTAGCCAACGCACTTCGCATCACGCCACAGAGCCCATATGATCAGATCCCACCTAATGCAGTTTTTTTCTGTTTATCAATTGCATTGAAACGACTAGCGCTTTTATTAGCCACACAAGTTTGTTGTTGTATATTCGGGTTCTTTCTTATGATCTCCTTACTCGTTTATAAGCCAACATTTTTATTGTTCATATAAGGAGATAGATTTTTTATGGGAAATATTTTGACACTGGTCATTTTTATTTGTATTATATTCAGTTTTTTTGTATGATTACATACTTGCCTTTAAAGCACTTTTTCGTATCATTTAATAACTTTGAATGCCCAACAACAACTTGAGTGTGCTAACACAAAGTTTTTTTCTCCATTATTTTTGGCTGGAATTATAGCTATTTCACAACCTGCCAAGGTCGATCATCAGATTCCTTTGCTCTAGTGGTTCTGGTCTACTTTTTCATTTTAATTGAAAAACTTCTTGTGCCTTCATCGTGTATTGAACCATGACCAGTCGCTTAGTAGCCAACGCACTTCGCATGACGCCACAGAGCCCATATGATCAGATCCCACCTAATGCAGGTCTTTTCTGTTTATCAATTGCATTGAAACGACTAGCGCTTTTATTAGCCACACAAGTTTGTTGTTGTTTATTCGGGTTCTTTATTATTTTCTCCTTACTCGTTTATAAGCCAACATTTTTATTGTTCATATAAGGAGGGAGATTTTTTATTGGATAGATTTTGAAACTGGTCATTTTTTTTTTGTATGATTACATACTTGCTCTTAAAGCACTTTTTCGTATCATTTAATGACTTTGACTGCCCAACAACAACTTGAGTTTGCTACCACCTGAAATGTCTTTAATTAGGCAGCGCTTAAAGAAAACAACTTAAAGAAAACAACTTGAGAGTTCGGCAGTTCGGCTTAGACTAAAAACATTTATTTTATAATAGTTCTTAAAACTAACAAGAGCTTATGTACTAAGAATAAGAGAGTGAGTGGAGTTTATGTTATCTACATAGGTATATCTCATTCCCTCCCCCTTTAAAAAAAATGCTATTAAAATATTTATCCTAGAACAAAATCAATTCTTATTCAAAATTATAATTGATAACAACTTATTTCGAACTAATGATAAAGAAAAAAAAAATCAATTATTATTATTAATCATAGTTTATAATAAATGATCTACCTATAATTAAAAAAATCGAGAAAGCAAACAAATTTATTCATATTCAAAATAATAACTATTGGAAAATGCCTTCATTGTATATCCATTAAATTGTGAAAAATGTTTTGAATTTGCAATTTACTAAATATTGTAGGGATCAGTTTTAACAAAATTTTTCTTCAACTTTTTAGTTTTACTTCTTGTCATATGTGATTTTCTACTATCCTCACTAACATCACACTGGCGTCTTTCATCAATATTTACATTTTGTACAATAGGACAAGCCATAAATCTTACTTGTTTAATTCGTTTTCGTTTTATTTGATCGATATGTGCCTGTTTATGAATTCCATTGACAATAATTAAGTATCTAAAATTACTGAGTTTCTTAATTATTTTACTTGGTATCCATTTTATATTATTTGAAAAAATATTTCGATATAATACAGTTTCACCTACTTTAAAATTTTCGATTACCGGCTTGTGTGACTGTGTATTAGAAATTTGGTCTATACCCGTCGCTACTTCTTCCTTATTAACTAAATTATTATCTCGATGCTGGGGTAATATCAAATCAAGCAATGTTTTAGGTTTAAATTTAAACAACATATTTACAGGGGATAACTTTGTAACGGTGCAAGGAGTATTTCTATACTTAATAAGAAAATTATTTAATTTTAAATTCCAAGGTAGGTGTCGCATTTTTGGATCTACTAACATCTTTCTAATGGAGCTCTTAAATGTTTGAACGGCTCGCTCCGCAATGCCGTTGGACTGCGGGTGGTAAGGCGGTGACTTTAAAACTTCAATCCCATTCGAAGAACAAAATAAAAGAAATTCTTTGGAATTAAACGGTGGTCCATTATCACTAACAATGCATTTTGGTAACCCAAATATACTAAAAACGGATCTTAGTCGCTCAATAACGCTTTTGGCTATAGTACTGCTCATAGGAAATGCCTCTATCAATTAAGAGAATGTATCTACCAAAATCAAGATAGTCATTCTATCTACTGTACTAAAATCTATGTGAATTCTTTCAAATGGAAAACTCGCTAAAGGCCATCTACTCAATACACTCTTTTTAGAATTTTGTGTTACTTGGCACACCTCGCAATGCAATACAAACACTTCAACATCGCTATCAATATTAGCCACCACACATATGAGCGTGCTAAGGACTTCGCCTGTACTACACCAATATGTCCGTCATGTACCAGTTCTAATACTTTATTTACCAAACTCTTTGGTATAATGATTCGATCACCATAGAATAAACACTCTGATTCCGTGGCCAATGATTATCTTTTCAAAAAATATGGTCTAACTTCTATCGAAACATGCTCTGGCCATCCGTTTAAAACATATTTGTACACCTCCATTAACACCTTATCCTTCTTTGTTTCCTGACGTACATCTTCTAGCTTTAGTGGAAAATCAGAAATGTATAAGGAATTAATACTGTCATCCTCAACCTCCGTGCCTGTCGAAAGCGGCAACCTCGATAATGCATCTGCATTCCCCATCTGCGAAGCTTTCCTATATTTAATAGAGTACTTATACATTGATAACGTAATGGCTAATCGTTGCAACCTATTTGCTGCCACTGAGGGAATATCTTTTTTCTCGCAAAAGATAGCTTGTAGAGGCTTATGGTCACTATAAATTGTAAAGCTAAGTCCATATATATATTTATGAAATTTCTGAATAGCAAACACAATTGCCAACGCTTCCCTGTGTAATTGCGAGTAATTTCTCTCAGCCAAACTAAGTGTACTGGACACAAACATCACTGGTCGTTCTACTCCATCGATTAAATGAGATAAAACCGCACCTACTCCATACGGACTGGCGTCCGCGGAAATAATTATCGGTTTCTTCGGATCGTAGGGCGTTAAAACGTCGATTGCTAACACCAAATCTTTACTTGTCTCAAACGCGATTTTGTGATTCTCATTCCAATTCCATGGCTTATTAATCGAAGTCAATTCATGCAAGACTGATAGTTCGCCAGATAAATTTGGAATGCACTTGTTATAATAATTGATTATCCCTAGGTACGATTTTAATTGAGTTTTATTAACGGGTTCAGGAGCTTTCAAAACTGCCTCCAACTTGTTCGTACTTGGTTTAATGCCTACGGCACTAATTGTGTATCCTAAGTACTCAATTTCCTCCTTAAAAAACTCGCATTTGTTCAAGTTAACTTTAACATTGAACTCCAAAGGCCTATCTAATACCGACAACAAATTTCGCATGCAATCATATCTATCTTTATCACCTACCAATATGTCATCAAAATATGTGTGAACCATCTCAAGGTCCTTTAAAATTTCACATATAATTCCCGAAAATATTTGAGGGGCTGTTTTCAATCCAAAAACAAGCCTCGTAGACTTAAACAACCCAATATGTGTGTTTACTGTCATCAGTTCCGTTGATCGTTCTGATAATGGAACCTGCAAATATGCACCTGTCAGATCTAATCTGCAAAAATACTTCCGACCAGCCAAACCTGCCAAAATATCATCAATTCTGGGAATCACAGTGTGCTCCATCTCTACAAATCTATTTATCGTTCTCTTACAATTAAGGCACAGCCGGATTGTACCATACCCTTTATTCACGACCACTAACGGATTTGCCCACCTACTCCTCTTTACTGGCACTAAGACACCTTCTACACATAATCTTTCTATCTCTTGCTTAACCGTATCTCTAAGTCCGAAAGGAACGGTGTATGCTTTACAGAAAATAGGATAAGCATCATCTATAAGATCAATTTCTGCTTTATAATGTTTAACAACCGATTCATTACTTTTTGAAAAAATTAAAGCGTATTTATTTATAATACCTTCCGGAATCCCATTTAAATTTTCAATTTTACATACCATTCCGCGCTTTTCCATAAAATATTGCCTCCAATTTGGATATATAACCTCTAACCAATTTCTTCCTAATAAAGCTTTAAAAACATGCTCACTTTTAATAATAATCAAATCAAGATCATGCATCACTTTATTAATTTTCACCTGCACAGACATTTTTCGAGCCACAACAACGTTATCCCCTGATAATAACTTTAAAGGTATATTTTCTTTCACCATTTGACAATGTTGAAAATATTTTTAATAATCCGATTCATGACATACAGTAACACAAGCTCCAGTATCGATTTCCATTTTAAACATTATGCTTTCGACACATAACTCAATTGATAAAGGCCTTTTTTCACTGTATTCCATAGAATTTAAATAACGTATACCAAGTGAATTTATTTCACATTCTTATAAATTATTTACATTATGTGTTACTCTATTTTTCTTCTGAAAACAAAATCTAGCATAATGTCCTATTTTGCCACAATAAAAACATCTGACACCTTTCCTACTGCTGCTTCTATCCCGCGAGCTATGCACTGTCCTCTGCTGATGTTGCTGCCTGATCTGCCATTGACCCTGGAATTGTGATGAATTTCTTCGCTCTGCCTGATGTGAAGAAGTAGATCTACTAGACCGGGTGTTGCTGTTGTTGTTGCTCCTTCGTTGATGATTCCCAATGTAATTTACGTTCTTGCCTCTCATCATATCAATATTGTTGTTGCTCATTTCCATGCAAAGAGCGATTTCAGAAGCTTTCTCTAGCGTTTTTAGACCACTTTCATTCAAAAGTCTGTTGAATTTTTGAGTCATTTAGACCACATACAAATTGTATTAAGAGCGCTCTGTCCAAAAAACTCTCAAATTCACACTCATTCGCCAACTGTTTCAATTCAACTATGTAGTCACTAATATTTTCACTTTGGTTCTGCTGTCTCTTAAAAAATTTAAAGCTTTCAACCAAACTATTCTTTTTGGGCGCGAAATGCAATTTTAGCGTTTCAATTAATTTGGTATAGGTAAAATCTGTTTCAAATTTCGGCGCAATTAAAGAAATTAGGATTTTATATAAATCTGGACCACCAAGGTTTACCAGAAATGACACTTTTTCTGAATCAATTAAAACTTTATTTAACGAAAGTAAATGATCCAATCGTCGTGCATATAAATTGAAGTCTTCACCCAGTGTGAACAATTCAATTGAGCCCATAAAAAATTTAGTACTTTCCGACATTTTGTCACAAATTATTTATTATTTATAGTTCGATACGAATTATAAAAATAACTCCGTCCGATTTATTCCTTATCTAAGCAATTAAAACTTTTACTATACTTGCGCCGACCACGCGCTAACCAACTTTTTAATTTTCCTCGTCGCCACTGAAATATCTTTAATTAGGAAGCGCTTAAAGAAAACAACTTAAAGAAAACAACTTGAGAGTTCGGCAGTTCGGGTTAGACTAAAAACATTTATTTTATAATAGTTCTTAAAACTAACAAGAGCTTATGTACTAAGAATAAGAGAGTGAGTGGAGTTTATGTTATCTACATAGGTATATCTCATTCCCCCCCCTTTAAAAAAAATGCTATTAAAATATTTACCCTAGAACAAAATCAATTCTTATTCAAAATTATAATTGATAACAACTTATTTCGAACTAATGATAAAGAAAAAAAATCAATTATTATTATTAATCATAGTTTATAATAAATGATCTACCTATAATTAAAAAAATCGAGAAAGCAAACAAATTTATTCATATTCAAAATAATAACTATTGGCAAATGCTTTCATTGTATATCCATTAAATTGTGAAAAATGTTTTGAATTTGCAATTTACTAAATATTGTAGGGATCAGTTTTAACAAAATTTTTCTTCAAATTTTTAGTTTTACTTCTTGTCATATGTGATTTTCTACTATCCTCACTAACATCACACTGACGTCTTTTATCAATATTTACATTTTGTACAATAGGACAAGCCATAAATCTTACTTGTTTAATTCGTTTTCGCTTTATTTGATCGATATGTGCCTGTTTATGAATTCAATTGACAATAATTAAGTATCTAAAATTACTGAGTTTCTTAATTATTTTACTTGGTATCCATTTTATATTATTTGAAAAAATATTTCGATATAATACATTTTCACCTACTTTAAAATTTTCGATTACCGGCTTGTGTGATTGTGTATTAGAAATTTGGTCTATACCCGTCGCTTCTTCTTCCTTATTAACTAAATTATTATCTGGATGCTGGGGTAATATCAAATCAAGCAATGTTTTAGGTTTAAATTTAAACAACATATTTACAGGGGATAACTTTGTAACGGTGCAAGGAGTATTTCTATACTTAATAAGAAAATTATTTAATTTTAAATTCCAAGGTAGGTGTCGAATTTTTGGATCTACTAACATCTTTCTAATGGAGCTCTTAAATGTTTGAACGGCTCGCTCCGCAATGCCGTTGGACTGCGGGTGGTAAGGCGGTGACTTTAAAACTTCAATCCCATTCGAAGAACAAAATAAAAGAAATTCTTTGGAATTAAACGGTGGTCCATTATCACTAACAATGCATTTTGGTAACCCAAATATACTAAAAACGGATCTTAGTCGCTCAATAACGCTTTTGGCTATAGTACTGCTCATAGGAAATGCCTCTATCAATTTAGAGAATGTATCTACCAAAATCAAGATAGTCATTCTATCTACTGTACAAAAATCTATGTGAATTCTTTCAAATGGAAAACTCGCTAAAGGCCATCTACTCAATACACTCTTTTTAGAATTTTGTGTTACTTGACACACCTCGCAATGCAATACAAACACTTCAACATCACTATCAATATTAGCCACCACACATATGAGCGTGCTAAGGACTTCGCCTGTACTACACCAATATGTCCGTCATGTACCAGTTCTAATACTTTATTTACCAAACTCTTTGGTTTCCGTGGCCAATGATTCTCTTTTCAAAAAATATGGTCTAACTTCTATCGAAACATGCTCTGGCCATCCGTTTAAAACATATTTGTACACCTCCATTAACACCTTATCCTTCTTTGTTTCCTGACGTACATATTCTAGCTTTAGTGGAAAATCAGAAATGTATAAGGAATTAATACTGTCATCCTCAACCTCCGTGCCTGCCGAAAGCGGTAACCTCGATAATGCATCTGCATTCCCCATCTGCGAAGCTTTCCTGTATTTAATAGAGTACATTGATAACATAATGGCCCATCGTTGCAACCTATTTGCTGCCACTGAGGGAATATCTTTTTTCTCGCCAAAGATAGCTTGTAGAGGCTAATGGTCACTATAAATTGTAAAGCTAAGTCCATATATATATTTATGAAATTTCTGAATAGCAAACACAATTGCCAACGCTTCCCTGTGTAATTGCGAGTAATTTCTCTCAGCCAAACTAAGTGTACTGGACACAAACATCACTGGTCGTTCTACTCCATCGATTAAGTGAGATAAAACCGCACCTACTCCATACGGACTGGCGTCCGCGGAAATAATTATCGGTTTCTTCGGATCGTAGGGCGTTAAAACGTCGATTGCTAACACCAAATATTTACTTCTCTCAAACGCGATTTTGTGATTCTCATTCCAATTCCATGGCTTATTAATCGAAGTCAATTCATGCAAGACTGATAGTTCGCCAGATAAATTTGGAATGCACTTGTTATAATAATTGATTATCCCTAGGTACGATTTTAATTGAGTTTTATTAACGGGTTCAGGAGCTTTCAAAACTGCCTCCAACTTGTTCGTACTTGGTTTAATGCCTACGGCACTAATTGTGTACCCTAAGTACTCAATTTCCTCCTTAAAAAACTCGCATTTGTTCAAGTTAACTTTAACATTGAACTCCAGAAGCCTATCTAATACCGACAACAAATTTCGCATGCAATCATATCTATCTTTACCACCTACCCATATGTCATCAAAATATATGTGAACCATCTCAAGGTCCTTTAAAATTTCACATATAACTCCCGAAAATATTTGAGGGGCTGTTTTCAATCCAAAAACAAGCCTCGTAGACTTAAACAACCCAATATGTGTGTTTACTGTCATCAGTTCCGTTGATCGTTCTGATAATGGAACCTGCAAATATGCACCTGTCAGATATAATCTGCAAAAATACTTCCAACCAGCCAAACCTGCCAAAATATCATCAATTCTGGGAATCACAGTGTGCTCCATCTCTACAAATCTATTTATCGTTCTCTTACAATTAAGGCACAGCCGGATTCTACCATCACCTTTATTCACGACCACTAACGGATTTGCCCACCTACTCCTCTTTACTGGCACTAAGACACCTTCTACACATAATCTTTCTATCTCTTGCTTAACCGTATCTCTAAGTCCGAAAGGAACGGTGTATGCTTTACAGAAAATAGGATAAGCATCATCTATAAGATCAATTTCTGCTTTATAATGTTTAACAACCGATTCATTACTTTTTGAAAAAATTAAAGCGTATTTATTTATAATACCTTCCGGAATCCCATTTAAATTTTCAATTTTACATACCATTCCGCGCTTTTCCAAAAAATATTGCCTCCAATTTGGATATATAACCTCTAACCAATTTCTTCCTACTAAAGCTTTAAAAACATGCTCACTTTTAATAATAATCAAATCAAGATCATGCATCACTTTATTAATTTTCACCTGCACAGACATTTTTCCAGCCGCCACAACGTTATCCCCTGATAATAACTTTAAACGTATATTTTCTTTCATTATTTGACAATGTTGAAAATATTTTAAATAATCCGATTCATGACATACAGTAACACAAGCTCCGGTATCGATTTCCATTTTAAACATTATACTTTCGACACATAACTCAATTGATAAAGGCCTTTTTTCACTGTATTCCATAGAATTTAAATAACGTATACCAAATGAATTTATTTCACATTCTTCTAAATTATTTACATTATGTGTTACTCTATTTTTCTTCTGAAAACAAAATCTGGCATAATGTCCTATTTTGCCACAATAAAAACATCTGACACCTTTCCTACTGCTGCTTCTATCCCGCGAGCTATGCACTGTCCTCTGCTGATGTTGCTGCCTTATCTGCCACTGACCCTAGAATTGTGATGAATTTCTTCGCTCTGCCTGATGTGAAGAAGTAGATCTACTAGACCGGGTGTTGCTGTTGTTGTTGCTCCTTCGTTGATGATTCCCAATGTAATTTACGTTCTTGCCTCTCATCATATCAATATTGTTGTTGCTCATTTCCATGCAAAGAGCGATTTCAGAAGCTTTCTCTAGCGTTTTTAGACCACTTTCATTCAAAAGTCTGTTTTGAATTTTTGAGTCATTTAGACCACATACAAATAGTATTAAGAGCGCTCTGTCCAAAAAACTCTCAACTTCACACTCATTCGCCAACTGTTTCAATTCAACTATGTAGTCACTAATATTTTCACTTTGGTTCTGCTGTCTCTTAAAAAATTTAAAGCTTTCAACCAAAGTATTCTTTTTGGGCGCGAAATGCAATTTTTGCTTTTCAATTAATTTGGTATAGGTAAAATCGGTTTCAAATTTCGGCGCAATTAAAGAAATTAGGATTTTATATAAATCTGGACCACCAAGGCTTACAAGAAATGACACTTTTTTGAATCAATTAAAACTTTATTTAACGAAAGTAAATGATCCAATCGTCGTGCATATAAATTGAAATCTTCACCCAGTGTGAACGATTCAATTGAACCCATAAAAAGTTTAGTACTTTCCGACATTTTGTCACAAATTATTTATTATTTATAGTTCGATACGAATTATAAAAATAACTCCGTCCGATTTATTCCTTATCTAAGCAATTAAAACTTTTACTAATATATTTGCGCTGACCACGCGCTAACCAACTTTTTAATTTTCCTCGTCGCCACTGAAATGTCTTTAATTAGGAAGCGCTTAAAGAAAACAACTTAAAGAAAACAACTTGAGAGTTCGGCAGTTCGGCTTAGACTAAAAACATTATTATTTTATAATAGTTCTTAAAACTAACAAGAGCTTATGTACTAAGAATAAGAGAGTGAGTGGAGTTTATGTTATCTACATAGGTATATCTCATTCCCTCCCCCTTTAAAAAAAATGCTATTAAAATATTTATCCTAGAACAAAATCAATTCTTATTCAAAATTATAATTGATAACAACTTATTTCGAACTAATGATAAAGAAAAAAAAATCAATTATTATTATTAATCATAGTTTATAATAAATGATCTACCTATAATTAAAAAAATCGAGAAAGCAAACAAATTTATTCATATTCAAAATAATAACTATTGGCAAATGCCTTCATTGTATATCCATTAAATTGTGAAAAATGTTTTGAATTTGCAATTTACTAAATATTGTAGGGATCAGTTTTAACAAAATTTTTCTTCAAATTTTTAGTTTTACTTCTTGTCATATGTGATTTTCTACTATCCTCACTAACATCACACTGACGTCTTTTATCAATATTTACATTTTGTACAATAGGACAAGCCATAAATCTTACTTGTTTAATTGGTTTCGCTTTATTTGATCGATATGTGCCTGTTTATGAATTCAATTGACAATAATTAAGTATCTAAAATTACTGAGTTTCTTAATTATTTTACTTGGTATCCATTTTATATTATTTGAAAAAATATTTCGATATAATACATTTTCACCTACTTTAAAATTTTCGATTACCGGCTTGTGTGATTGTGTATTAGAAATTTGGTCTATACCCGTCGCTTCTTCTTCCTTATTAACTAAATTATTATCTGGATGCTGGGGTAATATCAAATCAAGCAATGTTTTAGGTTTAAATTTAAACAACATATTTACAGGGGATAACTTTGTAACGGTGCAAGGAGTATTTCTATACTTAATAAGAAAATTATTTAATTTTAAATTCCAAGGTAGGTGTCGCATTTTTGGATCTACTAACATCTTTCTAATGGAGCTCTTAAATGTTTGAACGGCTCGCTCCGCAATGCCGTTGGACTGCGGGTGGTAAGGCGGTGACTTTAAAACTTCAATCCCATTCGAAGAACAAAATAAAAGAAATTCTTTGGAATTAAACGGTGGTCCATTATCACTAACAATGCATTTTGGTAACCCAAATATACTAAAAACGGATCTTAGTCGCTCAATAACGCTTTTGGCTATAGTACTGCTCATAGGAAATGCCTCTATCAATTTAGAGAATGTATCTACCAAAATCAAGATAGTCATTCTATCTACTGTACAAAAATCTATGTGAATTCTTTCAAATGGAAAACTCGCTAAAGGCCATCTACTCAATACACTCTTTTTAGAATTTTGTGTTACTTGACACACCTCGCAATGCAATACAAACACTTCAACATCACTATCAATATTAGCCACCACACATATGAGCGTGCTAAGGACTTCGCCTGTACTACACCAATATGTCCGTCATGTACCAGTTCTAATACTTTATTTACCAAACTCTTTGGTTTCCGTGGCCAATGATTCTCTTTTCAAAAAATATGGTCTAACTTCTATCGAAACATGCTCTGGCCATCCGTTTAAAACATATTTGTACACCTCCATTAACACCTTATCCTTCTTTGTTTCCTGACGTACATATTCTAGCTTTAGTGGAAAATCAGAAATGTATAAGGAATTAATACTGTCATCCTCAACCTCCGTGCCTGCCGAAAGCGGTAACCTCGATAATGCATCTGCATTCCCCATCTGCGAAGCTTTCCTGTATTTAATAGAGTACATTGATAACATAATGGCCCATCGTTGCAACCTATTTGCTGCCACTGAGGGAATATCTTTTTTCTCGCCAAAGATAGCTTGTAGAGGCTAATGGTCACTATAAATTGTAAAGCTAAGTCCATATATATATTTATGAAATTTCTGAATAGCAAACACAATTGCCAACGCTTCCCTGTGTAATTGCGAGTAATTTCTCTCAGCCAAACTAAGTGTACTGGACACAAACATCACTGGTCGTTCTACTCCATCGATTAAGTGAGATAAAACCGCACCTACTCCATACGGACTGGCGTCCGCGGAAATAATTATCGGTTTCTTCGGATCGTAGGGCGTTAAAACGTCGATTGCTAACACCAAATATTTACTTCTCTCAAACGCGATTTTGTGATTCTCATTCCAATTCCATGGCTTATTAATCGAAGTCAATTCATGCAAGACTGATAGTTCGCCAGATAAATTTGGAATGCACTTGTTATAATAATTGATTATCCCTAGGTACGATTTTAATTGAGTTTTATTAACGGGTTCAGGAGCTTTCAAAACTGCCTCCAACTTGTTCGTACTTGGTTTAATGCCTACGGCACTAATTGTGTACCCTAAGTACTCAATTTCCTCCTTAAAAAACTCGCATTTGTTCAAGTTAACTTTAACATTGAACTCCAGAAGCCTATCTAATACCGACAACAAATTTCGCATGCAATCATATCTATCTTTACCACCTACCCATATGTCATCAAAATATATGTGAACCATCTCAAGGTCCTTTAAAATTTCACATATAACTCCCGAAAATATTTGAGGGGCTGTTTTCAATCCAAAAACAAGCCTCGTAGACTTAAACAACCCAATATGTGTGTTTACTGTCATCAGTTCCGTTGATCGTTCTGATAATGGAACCTGCAAATATGCACCTGTCAGATATAATCTGCAAAAATACTTCCAACCAGCCAAACCTGCCAAAATATCATCAATTCTGGGAATCACAGTGTGCTCCATCTCTACAAATCTATTTATCGTTCTCTTACAATTAAGGCACAGCCGGATTCTACCATCACCTTTATTCACGACCACTAACGGATTTGCCCACCTACTCCTCTTTACTGGCACTAAGACACCTTCTACACATAATCTTTCTATCTCTTGCTTAACCGTATCTCTAAGTCCGAAAGGAACGGTGTATGCTTTACAGAAAATAGGATAAGCATCATCTATAAGATCAATTTCTGCTTTATAATGTTTAACAACCGATTCATTACTTTTTGAAAAAATTAAAGCGTATTTATTTATAATACCTTCCGGAATCCCATTTAAATTTTCAATTTTACATACCATTCCGCGCTTTTCCAAAAAATATTGCCTCCAATTTGGATATATAACCTCTAACCAATTTCTTCCTACTAAAGCTTTAAAAACATGCTCACTTTTAATAATAATCAAATCAAGATCATGCATCACTTTATTAATTTTCACCTGCACAGACATTTTTCCAGCCGCCACAACGTTATCCCCTGATAATAACTTTAAACGTATATTTTCTTTCATTATTTGACAATGTTGAAAATATTTTAAATAATCCGATTCATGACATACAGTAACACAAGCTCCGGTATCGATTTCCATTTTAAACATTATACTTTCGACACATAACTCAATTGATAAAGGCCTTTTTTCACTGTATTCCATAGAATTTAAATAACGTATACCAAATGAATTTATTTCACATTCTTCTAAATTATTTACATTATGTGTTACTCTATTTTTCTTCTGAAAACAAAATCTGGCATAATGTCCTATTTTGCCACAATAAAAACATCTGACACCTTTCCTACTGCTGCTTCTATCCCGCGAGCTATGCACTGTCCTCTGCTGATGTTGCTGCCTTATCTGCCACTGACCCTAGAATTGTGATGAATTTCTTCGCTCTGCCTGATGTGAAGAAGTAGATCTACTAGACCGGGTGTTGCTGTTGTTGTTGCTCCTTCGTTGATGATTCCCAATGTAATTTACGTTCTTGCCTCTCATCATATCAATATTGTTGTTGCTCATTTCCATGCAAAGAGCGATTTCAGAAGCTTTCTCTAGCGTTTTTAGACCACTTTCATTCAAAAGTCTGTTTTGAATTTTTGAGTCATTTAGACCACATACAAATAGTATTAAGAGCGCTCTGTCCAAAAAACTCTCAACTTCACACTCATTCGCCAACTGTTTCAATTCAACTATGTAGTCACTAATATTTTCACTTTGGTTCTGCTGTCTCTTAAAAAATTTAAAGCTTTCAACCAAAGTATTCTTTTTGGGCGCGAAATGCAATTTTTGCTTTTCAATTAATTTGGTATAGGTAAAATCGGTTTCAAATTTCGGCGCAATTAAAGAAATTAGGATTTTATATAAATCTGGACCACCAAGGCTTACAAGAAATGACACTTTTTTGAATCAATTAAAACTTTATTTAACGAAAGTAAATGATCCAATCGTCGTGCATATAAATTGAAATCTTCACCCAGTGTGAACGATTCAATTGAACCCATAAAAAGTTTAGTACTTTCCGACATTTTGTCACAAATTATTTATTATTTATAGTTCGATACGAATTATAAAAATAACTCCGTCCGATTTATTCCTTATCTAAGCAATTAAAACTTTTACTAATATATTTGCGCTGACCACGCGCTAACCAACTTTTTAATTTTCCTCGTCGCCACTGAAATGTCTTTAATTAGGAAGCGCTTAAAGAAAACAACTTAAAGAAAACAACTTGAGAGTTCGGCAGTTCGGCTTAGACTAAAAACATTATTATTTTATAATAGTTCTTAAAACTAACAAGAGCTTATGTACTAAGAATAAGAGAGTGAGTGGAGTTTATGTTATCTACATAGGTATATCTCATTCCCTCCCCCTTTAAAAAAAATGCTATTAAAATATTTATCCTAGAACAAAATCAATTCTTATTCAAAATTATAATTGATAACAACTTATTTCGAACTAATGATAAAGAAAAAAAAATCAATTATTATTATTAATCATAGTTTATAATAAATGATCTACCTATAATTAAAAAAATCGAGAAAGCAAACAAATTTATTCATATTCAAAATAATAACTATTGGCAAATGCCTTCATTGTATATCCATTAAATTGTGAAAAATGTTTTGAATTTGCAATTTACTAAATATTGTAGGGATCAGTTTTAACAAAATTTTTCTTCAAATTTTTAGTTTTACTTCTTGTCATATGTGATTTTCTACTATCCTCACTAACATCACACTGACGTCTTTTATCAATATTTACATTTTGTACAATAGGACAAGCCATAAATCTTACTTGTTTAATTGGTTTCGCTTTATTTGATCGATATGTGCCTGTTTATGAATTCAATTGACAATAATTAAGTATCTAAAATTACTGAGTTTCTTAATTATTTTACTTGGTATCCATTTTATATTATTTGAAAAAATATTTCGATATAATACATTTTCACCTACTTTAAAATTTTCGATTACCGGCTTGTGTGATTGTGTATTAGAAATTTGGTCTATACCCGTCGCTTCTTCTTCCTTATTAACTAAATTATTATCTGGATGCTGGGGTAATATCAAATCAAGCAATGTTTTAGGTTTAAATTTAAACAACATATTTACAGGGGATAACTTTGTAACGGTGCAAGGAGTATTTCTATACTTAATAAGAAAATTATTTAATTTTAAATTCCAAGGTAGGTGTCGCATTTTTGGATCTACTAACATCTTTCTAATGGAGCTCTTAAATGTTTGAACGGCTCGCTCCGCAATGCCGTTGGACTGCGGGTGGTAAGGCGGTGACTTTAAAACTTCAATCCCATTCGAAGAACAAAATAAAAGAAATTCTTTGGAATTAAACGGTGGTCCATTATCACTAACAATGCATTTTGGTAACCCAAATATACTAAAAACGGATCTTAGTCGCTCAATAACGCTTTTGGCTATAGTACTGCTCATAGGAAATACCTCTATCAATTTAGAGAATCTATCTACCAAAATCAAGATAGTCATTCTATCTACTGTACAAAAATCTATGTGAATTCTTTCAAATGGAAAACTCGCTAAAGGCCATCTACTCAATACACTCTTTTTAGAATTTTGTGTTACTTGGCACACCTCGCAATGCAATACAAACACTTCAACATCACTATCAATATTAGCCACCACACATATGAGCGTGCTAAGGACTTCGCCTGTACTACACCAATATGTCCGTCATGTACCAGTTCTAATACTTTATTTACCAAACTCTTTGGTTTCCGTGGCCAATGATTCTCTTTTCAAAAAATATGGTCTAACTTCTATCGAAACATGCTCTGGCCATCCGTTTAAAACATATTTGTACACCTCCATTAACACCTTATCCTTCTTTGTTTCCTGACGTACATATTCTAGCTTTAGTGGAAAATCAGAAATGTATAAGGAATTAATACTGTCATCCTCAACCTCCGTGCCTGCCGAAAGCGGTAACCTCGATAATGCATCTGCATTCCCCATCTGCGAAGCTTTCCTGTATTTAATAGAGTACATTGATAACATAATGGCCCATCGTTGCAACCTATTTGCTGCCACTGAGGGAATATCTTTTTTCTCGCCAAAGATAGCTTGTAGAGGCTAATGGTCACTATAAATTGTAAAGCTAAGTCCATATATATATTTATGAAATTTCTGAATAGCAAACACAATTGCCAACGCTTCCCTGTGTAATTGCGAGTAATTTCTCTCAGCCAAACTAAGTGTACTGGACACAAACATCACTGGTCGTTCTACTCCATCGATTAAGTGAGATAAAACCGCACCTACTCCATACGGACTGGCGTCCGCGGAAATAATTATCGGTTTCTTCGGATCGTAGGGCGTTAAAACGTCGATTGCTAACACCAAATATTTACTTCTCTCAAACGCGATTTTGTGATTCTCATTCCAATTCCATGGCTTATTAATCGAAGTCAATTCATGCAAGACTGATAGTTCGCCAGATAAATTTGGAATGCACTTGTTATAATAATTGATTATCCCTAGGTACGATTTTAATTGAGTTTTATTAACGGGTTCAGGAGCTTTCAAAACTGCCTCCAACTTGTTCGTACTTGGTTTAATGCCTACGGCACTAATTGTGTACCCTAAGTACTCAATTTCCTCCTTAAAAAACTCGCATTTGTTCAAGTTAACTTTAACATTGAACTCCAGAAGCCTATCTAATACCGACAACAAATTTCGCATGCAATCATATCTATCTTTACCACCTACCCATATGTCATCAAAATATATGTGAACCATCTCAAGGTCCTTTAAAATTTCACATATAACTCCCGAAAATATTTGAGGGGCTGTTTTCAATCCAAAAACAAGCCTCGTAGACTTAAACAACCCAATATGTGTGTTTACTGTCATCAGTTCCGTTGATCGTTCTGATAATGGAACCTGCAAATATGCACCTGTCAGATATAATCTGCAAAAATACTTCCAACCAGCCAAACCTGCCAAAATATCATCAATTCTGGGAATCACAGTGTGCTCCATCTCTACAAATCTATTTATCGTTCTCTTACAATTAAGGCACAGCCGGATTGTACCATCACCTTTATTCACGACCACTAACGGATTTGCCCACCTACTCCTCTTTACTGGCACTAAGACACCTTCTACACATAATCTTTCTATCTCTTGCTTAACCGTATCTCTAAGTCCGAAAGGAACGGTGTATGCTTTACAGAAAATAGGATAAGCATCATCTATAAGATCAATTTCTGCTTTATAATGTTTAACAACCGATTCATTACTTTTTGAAAAAATTAAAGCGTATTTATTTATAATACCTTCCGGAATCCCATTTAAATTTTCAATTTTACATACCATTCCGCGCTTTTCCAAAAAATATTGCCTCCAATTTGGATATATAACCTCTAACCAATTTCTTCCTACTAAAGCTTTAAAAACATGCTCACTTTTAATAATAATCAAATCAAGATCATGCATCACTTTATTAATTTTCACCTGCACAGACATTTTTCCAGCCGCCACAACGTTATCCCCTGATAATAACTTTAAACGTATATTTTCTTTCATTATTTGACAATGTTGAAAATATTTTAAATAATCCGATTCATGACATACAGTAACACAAGCTCCGGTATCGATTTCCATTTTAAACATTATACTTTCGACACATAACTCAATTGATAAAGGCCTTTTTTCACTGTATTCCATAGAATTTAAATAACGTATACCAAATGAATTTATTTCACATTCTTCTAAATTATTTACATTATGTGTTACTCTATTTTTCTTCTGAAAACAAAATCTGGCATAATGTCCTATTTTGCCACAATAAAAACATCTGACACCTTTCCTACTGCTGCTTCTATCCCGCGAGCTATGCACTGTCCTCTGCTGATGTTGCTGCCTTATCTGCCACTGACCCTAGAATTGTGATGAATTTCTTCGCTCTGCCTGATGTGAAGAAGTAGATCTACTAGACCGGGTGTTGCTGTTGTTGTTGCTCCTTCGTTGATGATTCCCAATGTAATTTACGTTCTTGCCTCTCATCATATCAATATTGTTGTTGCTCATTTCCATGCAAAGAGCGATTTCAGAAGCTTTCTCTAGCGTTTTTAGACCACTTTCATTCAAAAGTCTGTTTTGAATTTTTGAGTCATTTAGACCACATACAAATAGTATTAAGAGCGCTCTGTCCAAAAAACTCTCAACTTCACACTCATTCGCCAACTGTTTCAATTCAACTATGTAGTCACTAATATTTTCACTTTGGTTCTGCTGTCTCTTAAAAAATTTAAAGCTTTCAACCAAAGTATTCTTTTTGGGCGCGAAATGCAATTTTTGCTTTTCAATTAATTTGGTATAGGTAAAATCGGTTTCAAATTTCGGCGCAATTAAAGAAATTAGGATTTTATATAAATCTGGACCACCAAGGCTTACAAGAAATGACACTTTTTTGAATCAATTAAAACTTTATTTAACGAAAGTAAATGATCCAATCGTCGTGCATATAAATTGAAATCTTCACCCAGTGTGAACGATTCAATTGAACCCATAAAAAGTTTAGTACTTTCCGACATTTTGTCACAAATTATTTATTATTTATAGTTCGATACGAATTATAAAAATAACTCCGTCCGATTTATTCCTTATCTAAGCAATTAAAACTTTTACTAATATATTTGCGCTGACCACGCGCTAACCAACTTTTTAATTTTCCTCGTCGCCACTGAAATGTCTTTAATTAGGAAGCGCTTAAAGAAAACAACTTAAAGAAAACAACTTGAGAGTTCGGCAGTTCGGCTTAGACTAAAAACATTATTATTTTATAATAGTTCTTAAAACTAACAAGAGCTTATGTACTAAGAATAAGAGAGTGAGTGGAGTTTATGTTATCTACATAGGTATATCTCATTCCCTCCCCCTTTAAAAAAAATGCTATTAAAATATTTATCCTAGAACAAAATCAATTCTTATTCAAAATTATAATTGATAACAACTTATTTCGAACTAATGATAAAGAAAAAAAAATCAATTATTATTATTAATCATAGTTTATAATAAATGATCTACCTATAATTAAAAAAATCGAGAAAGCAAACAAATTTATTCATATTCAAAATAATAACTATTGGCAAATGCCTTCATTGTATATCCATTAAATTGTGAAAAATGTTTTGAATTTGCAATTTACTAAATATTGTAGGGATCAGTTTTAACAAAATTTTTCTTCAAATTTTTAGTTTTACTTCTTGTCATATGTGATTTTCTACTATCCTCACTAACATCACACTGACGTCTTTTATCAATATTTACATTTTGTACAATAGGACAAGCCATAAATCTTACTTGTTTAATTGGTTTCGCTTTATTTGATCGATATGTGCCTGTTTATGAATTCAATTGACAATAATTAAGTATCTAAAATTACTGAGTTTCTTAATTATTTTACTTGGTATCCATTTTATATTATTTGAAAAAATATTTCGATATAATACATTTTCACCTACTTTAAAATTTTCGATTACCGGCTTGTGTGATTGTGTATTAGAAATTTGGTCTATACCCGTCGCTTCTTCTTCCTTATTAACTAAATTATTATCTGGATGCTGGGGTAATATCAAATCAAGCAATGTTTTAGGTTTAAATTTAAACAACATATTTACAGGGGATAACTTTGTAACGGTGCAAGGAGTATTTCTATACTTAATAAGAAAATTATTTAATTTTAAATTCCAAGGTAGGTGTCGCATTTTTGGATCTACTAACATCTTTCTAATGGAGCTCTTAAATGTTTGAACGGCTCGCTCCGCAATGCCGTTGGACTGCGGGTGGTAAGGCGGTGACTTTAAAACTTCAATCCCATTCGAAGAACAAAATAAAAGAAATTCTTTGGAATTAAACGGTGGTCCATTATCACTAACAATGCATTTTGGTAACCCAAATATACTAAAAACGGATCTTAGTCGCTCAATAACGCTTTTGGCTATAGTACTGCTCATAGGAAATACCTCTATCAATTTAGAGAATCTATCTACCAAAATCAAGATAGTCATTCTATCTACTGTACAAAAATCTATGTGAATTCTTTCAAATGGAAAACTCGCTAAAGGCCATCTACTCAATACACTCTTTTTAGAATTTTGTGTTACTTGGCACACCTCGCAATGCAATACAAACACTTCAACATCACTATCAATATTAGCCCACCACACATATGAGCGTGCTAAGGACTTCGCCTGTACTACACCAATATGTCCGTCATGTACCAGTTCTAATACTTTATTTACCAAACTCTTTGGTATAATGATTCGATCACCATAGAATAAACACTCTGATTCCGTGGCCAATGATTCTCTTTTCAAAAAATATGGTCTAACTTCTATCGAAACATGCTCTGGCCATCCGTTTAAAACATATTTGTACACCTCCATTAACACCTTATCCTTCTTTGTTTCCTGACGTACATCTTCTAGCTTTAGTGGAAAATCAGAAATGTATAAGGAATTAATACTGTCATCCTCAACCTCCGTGCCTGCCGAAAGCGGTAACCTCGATAATGCATCTGCATTCCCCATCTGCGAAGCTTTCCTGTATTTAATAGAGTACATTGATAACATAATGGCCCATCGTTGCAACCTATTTGCTGCCACTGAGGGAATATCTTTTTCTCGCCAAAGATAGCTTGTAGAGGCTAATGGTCACTATAAATTGTAAAGCTAAGTCCATATATATATTTATGAAATTTCTGAATAGCAAACACAATTGCCAACGCTTCCCTGTGTAATTGCGAGTAATTTCTCTCAGCCAAACTAAGTGTACTGGACACAAACATCACTGGTCGTTCTACACCATCGATTAAGTGAGATAAAACCGCACCTACTCCATACGGACTGGCGTCCGCGGAAATAATTATCGGTTTCTTCGGATCGTAGGGCGTTAAATCGTCGATTGCTAACACCAAATCTTTACTTCTCTCAAACGCGATTTTGTGATTCTCATTCCAATTCCATGGCTTATTAATCGAAGTCAATTCATGCAAGACTGATAGTTCGCCAGATAAATTTGGAATGCACTTGTTATAATAATTGATTATCCCTAGGTACGATTTTAATTGAGTTTTATTAACGGGTTCAGGAGCTTTCAAAACTGCCTCCAACTTGTTCGTACTTGGTTTAATGCCTACGGCACTAATTGTGTATCCTAAGTACTCAATTTCCTCCTTAAAAAACTCGCATTTGTTCAAGTTAACTTTAACATTGAACTCCAGAAGCCTATCTAATACCGACAACAAATTTCGCATGCAATCATATCTATCTTTACCACCTACCAATATGTCATCAAAATATATGTGAACCATCTCAAGGTCCTTTAAAATTTCACATATAACTCCCGAAAATATTTGAGGGGCTGTTTTCAATCCAAAAACAAGCCTCGTAGACTTAAACAACCCAATATGTGTGTTTACTGTCATCAGTTCCGTTGATCGTTCTGATAATGGAACCTGCAAATATGCACCTGTCAGATATAATCTGCAAAAATACTTCCAACCAGCCAAACCTGCCAAAATATCACCAATTCTGGGAATCACAGTGTGCTCCATCTCTACAAATCTATTTATCGTTCTCTTACAATTAAGGCACAGCCGGATTGTACCATCACCTTTATTCACGACCACTAACGGATTTGCCCACCTACTCCTCTTTACTGGCACTAAGACACCTTCTACACATAATCTTTCTATCTCTTGCTTAACCGTATCTCTAAGTCCGAAAGGAACGGTGTATGCTTTACAGAAAATAGGATAAGCATCATCTATAAGATCAATTTCTGCTTTATAATGTTTAACAACCGATTCATTACTTTTTGAAAAAATTAAAGCGTATTTATTTATAATACCTTCCGGAATCCCATTTAAATTTTCAATTTTACATACCATTCCGCGCTTTTCCAAAAAATATTGCCTCCAATTTGGATATATAACCTCTAACCAATTTCTTCCTAATAAAGCTTTAAAAACATGCTCACTTTTAATAATAATCAAATCAAGATCATGCATCACTTTATTAATTTTCACCTGCACAGACATTTTTCCAGCCACCACAACGTTATCCCCTGATAATAACTTTAAACGTATATTTTCTTTCACCATTTGACAATGTTGAAAATATTTTAAATAATCCGATTCATGACATACAGTAACACAAGCTCCGGTATCGATTTCCATTTTAAACATTATACTTTCGACACATAACTCAATTGATAAAGGCCTTTTTTCACTGTATTCCATAGAATTTAAATAACGTATACCAAATGAATTTATTTCACATTCTTCTAAATTATTTACATTATGTGTTACTCTATTTTTCTTCTGAAAACAAAATCTGGCATAATGTCCTATTTTGCCACAATAAAAACATCTGACACCTTTCCTACTGCTGCTTCTATCCCGCGAGCTATGCACTGTCCTCTGCTGATGTTGCTGCCTTATCTGCCATTGACCCTGGAATTGTGATGAATTTCTTCGCTCTGCCTGATGTGAAGAAGTAGATCTACTAGACCGGGTGTTGCTGTTGTTGTTTCCTTCGTTGATGATCCCCAATGTAATTTACGTTCTTGCCTCTCATCATATCAATATTGTTGTTGCTCATTTCCATGCAAAGAGCGATTTCAGAAGCTTTCTCTAGCGTTTTTAGACCACTTTCATTCAAAAGTCTGTTTTGAATTTTTGAGTCATTTAGACCACATACAAATAGTATTAAGAGCGCTCTGTCCAAAAAACTCAAATTCACACTCATTCGCCAACTGTTTCAATTCAACTATGTAGTCACTAATATTTTCACTTTGGTTCTGCTGTCTCTTAAAAAATTTAAAGCTTTCAACCAAAGTATTCTTTTTGGCCGCGAAATGCAATTATAGCTTTTCAATTAATTTGGTATAGGTAAAATCTGTTTCAAATTTCGGCGCAATTAAAGAAATTAGGATTTTATATAAATCTGGACCACCAAGGCTTACAAGAAATGACACTTTTTCTGAATCAATTAAAACTTTATTTAACGAAAGTAAATGATCCAATCGTCGTGCATATAAATTGAAGTCTTCACCCAGTGTGAACAATTCAATTGAACCCATAAAAAGTTTAGTACTCTCCGACATTTTGTCACAAATTATTTATTATTTATAGTTCGATACGAATTATAAAAATAACTCCGTCCGATTTATTCCTTATCTAAGCAATTAAAACTTTTACTAATATATTTGCGCCGATCACGCGCTAACCAACTTTTTAATTTTCCTCGTCGCCACTGAAATGTCTTAAATTAGGAAGCGCTTAATGAAAACAACTTAAAGAAAACAACTTGAGAGTTCGGCAGTTCGGCTTAGACTAAAAACATTTATTTTATAATAGTTCTTAAAACTAACAAGAGCTTATGTACTAAGAATAAGAGAGTGAGTGGAGTTTATGTTATCTACATAGGTATATCTCATTCCCTCCCCCTTTAAAAAAAATGCTATTCAAATATTTATCCTAGAACAAAATCAATTCTTATTCAAAATTATAATTGATAACAACTTATTTCGAACTAATGATAAAGAAAAAAAAATCAATTATTATTATTAATCATAGTTTATAATAAATGATCTACCTATAATTAAAAAAATCGAGAAAGCAAACAAATTTATTCATATTCAAAATAATAACTATTGGCAAATGCCTTCATTGTATATCCAATAAATTGTGAAAAATGTTTTGAATTTGCAATTTACTAAATATTGTAGGGATCAGTTTTAACAAAATTTTTCTTCAAATTTTTAGTTTTACTTCTTGTCATATGTGATTTTCTACTATCCTCACTAACATCACACTGACGTCTTTTATCAATATTTACATTTTGTACAATAGGACAAGCCATAAATCTTACTTGTTTAATTCGTTTTCGCTTTATTTGATCGATATGTGCCTGTTTATGAATTCAATTGACAATAATTAAGTATCTAAAATTACTGAGTTTCTTAATTATTTTACTTGGTATCCATTTTATATTATTTGAAAAAATATTTCGATATAATACATTTTCACCTACTTTAAAATTTTCGATTACCGGCTTGTGTGATTGTGTATTAGAAATTTGGTCTATACCCGTCGCTTCTTCTTCCTTATTAACTAAATTATTATCTGGATGCTGGGGTAATATCAAATCAAGCAATGTTTTAGGTTTAAATTTAAACAACATATTTACAGGGGATAACTTTGTAACGGTGCAAGGAGTATTTCTATACTTAATAAGAAAATTATTTAATTTTAAATTCCAAGGTAGGTGTCGCATTTTTGGATCTACTAACATCTTTCTAATGGAGCTCTTAAATGTTTGAACGGCTCGCTCCGCAATGCCGTTGGACTGCGGGTGGTAAGGCGGTGACTTTAAAACTTCAATCCCATTCGAAGAACAAAATAAAAGAAATTCTTTGGAATTAAGCGGTGGTCCATTATCACTAACAATGCATTTTGGTAACCCAAATATACTAAAAACGGATCTTAGTCGCTCAATAACGCTTTTGGCTATAGTACTGCTCATAGGAAATGCCTCTATCAATTTAGAGAATGTATCTACCAAAATCAAGATAGTCATTCTATCTACTGTACAAAAATCTATGTGAATTCTTTCAAATGGAAAACTCGCTAAAGGCCATCTACTCAATACACTCTTTTTAGAATTTTGTGTTACTTGGCACACCTCGCAATGCAATACAAACACTTCAACATCACTATCAATATTAGCCACCACACATATGAGCGTGCTAAGGACTTCGCCTGTACTACACCAATATGTCCGTCATGTACCAGTTCTAATACTTTATTTACCAAACTCTTTGGTATAATGATTCGATCACCATAGAATAAACACTCTGATTCCGTGGCCAATGATTCTCTTTTCAAAAAATATGGTCTAACTTCTATCGAAACATGCTCTGGCCATCCGTTTAAAACATATTTGTACACCTCCATTAACACCTTATCCTTCTTTGTTTCCTGACGTACATCTTCTAGCTTTAGTGGAAAATCAGAAATGTATAAGGAATTAATACTGTCATCCTCAACCTCCGTGCCTGCCGAAAGCGGTAACCTCGATAATGCATCTGCATTCCCCATCTGCGAAGCTTTCCTGTATTTAATAGAGTACATTGATAACATAATGGCCCATCGTTGCAACCTATTTGCTGCCACTGAGGGAATATCTTTTTTCTCGCCAAAGATAGCTTGTAGAGGCTAATGGTCACTATAAATTGTAAAGCTAAGTCCATATATATATTTATGAAATTTCTGAATAGCAAACACAATTGCCAACGCTTCCCTGTGTAATTGCGAGTAATTTCTCTCAGCCAAACTAAGTGTACTGGACACAAACATCACTGGTCGTTCTACACCATCGATTAAGTGAGATAAAACCGCACCTACTCCATACGGACTGGCGTCCGCGTAAATAATTATCGGTTTCTTCGGATCGTAGGGCGTTAAATCGTCGATTGCTAACACCAAATCTTTACTTCTCTCAAACGCGATTTTGTGATTCTCATTCCAATTCCATGGCTTATTAATCGAAGTCAATTCATGCAAGACTGATAGTTCGCCAGATAAATTTGGAATGCACTTGTTATAATAATTGATTATCCCTAGGTACGATTTTAATTGAGTTTTATTAACGGGTTCAGGAGCTTTCAAAACTGCCTCCAACTTGTTCGTACTTGGTTTAATGCCTACGGCACTAATTGTGTATCCTAAGTACTCAATTTCCTCCTTAAAAAACTCGCATTTGTTCAAGTTAACTTTAACATTGAACTCCAGAAGCCTATCTAATACCGACAACAAATTTCGCATGCAATCATATCTATCTTTACCACCTACCAATATGTCATCAAAATATATGTGAACCATCTCAAGGTCCTTTAAAATTTCACATATAACTCCCGAAAATATTTGAGGGGCTGTTTTCAATCCAAAAACAAGCCTCGTAGACTTAAACAACCCAATATGTGTGTTTACTGTCATCAGTTCCGTTGATCGTTCTGATAATGGAACCTGCAAATATGCACCTGTCAGATATAATCTGCAAAAATACTTCCAACCAGCCAAACCTGCCAAAATATCATCAATTCTGGGAATCACAGTGTGCTCCATCTCTACAAATCTATTTATCGTTCTCTTACAATTAAGGCACAGCCGGATTGTACCATCACCTTTATTCACGACCACTAACGGATTTGCCCACCTACTCCTCTTTACTGGCACTAAGACACCTTCTACACATAATCTTTCTATCTCTTGCTTAACCGTATCTCTAAGTCCGAAAGGAACGGTGTATGCTTTACAGAAAATAGGATAAGCATCATCTATAAGATCAATTTCTGCTTTATAATGTTTAACAACCGATTCATTACTTTTTGAAAAAATTAAAGCGTATTTATTTATAATACCTTCCGGAATCCCATTTAAATTTTCAATTTTACATACCATTCCGCGCTTTTCCAAAAAATATTGCCTCCAATTTGGATATATAACCTCTAACCAATTTCTTCCTAATAAAGCTTTAAAAACATGCTCACTTTTAATAATAATCAAATCAAGATCATGCATCACTTTATTAATTTTCACCTGCACAGACATTTTTCCAGCCACCACAACGTTATCCCCTGATAATAACTTTAAACGTATATTTTCTTTCACCATTTGACAATGTTGAAAATATTTTAAATAATCCGATTCATGACATACAGTAACACAAGCTCCGGTATCGATTTCCATTTTAAACATTATACTTTCGACACATAACTCAATTGATAAAGGCCTTTTTTCACTGTATTCCATAGAATTTAAATAACGTATACCAAATGAATTTATTTCACATTCTTCTAAATTATTTACATTATGTGTTACTCTATTTTTCTTCTGAAAACAAAATCTGGCATAATGTCCTATTTTGCCACAATAAAAACATCTGACACCTTTCCTACTGCTGCTTCTATCCCGCGAGCTATGCACTGTCCTCTGCTGATGTTGCTGCCTTATCTGCCATTGACCCTGGAATTGTGATGAATTTCTTCGCTCTGCCTGATGTGAAGAAGTAGATCTACTAGACCGGGTGTTGCTGTTGTTGTTTCCTTCGTTGATGATCCCCAATGTAATTTACGTTCTTGCCTCTCATCATATCAATATTGTTGTTGCTCATTTCCATGCAAAGAGCGATTTCAGAAGCTTTCTCTAGCGTTTTTAGACCACTTTCATTCAAAAGTCTGTTTTGAATTTTTGAGTCATTTAGACCACATACAAATAGTATTAAGAGCGCTCTGTCCAAAAAACTCAAATTCACACTCATTCGCCAACTGTTTCAATTCAACTATGTAGTCACTAATATTTTCACTTTGGTTCTGCTGTCTCTTAAAAAATTTAAAGCTTTCAACCAAAGTATTCTTTTTGGCCGCGAAATGCAATTATAGCTTTTCAATTAATTTGGTATAGGTAAAATCTGTTTCAAATTTCGGCGCAATTAAAGAAATTAGGATTTTATATAAATCTGGACCACCAAGGCTTACAAGAAATGACACTTTTTCTGAATCAATTAAAACTTTATTTAACGAAAGTAAATGATCCAATCGTCGTGCATATAAATTGAAGTCTTCACCCAGTGTGAACAATTCAATTGAACCCATAAAAAGTTTAGTACTCTCCGACATTTTGTCACAAATTATTTATTATTTATAGTTCGATACGAATTATAAAAATAACTCCGTCCGATTTATTCCTTATCTAAGCAATTAAAACTTTTACTAATATATTTGCGCCGATCACGCGCTAACCAACTTTTTAATTTTCCTCGTCGCCACTGAAATGTCTTAAATTAGGAAGCGCTTAATGAAAACAACTTAAAGAAAACAACTTGAGAGTTCGGCAGTTCGGCTTAGACTAAAAACATTTATTTTATAATAGTTCTTAAAACTAACAAGAGCTTATGTACTAAGAATAAGAGAGTGAGTGGAGTTTATGTTATCTACATAGGTATATCTCATTCCCTCCCCCTTTAAAAAAAATGCTATTCAAATATTTATCCTAGAACAAAATCAATTCTTATTCAAAATTATAATTGATAACAACTTATTTCGAACTAATGATAAAGAAAAAAAAATCAATTATTATTATTAATCATAGTTTATAATAAATGATCTACCTATAATTAAAAAAATCGAGAAAGCAAACAAATTTATTCATATTCAAAATAATAACTATTGGCAAATGCCTTCATTGTATATCCAATAAATTGTGAAAAATGTTTTGAATTTGCAATTTACTAAATATTGTAGGGATCAGTTTTAACAAAATTTTTCTTCAAATTTTTAGTTTTACTTCTTGTCATATGTGATTTTCTACTATCCTCACTAACATCACACTGACGTCTTTTATCAATATTTACATTTTGTACAATAGGACAAGCCATAAATCTTACTTGTTTAATTCGTTTTCGCTTTATTTGATCGATATGTGCCTGTTTATGAATTCAATTGACAATAATTAAGTATCTAAAATTACTGAGTTTCTTAATTATTTTACTTGGTATCCATTTTATATTATTTGAAAAAATATTTCGATATAATACATTTTCACCTACTTTAAAATTTTCGATTACCGGCTTGTGTGATTGTGTATTAGAAATTTGGTCTATACCCGTCGCTTCTTCTTCCTTATTAACTAAATTATTATCTGGATGCTGGGGTAATATCAAATCAAGCAATGTTTTAGGTTTAAATTTAAACAACATATTTACAGGGGATAACTTTGTAACGGTGCAAGGAGTATTTCTATACTTAATAAGAAAATTATTTAATTTTAAATTCCAAGGTAGGTGTCGCATTTTTGGATCTACTAACATCTTTCTAATGGAGCTCTTAAATGTTTGAACGGCTCGCTCCGCAATGCCGTTGGACTGCGGGTGGTAAGGCGGTGACTTTAAAACTTCAATCCCATTCGAAGAACAAAATAAAAGAAATTCTTTGGAATTAAACGGTGGTCCATTATCACTAACAATGCATTTTGGTAACCCAAATATACTAAAAACGGATCTTAGTCGCTCAATAACGCTTTTGGCTATAGTACTGCTCATAGGAAATGCCTCTATCAATTTAGAGAATGTATCTACCAAAATCAAGATAGTCATTCTATCTACTGTACAAAAATCTATGTGAATTCTTTCAAATGGAAAACTCGCTAAAGGCCATCTACTCAATACACTCTTTTTAGAATTTTGTGTTACTTGGCACACCTCGCAATGCAATACAAACACTTCAACATCACTATCAATATTAGCCACCACACATATGAGCGTGCTAAGGACTTCGCCTGTACTACACCAATATGTCCGTCATGTACCAGTTCTAATACTTTATTTACCAAACTCTTTGGTATAATGATTCGATCACCATAGAATAAACACTCTGATTCCGTGGCCAATGATTCTCTTTTCAAAAAATATGGTCTAACTTCTATCGAAACATGCTCTGGCCATCCGTTTAAAACATATTTGTACACCTCCATTAACACCTTATCCTTCTTTGTTTCCTGACGTACATCTTCTAGCTTTAGTGGAAAATCAGAAATGTATAAGGAATTAATACTGTCATCCTCAACCTCCGTGCCTGCCGAAAGCGGTAACCTCGATAATGCATCTGCATTCCCCATCTGCGAAGCTTTCCTGTATTTAATAGAGTACATTGATAACATAATGGCCCATCGTTGCAACCTATTTGCTGCCACTGAGGGAATATCTTTTTTCTCGCCAAAGATAGCTTGTAGAGGCTAATGGTCACTATAAATTGTAAAGCTAAGTCCATATATATATTTATGAAATTTCTGAATAGCAAACACAATTGCCAACGCTTCCCTGTGTAATTGCGAGTAATTTCTCTCAGCCAAACTAAGTGTACTGGACACAAACATCACTGGTCGTTCTACACCATCGATTAAGTGAGATAAAACCGCACCTACTCCATACGGACTGGCGTCCGCGGAAATAATTATCGGTTTCTTCGGATCGTAGGGCGTTAAATCGTCGATTGCTAACACCAAATCTTTACTTCTCTCAAACGCGATTTTGTGATTCTCATTCCAATTCCATGGCTTATTAATCGAAGTCAATTCATGCAAGACTGATAGTTCGCCAGATAAATTTGGAATGCACTTGTTATAATAATTGATTATCCCTAGGTACGATTTTAATTGAGTTTTATTAACGGGTTCAGGAGCTTTCAAAACTGCCTCCAACTTGTTCGTACTTGGTTTAATGCCTACGGCACTAATTGTGTATCCTAAGTACTCAATTTCCTCCTTAAAAAACCCGCATTTGTTCAAGTTAACTTTAACATTGAACTCCAGAAGCCTATCTAATACCGACAACAAATTTCGCATGCAATCATATCTATCTTTACCACC